>CM021107.1:414499428-414857629 GCA_007115665.2 Sequoiadendron giganteum
AATTTGAATCAAAATCTCCCCTCTTAACATGTCTTCGTACATTGGTTCTTTTATTGAATTGATCCATTATTCCCCCCAAGCATCCTTAAAAGTACCCGTGCCATAAGATATCATGATTTAGATCTCCAAAAATGACAAATTTCGATCATTTAGAAAATTATAATGTATCAATTTATAGTCCATCAAGAATTTCATATTTCGAAAAACTTTCCATTTTTGGAAACTTTCCATTTCAAGAAACCTTCCTTTTTGACATGTTGAGAAACTTTCCTTTTCAAGAAATTGGATTTCGAGGAGATTTCACTTTTGAGGGTCGGAGCAATCGGGAGGCTAGGAAGTGGGAAGACGAACATGTTTGCATTGTAAAGATGACATTGGTGACCATGACATTTAGAAGGTGGCTTCCCACATGAAAAATTCCGCAAAACCACATAAGATATCATGATTTAGATCTCCAAAAATGACAAATTTCGATCATTTAGAAAATTATAATGTATCAATTTATAGTCCATCAAGAATTTCATATTTCGAAAAACTTTCCATTTTTGGAAACTTTCCATTTCAAGAAACCTTCCTTTTTGACATGTTGAGAAACTTTCCTTTTCAAGAAATTGGATTTCGAGGAGATTTCACTTTTGAGGGTCGGAGCAATCGGGAGGCTAGGAAGTGGGAAGACGAACATGTTTGCATTGTAAAGATGACATTGGTGACCATGACATTTAGAAGGTGGCTTCCCACATGAAAAATTCCGCAAAACCACAACTCTTAGCAATTTTGAGTTTTTCCAAATTAAGCATGTGAAAGATGCATTAGAAGGGTGCCTAGACCTATTCTTCAATGATTTGGCCCTTTTCGAAAAATGCAAAAATCTGGAAGGGGGAAGCCCAAGGGTTCATCATCCTTTTGAAAATGAAAATAAGCACAAGATGACCCGCACACGGTGGCCCGCAAAGAAAGTTCTAAAACAATGACAAAGGGACGATGACCCGCAAGGAAAGTTTCAAAATGACAATGAAGGGATGATGACCCGCAAGGAAAGTTCAGAAACGACAACGAAGGGACGATGAACCACAAGGAATGTTTCAAAACAACAACAGAGAGATGGCGACCCACAAGGAAAGTTTTGAAATGACAATGAAGGGACGACGACCTACAAGGAAAGTTCTAAAATGGTAACAGAGGGATGATGACCCACAAGGAAAGTTTCTGAACGACAATGGAGGGACGACGGTCTGCAAGGAAAGCTTTAAAATGGCAACGAAGGGATGATGACCCGCAAGGAAAGTTTTGAAATGGTGATGGAGGGACGATGAACTGCAATGAAAGTTCTGAAACAATGACGAAGTGACGACGACCCGCAATGAAAGTTCTACAACTTCCCAAAACTTAGTAAATTTGAGATTTTTTAATTTTAGCACATGGGAAAAGGGGTAGAAACAATGCCAAGACATATTTTCTTAAGATTAGAATCATTTTCAAAAATGTGGAAATTTGGGATGCAGAAGCCGAAGGAGGGTCCATCACTCTTTTGAAAATGGCAATGAGCACACGGCGACCTGCACACGATGACCTACAAAGAAAGTTTTGAAACGGTGATGGAGGGATGGCGACTCGCAATGAAAGTTCTGTAATGTCTAAACACATGAAAAATTTGATGCAAACCCATTTAGATATGTGAAGTCATTCATTTTATGGGCCCTAAATGATGAAAACTTGAAGTTTGCACTCCTTTTTGTAAATGCAGAGATTTGGAATGGGGAAGTCGGAGGGTTTGCTACCCTTTTGAAAATGGCAATGAGCACATAGTGACCCACACACAATGACTCACAAATAAAGTCTTGAAATGGAGACAAAGGGATGACGACCCGCAAAGAAAGTTCTGAAACGACGATGAAGGGATGACAACCCACAATGAAAGTTTTGAAACGGCGATGGAGGGACGATGACCCGTAATGAAATTTCTGCATCTTCTTGAAACTCAAAAAAACCTTGGCAGTTCATTTAGGCATCACAAAAGCATTCCAAATCCATAGGAAACTTTCCCCCAAAGTAAAAAAATGAAGGAAAAAGTGAAGTAAGTGAGTAGGAACCAAGTTAGTAGGAGGTGATCCATGGTTGTGGGTCCACGATGCTTGATGGATGCGATGGAAAAAATTGATGTGGGACCTACCAGTTAGGCGGAAGTCAGGGATTTGCTGTAGGAAAAAGGGGGAACACAACAATGAACAACAAGAGGAGACTCACAAATGCGGGTTTGCAAGGGTCAATGAACGCTCGACGAAAAGCGAAGGGAAGCCCATAGGAACCAACCCACAAAGGCTCATGACTTAGTGAAACTTAGCTAGAGGAACTTGACCAATAAGAAATTGATCGTTTAAGGCACATGACCATCCTAGGCTTGGGAATAAGGGATCGCAAAATGAGGCGAGAGAAAAATAGCCCATCGGGGGTGAAAAGAGGGGGGTACCTATCTTTGGTAGGGTGTGTGAAAAATATGCACAACAAATGGTGACTCATTGGGGAAATTCTCTAGAGCATTTCAATGACAAAATAGAATCACGTACCCAAAATCTCTAGTTCTGATCCTCAAGCTAGGGAAAATAAACCAGACGCTCGACTAAAGGATTAAAACCAGTAGCTAACCTAACCTTCAATATGCTGAAAATCCAATTGTGTGCAATTGCATTAATTCCTATCCTTGAGCCACTACATGAACCTAAGCTTCGTGAAGTTAAGCTACATAATTGATTCTAACTTCAAAAGCATCTGAGACATTACCTCATTGCCAGTCAGGCATCCATAGCCCCGATGAGGTTGTCACTGTGATTCTCCCAAACATTGATCTATTGTCAGCCAGGCATCCATAGCCCTGGTAGAGTTATTTGTATCCTCTTGAAAGTTAAATTTTCTTTCTTTTGATTTTCATAATTTTTCTTTCTTTCTTTTGATATTTTCTTTTCTCTTCTTCAATTATTTTACTTGAACCCGCAAGCAGTGAAGCTCACACTAAGGGCTGAGAATCACAAGTGTGTTGAAGCAAAATTTTAGTTTTTTTACTTAACTTGACTTCACAAAAGGACCCACAACAACCTTTGGATTCTCAAAGTGTGTGATAAATATAAGATTTCAAAATACGTTAGAATCAGATCAAGCCAGTAACTCATCCTCTTTGAATCAAACATCCAAATCAGTTGACACTAATAAAAGACCTTCACCATCCACTCTAAAAACTTGATTAGAGTTTACCAAAGAAATACATAGAAAAACCCTAGACAATAAAATGATTTTTGTGCACGTAAAACATACCCAACAGAAAACAAAGGGACCTCGAGCAAAGTAGAAGCAAATAGAAAGAAAACGGAAAGAAAAACACCTATCTTAACCAAAGCAGCAAAGCAAAAGAAAACAACAAGGAAAATACTCTAAAGCAAGCAAGCCTACAACAAACCAACTAACCTAACGAAAACAAGAAAGCATAGACTATTTACATGACACCTATACTACTCAAAAACAACTATGTACAATGATATTTACAAAGGACCACGTTCAGGCAAGACAAACTGGCATTTATGTCTATTGGATATCGTAATGCATGCAGAAGCAAGTGGGTGATCATTACAGTTCTTAACCAGACACACTCATCCTTATACTCAGAAAAAATAAGTTCAACATTTCAACATTCAAATTCAATCGCATATTCAGGAAAAATCAACAATTGAGGAGGTTCGTTAAACACATGGTTGATCCATAAACACATCTGTCTCCCCTCGTTCCCATAATCAAAATGATAAACATGAACATCCATTAGAGCAGGGAAAGATAAAATTGGGATGTCGTCACGTGAAGGTGGTTGTATTGGATGGTTGAGATGGTGCATGGCCTCATTGGTTGCTATAATTGTAACCTCAGGTGGGCGCAACTGATGGTACAACATTCCTGGTCTCTAGCTTGTGCAAGGCAAGGGGAATGGGGTAGAAAACACCTCATCCAAGCTTCTAGTAGGACCTGAAACCTCTATTGGTTGTTCTTCAAGGAGATACACTTTGTCTCATTGATACTCTATAGTCTTGGTGTCTACTTGACTGATGTCCTTAAAAGGCAGCATGTTGTCCCATCTCATTTCCCTCGTTTTAATCTCAATTTTATGATGTTTAATGTCATAGGAACATGACATGGATGAATTTTTCCTATTATAGCTCTCTGAGTCTATGGGAGAATTAACAATGGCCGAGGTAGAAAGATCCTCAATTGCACCCCTTGATTGGTAAGGCACATCTTCTTTGTAGTCAGCTGCCAAAACACCCCTACCTTAGTCTTCTTCTCCTTGTATTTCATGAAGCTCACCATGATTTTTGCTCACCAATCATGTGACTCTAATGTTTCACCATCTGGAGGTTCAGGTAATATGTCTTTGTCACCACCATCTTCTGAAATGTGGCATACCTTCAAAGTATAGCTCCCAATAGAAAGAATTCATCAATTGATGGTACCTCTTCAAGGGGGCCACTATTTACTATGTTGTTTCCCTCCAAGGATTCCCCATAAGGCTTATCATCCATTGCATATATTCTCTAAAAGAGGGAAGGAATCTTGATGTTCGTTGGATAGCTCTCCCACTTGTTCTTCTTCATCACGTGGAGGCTCGAGACTCTGTTGTTCTTCTACTATTGTTGTCCCAACATCCTCTTGATAGCTATCTTCAACTCGATTATCACTTGGTTCGGGCTCTTGGTCCTCTAGTTCAATCCTTGAAGTTGCTGCAGGAAGAAATGCACTCAGCTGCCTCACTTGTTCTTTGACTTGTTTGATGACCTCTTGGCATAGTTCGCATGTGAATTTGTAATGTGGCAAGTCATGGAGTCTACACCAATTCAGAAGAAACAACACCTCTAAATCTACTTGATGTATTAGCTCGGATCAATCCCTTGCGAGTCTTGACACGAGTTTGTTGTATCTTTGCACTACCAAGTCCTCATCGTCAGCAGTTAGGAAGGGAGTTTGATGGTAGACAACCATAGCCTATAGTTGTTCCCACTCCTCTAGTTCTTCTTCTTCAGCTGTTCGATTTCTCTCACCCATTGAGAACAGGTCTTCAAATTCCACTTCACTGGAGCTTTCATCATTATCTTTTGCTGCCCCAAGGCTTTCAGCCTCATCCATATGACTTTCAACATCTACATGGGTTGTCCCAGCATATGCTACTGCAAACCATGGTGAGTTCATTTTCACCTATCGAAATTCTTCTTCTTGAGTGGAGGGTTGTTCTTCACCTATGGAGAAAATATTTTTTGATTTCTTCCCGACTGGACTCTCATCAAGACTCTTTGTTGTCTCAAGGAATTCAGTTTCATCCTTTTGATGTTCAGTCCTAGTGTTTGTTGTCCCAGCACTGACCTACGTGGAATTTCTTGGTTCAACTTTGGTTTGCTGTCCTCCAAATGTTGACAACTCTGCTACCTTAGTGGATGACTCTTCTTCATTTAGAGTTGGCTATCCCAACTTGCCTAAACAACTGCTGACTCGGGTGATGATGCCTACACATTATGGACAAGTAAATTCGGGAATCTGCACCAACTAGTCATCAACACCTCTTCTAATCTTAGTCCGTCCTTGTTGTTCAAGTATTATTGGATCAAATCTTGGAAGGCTTTGGCTACCATGGTTTTCAATTCATCTTTTGGGTCTGCAAGAGCCAAGGGCTAGTATATTTCCCAAAAGGGAATCTCTCCTTGTAAAACTCTTTCAACTCTTCCCAAGAATTTTAGACACTCCAATTTATTATGCCCGCGAGTGCAATGAATCCTACAATCGTTTGCCAATGCAAATTGCTGCAATGGTCTCCTCAATATCTTATTCAAATCTGCATGTAGCTAAGCAATATTGATTTGCAAATGTTGTTCCATATCAACTCAACTCTTGTTTGCCTTCAAATTTTTTCTGATTTTAACTTTCTAGCATGTAAGGAGATCTCCTTGTCTCAAATTTCACTTGAATGTTCCTTTCAGCTTCCAACTCTCAGCTTTGTAGCCTCAACATGCCTTTCCCTCCTTCTAGTGCCAGTTCTATTGATGGGTGTTTTTGCACCTTCTCAACACAAGCAACACACATGTATGCTACCTCTCTTGAAAGGTAGAAACCAACAAACAAGTTACAAATTACCACCCCAGGGTCTCTAGGGTGTTAGGTCATGACAATGCTTGGAATATCTCAATTGATTGATGTGATTTTGATGGTAATCACAAGGCAGAATAGTGGCTTCTCACTCAAAATAGCAAGCTAAAACTCACTAAGTTCATCAAATTTTGTACTATGGTGATGCTTGGAATCGTACTCTAACCAAGGGATCGAAAGAAATAGAAAAATGAGAAGGGTTAAGAAAAATATTCGAAATCCTAAGCATGAATGAGCAGTAACAATGGTGGCTACTACAATAGACAAACTTCCTAAATTGGGTTTTGCTTGACCAAGAGAACCTACAACTACACAAAACCAATGCAATCTTCTAGGGACTATTGATTTTCAGATTGCACATGCACATCATGAACATGTAATTGAACTAAGTTGCAACAATGAAATATGGAAGCCTGGGCTAACCTTGTACAACAACTTGTCATCAACAAGTGCCAAAAGTATGAGTTGGAAATTTATCAACATACCATAACAATAAGCAACATTATCATAGCCATCCAGAAAAATACAAACTAAAACTAACATGGAAGTAGAACCATGCATGTGAGATGAGAAAAATCAAAGAGAACATCCATAAAATCATGCAATTCTAACTTTTATTGCTGAAAATGCTCTTTGCACCGATTCTCCAACCATTTACAATTGAGGAGCAAGCCCCTATTTATAGTTTTCCAAAAGTGAAATGAGTGGCCAAGATTTAATCTCATTGTGTGGCCAAGATTCACTACAAATTAGGGTTTCACCTACCCCAAATATATGACAATATAAAATATATCTTTGTCTTTTCCCTATTTTGTCTTCTAGTGACGCATGCACTGTAGCAATTTTGTCTTCTAGTTGATTGCCTTTTGCTGTAGCTAAAAACTGTCAAAGGCTACCCTTTTGCTTGATGTATTAGCAACATTATTGTAGCTAATTAAGTGCATTCTTTTTGCAGATTGGTGCTTCTAAGAAGTAGATATGCTGCTCTTGATTTGGATGGGAAACTCCTGACAATCATCATTATTTTGGTCAAATAAAACAGTTCCCTCCACCACCCTGTTTGAAAGCACTTCTTCAGTTGTTGTGTGGCCCAAAATAGATTCTTAAGCAGGCTTTGGAAATTATATATTTAGGTAGCATCCTCCTGGTGTGCATCCACATGTAAACCCATCTCCACCTTGACAATTTGAATCAAAATCTCACCTCCTAACATGTCTTCGTACGTTGGTTCTTTTATTGAATTGATCCATTATTCCCCCCAAGAATCCTTAAAAGTACACGTGCCATAAGATATCATGATTTAGATCTCCAAAAATGACAAATTTCTCTCATTTAGAAAATTATAATGTATCAATTTATAGTCCATCAAGAATTTCATATTTTGAATAAATTTCCATTTTTGGAAAATTTCCATTTCAAGACAACTTCCTTTTTGACATGTTGAGAAACTTTTCTTTTCGAGAAATTGGATTTCGGGGAGATTTCACTTTTGAGGGCCGAAGCAATGCGGAGGCTGGAAGGTGGGAAGCCGGATGTGTTTGCACTATAAAGACGACATTGGCAACCATGAAATTTAGAAGGTGGCTTCCTGCATGAAAAGTTCTGCAAAACCACAACTCTTAGCAATTGAGTTTTTCCAAATTAAGCATGTGAAAGATGCATTAGAAGGGTGCATAGACGTATTGTTCAATGATTTGGCCCTTTCCGAAAAATGCAGAATTCTTGAAGGGGGAAACCAGAGGGTCTGCCACCCTTTTGAAAATGACAATGAGCACATGGCGACCCACAAAGAAAGTTTTGAAATGACGATGGAGGGATGACGACCCACAAGGAAAGTTCTAAAATGACAACGGAGGGATGGAGGCTCGCAAGGAAAGTTTTGAAATGACAACATAGGGGTGGTGGCATGCAAGGAAAGTTTTGAAATGACAACGGAGGGATGGTGACCCGCAAGGAAAGTTTCAAAACAACAATGGAGGGAAGGTGACCCGCAAGGAAAGTTCTGAAACGACAATAAAGGGATGATGACCCACAAGGAAAGTTCCAAAATGGCAACGAAGGGACGACGACCCACAAGGAAATTTTTAAAACGACAATGGAGGGGCGACGACTTGCAAGGAAAGTTATAAAATGACAATGGAGGGACGATGACCCACAAGGAAAGTTCTGAAATGGCAACGGAGGGACGAAAACCCACAAGGAAAGTTTTGAAATGAAAACGGAGGGATGATGACTCACACTGAAAGTTCTGAAATGACAATGAAGGGACAACAACTCGCAATGAAAGTTTCAAAACGGCGACAGAGGGTTGATGACCCAAAATGAAAGTTTCAAAACTTCCCAAAACTTAGTAAATTTGAGATTTTTCAATTTTAGCACGTGGGAAAAGGGGTAGAAAGAGTGCTAAGACATATTTTCTTAAGTTTAGACTCATTTTGAAAAATACAAATATTTGGGATGTGGAAGCTGGGTTCGCCGCCCTTTTGAAAACGACAATGAGGACATGACTCGCACATAGCGGCTCACAAAGAAAGTTATGAAATGGGGATGGAGGGATGATGAACCACAATAAAAGTTCTGCAATGTCTAAACACATGAAAAATTTGATGCAAACCCCTTTAGGCATGTGATGTCATTCATTTTATGGGCCCTAGATGATGAAAACTTGAAATTTGAACCCCTTTTTGGAAATGCAAAGATTTGGAAGGGGGAAGCCAGAGGGTTCGCTGCCCTTTTGAAAATGACAATGAGCACACGACAACCTGCACACGGTGGCCCACAAAGAGAGGCAACAGAGGGATGGTTACCTATGAAGAAAGTTATGAAATGGCGATGGAGGGACGACGACCCGCAATGGAAGTTCTAAAATGACAATGGAGGGACGACAACTCGCAATGAGATTTCCGCAACTTCCCAAAACTCAACAAAACCTTGGTAGTTCACTTAGGCATCACAAAAACATCCTAAATCCATAGGCAACTTGTCCCCAAAGTCAAAAAATGAAGACAAAAGTGAAGCAAGTGAGCAGGGGCCAAGTCAATAGGAGGTGACCGACGGTTGCGGGTCTGCGATGCCCGATGGACGCGACGAAAAAAATCGATGTGAGACCCGCCAGTTGAGCAGAAGTCAGGGCTTGACTGTAGGAAAAAGGGGGAACACAACAATGAACAACAAGAGGAGACCCACAGATGCGGGTCTGCAAGGGTCAATGTACGTTAGGTGAAAAGCTAAGGGAGGCCCACAAGAACCAGCCTACAAAGGTTAATGACTTAGTAATCTCAGCTAGGTGAACCCGACCCATAAGAAATTGATTGTTTTAAGGAACATGACCATCCTAGTCTTAGGAATAGGGGTGTGCAAAATGAGGTGAGAGAAAAACAACCCATGGGGGGTGAAAAGAGGGGGGTCCCTGCCTTTGGTGGGATGTGTGTGCAAAATATGCACAAAAAATTCCTATTGCTGGGGCAATAGTGGGGCATCGAAAAATAAAGAATTTTTAAATTTTTTGATATGAGAAGCATCATTAATTTGAAAAGCGTCAGTTTTGAACCAACGTAGCAGGTACCTCACTTCAAAGAGGGGAAAAATATAGAATGACACTTGAATCCGATATTCTAACACTGTTCCATCCTGAAATTCATCCTCTATTTTCCTATTTGATTAAATAAGCCTAGTTATTTAATTAAATGCATCATTTTCATCTATTAATCTAATTAATCTAATTAGGTTAATTCCTCCTCTCCCACACTAACATTTTATCTAGTTTAATTGAATAATGCAAATTATTTAATTTAAACCCCCTCCCTTATCTCCTCTCATTTAATTAATTAATCTAAATCATTGAATTAAACATGTCATTTGCATCTTCTTTTCATTAAATAAACTAAGTATTTAATAAGAAGTCTTTTCCCCTCAACTTGCACAATTAAAGCTTAGTTATAATTGAAAATTACTAATTTTCCTCACCCATCCACTTGCATAGGGAATATTATTCCAAAGGAATATTTTTCTATTTGGCTCCAAAACTGGAATATTCTTTCCTAACAAACTTTCAAAGTTGTTACAAAATGTGTTTGTTTGAATAATTGTGAGCCCTTGATGCTTTCTTTGATCCATGTGATCTTTGATTCTCATCCATTGATGAGAATCCTTGATCCATATTTCACCCTTGATTCCATCTTGACCATTGATTGATCCTTTTTATCTTGACCATTGATTCTTCATTTGCTTTCCTATAAATACTTCACCATTTGGAGTGAAATAGATCCACTTCCATCAAAGAAAAGTTATGCTTCCCGTTTGAATACTATCTTTATTCATAGTTGCACCATTATCAAGATTTTTCATCCTTTTCATCCACCCATAGCATCGTTTTATCAATTTTAGCTTGGTTTTCAACAATGGAGTTCGGTTAAACACTCATTTTATCCAAGGGATTTAGGAAAGGGTCATTATCCCATATCAATATGACATCACTCCCCCAATGGGATAAGGTTTGGAGTTCTATATAAGGTTTCTTTTAAGCTTTCATGTTTCTTTCATGCTCAGTTGAGCTTGAAGTTGTTCCTTGAGTATGGCCTGTGTTGTCATTATCCTTCTTTGTGAGTAATATGATGAGATTGATGGAATTGAATACCAATGATATGATCATTGAATTTCATTGTCCAATGTTGTTCACTTAGTATCACATGATTTCATTCCATGTTCTTAAGTTCACTTATTGGTGTGGAATTGAAATGATGCTTTGATATTAAAGTATCCTCCTCCAAATATAAATCAACAATGAAATTACTTTATAAGAGAATTTCTCACTCATTTTTAAATTGTTGAAATTAATTTTTGTGGGTTTGAGGGTTCCCTTGGAGATTGTAAACACTTTTTCACTCTTTATACAATATTGAACTATTCTGGAATCACATTAAAACATGTTACTCTTATTTTACCCCCATTAGAGTCAAGTAGGTCAAAATTAAAAAAAATGTTTCCTTCTCCATTTTTTATTTTAAAGTGATGAAGTTGTTTCATAGTCACTCTAGATTTTATTGTCCATCGACTTCGGTAAGGATTCAAGGTTATAATAGGAATGATTCGTTCAAGAGCTTCATTTCTTGTAGCATTTTGGTGACCATATGGATTGTTTGGAGGCTCCATTCTTACGTGATCTTAATGTAGAAAAATAGTAATCAATATAGCACAATTAATAAATAAACCATTTTTCATTGTATTTCTTTTTAGTGAATAAGAACAAATAAAGAATTAAATATTTCATAATCCACATTACTTTTAAGATTTTAAAAGAATATTAATTTTATTATATTTAACTTATTATAATAGAATAGTGTTGTATTTTATTATTATAATATTTATTGATTTTGTTTCAAAGATTTAAAATTATCTTTAGTATATTAAATAAATAAATAATAATAATTATGTAATCAAAATTATAGTAATTAATTATCATTATAAAAATTAACTATTATTAATAATAATTATATAAATACCAAAAAAATAAAATAATTATATAAATATTATATTATAAACTAATATATAAATAGTTAATATATATTTAATAATATTGTTAGTTTAAAAATTATTATATATTATATTTATTATATAAATATATAATAAATACTAATATATAAATATAATAATTCACTACTATGTTTTTTATTACTAGTAAATCAAGTTTTATAGGGACCTGAAACCCTTTATAAAGGTATAAATTTGCATAAAGATAAAAACATGAGACAACAAGCAATCAAAAAGTAAAAAAAGGCAAAAAACCATACGACAACAAGCAACAACCTATTTCAAGTTCTTCAAAATCTTTGAGAACAAAATATAATACTATATTATCTCTTTCATTAGCTGAATATTAATCTCCACATTCAATACATCTAATAAAAATGGTTATGCATGCAGGTGGAAGGTAACTTTAAATACTTGAGATAAGAACAATATTGTGAGAAACATGCTATAGTCGTGCAAAAATGAACCTAAAATTGCCAGCTTTTCCTCATGGGAAAAACATTATTTATTAATTTAATATTTTACATGGAAAACACATTATTAATTAATTTAAAATTTACATATTTTAAATAGCTATGATTGGATGGATTTATCGAGTGGCATAAAATGTTAAAAAACTAACATGTCGCTTCTATGAGGGATATTATCATTTCAATTATAAATAATCATGTTAGATGAAGACACTTTGGCATGTCCTAAAAAATCGATAAGCAACCCATACATTTATATTTGTGTGGGAATATTTGAAACTATATTATTCTCTCTTACCATTAACATTATTGAATGAATAGTAAAATTTGATAGATTAAGTGAGAAGCGAGAACCGAGCCAAGATGTGATGTCAGTCGTAGATCACATGCAACTTCACTCAATAGATGATCAAAGATGAAAATAGTGAAATGAAGAGAAAAATGAAATTAGAGAAAAATAGAGACAAGGCAAGATAAATTGTAGAATACTCTCAATAATCCCACTGAGTGATCACCTTCACTAGCCGAGCTAGTGAAGGTGAGAGGAGAGTGCTCAATATATAGAAAAATAAGGGAAAATACATCCACGAGGTGCATTAACTCCTACTACCCATAAAAGGTGTGAGGTTATCACCTACTTGGTAAATGAAAAAAAATGTGGCATAACCTCCTTAGGTGAAGACAAAAAGGAGGTGGCACATAAAGCCAAAAGAGGGTGAGAAACCCAACTACCCCATAACCTACCTAGGTTAAAAAAAAATAACGGTTATGAGAGGTGGCACAATAAGACAAAAGAGGATGTGTAACTCAACTACCCATGTGTGGGAGAGAGTGACACATGTAGCTGA
The DNA here is from genome assembly GCA_007115665.2 of Sequoiadendron giganteum. Lineage (NCBI taxonomy): Eukaryota > Viridiplantae > Streptophyta > Pinopsida > Cupressales > Cupressaceae > Sequoiadendron > Sequoiadendron giganteum. Next base: position 414,512,447 of record CM021107.1, read on the forward strand.
TATATTTTTCCACGTGTCCTCATATTAACCACACCTAATAAACCCAAGAAAGCTTAAATATTGTGTAGGAAAAAATAAATACCCCTAACATAAGGAAAATTAATAACCTACACTAACACCCCCTTAAGTGTAGCTTAGGTGGGTGAAAAGATGGGTCTTGAAAAATGAAGCCATGTTAGGTACCCATGTACATAGAGATCCCCCCATAAGAAGAAGGCCCCATAAGAGGAATAACTCCCCCAAATAGAGAGAGAAAAATGAAGGACTAAGAAGCCCCACCTGAAGTAGACACCTATCGCACCCCAAGCAAAGCTCGTAGATGAAGGAACTTGCTTTATGTGAAGGGTTTGGTGAAGATTTCCATAGTCTACTCCAATGTAGAACAACACTTAAGATCAATGGTGCCTTCTTGAATTAGCTCCTGAATGTAGTGCATATGAATCTCAATGTGTTTCGTCCTCTGATGATGAATTGGATTCCTTGAGATTTTTATTGCACTCTGATTATCACAAAAGATGTATGTAGGATTTTTGACTGAAATATTGAACTCAGTGAGAATATTTTGAAGCCAAATAGCCTCAGTGGTGGCATTAATTTCCCCTCAATACTCAACCTCTGTAGATGAAAGAGAAATTGTAGTTTTCTTCTTGCTTGACCAGAAAATTGGACTAGAACCAAGTGAGAAGCAATACCCTGAAGTAGACTTGCAATCTTGAGAATCGCCTACCCAATATGAATCTGTGTGTCCCACCAAGTCAATATCCATGTCCGTTGCATATTGAATCCCATAATTGTGAGTACCCTGAATGTAGTGAAGGATTCACTTAGTTGCTTTCCAATGCAACTCATGTGGCTCCTGCATGAATTGAGAGACCATGCCCACAACATATGAAATTTCGGGTCTCGTATGAGTCAAGTAGAAGAGACTCCCAACAAGTTGTTGGTACAAAGTGCCATCAACCAAGGGTGAAGAACACTTAGCCTCAAGTTTGACCCTTGATAGAAATGGAGTCACTACAAGCTTACAATTAGCCATGCAAAATTTGGAGAGCATATCAAGTGCATACTTGGGTTGTCCAAGGAAGATTCCTGAAGATGATTGAGTGATCTCAATCCCCAATAAGTAATGCAAAAGACCTAAGTTAGACATCAAAAATATATCATGTAGAGTAATTTTCACCGCCTTGATGGTGGATGAGTGACTCCCTATGATCAATGAGTCATCAACATAGAGAACCATGAAAGTGAGTGTGTCATCTTGTTGCATAATGTATATGTTCGGATTTGAATGGCATCATTTGAACCCAACTATCAAAAGGAAAGAGTCCATTTTGGCATACCGAGCTTGAGGAGCCTGTTTGAGGCCATAAAGAGACTTTCAATGTCTGCACACAAGTGAAGGATCCTGCAAAAACCCCTATGGTTGCTCCATGTAGATTTCCTCTTAAAGGTCACCATGAAGAAAGGCACTCTTCACATCCATCTGATGAACTTCCCAATGATGTGCTACAACTATAGAAAGGACAAGTAGAATGGAATTCATCTTAGCAACTAGTGCAAAAGTTTCAGAGTAGTCAATCTCGAGAACTTGGGAGAATCCTTTTGCTACCAAGTGAGCCTTATGCTTGTCAACCAACCCATCTGCTACAAATTTTGTCTAATAGATCCACTTGCATCGAACAATTTTTATTCCCTTACGAAGAGGGACTAAATCCCATGTGTGATTCCTCCATAAGGAATTGAACTCTTCTTGCATTGCAGCATCCCACTCGGGAATACCAGAAGCTTCTCAAAATGACTATGGATCAAAAGCTGAAGCAATGAAGAGATGTGGAGCCTACTAAAACTATGACCATGTTCTTCTTGTGTTTGATGGATCACCAACCTGATCACCTGCTGACTCCAATGTATGTTGAGCCCAAAGAGGTGTTGAAGTTGGAGAGTCTGGAGGAGAATCATCAACCTTTGAATGATGACTAGAAGAGGAATATGAATCCTCATCATCAATATCACCATATAAAGTGGAGGAAGAAGTCTCCTCATCAATATTAGGAGGATTGAGATCCTTTAAAGATCTGTCACCATGATGCAAAGTCTCTGATGTGATGGTAGATGGAGAAGTGGTAGGAGAAGAACTAGAAGAGCTCTCCTTAAAATGAACACTCCTCTTAATAAACAACTCATGAGTGGTGGGATGGAGAAGCCTATAAAATTTTACATCATTTGGGTATCCAACAAATATGCAAGGCTTGCTCTGCAGATCCATAGCCTTGTGTTTCTTTGCTAGAATATGGGCCCATGCAAGAGAACCAAAAACTCAAAAGTGCTTAATTGTGGGTTTTCGACCAATCTAAGCTTGAAAAGGAGTTACCCCCTTCACATATTTGTGAGGAACTCGATTATGGATGTAACACACACAATTGATGGCCTCTACCCAGTACTGAGGTGCCAAATATTTGGAGTGTATCATACAATTTGCTATCTCCTTCAAGGATCTATTACCGCGTTCTGCGACACAATTTTGCTGAGGACTGTATGGAAATGTGTGCTACATGTTGATTCCTTCTGAAGCACAAAATTGTTCAAAATGATTGTTAACATATTCTCACCCATTATATTTATGTAGAATCTTGATGAACTTCCTAGATTGTTTGTCTACAAAAGCTTTAAAATCCAAAAAAATTATCAAAGACCTCATACTTTTGTTTGAGAAAGTAAACCCAAGTGTATCTAGAAAAGTCATCAATAAATGTCAAGACATATTTAGCCCTACTTAAAGATGGTTGTGGAAATGGTCCTGCTAAGTCACTGTGTACCAACTCTAATAGATTTGTAGCTCTCCATGCTTTGCCTTTATCATATTTCTCCTCAGGATGCTTACCAAGTGTATGCACGTAAAAATGGTCTAGAGCATGAATTAATTAAATACTTGATATTTAATTAATAAATTCAGATTTCTCTACTATTATAAATAAATTGATGAATTTATTTATATGGTTCATTCCCTTAATTCTTCCTTTTCCAAAAATCATTTTCCTCTTAAATTAATTAAATGCACAAATGAAATAATTTGTTATTTAATTAATTTCCCTCTTCCATTTAAATTTGAAATTTTAATTCAAATTGGCACATGTCTCCATATTTCTTCTAACCACCTCCAAATCACCTGCCACCTCACCATGTGTCACATGAAATTGAATTTTCTAAATTGTAAAATGTGAATTATCATCAACAAACTTGCAACAAATTTGAAACCACCTTGGACACATGGATTCTTCTTTTAGGTTTGATTCTCTTCAACACTTGGCAAGATGTTTTCTTGAAGGGAACCACCTCCTCGATTCTCTCCAACCTTCTTGTGCTCCACCATCGATGCCTTAGGATCACAATCTTGACTGTCCATCACTGCCACATCATCTTGATCTTGGGAAAATCTATAAATAGAGAGCATTTCTACAACTTTACATATAGATTTGGATTAAAAACTTATGCTGCAGAATTCTTAGTGCAATTTGAGAGAATTGTGAGAGAATTGTAGTTAGTGTTTAGCATTTTAGTTCATTTAGAGTTATTATGGAAATTTCAATTCTAGTAGCTTAGTCATTACATATTTTATACAACATTACTATTAGATTTGCATTGTCAATTTTAGCATCATTTGAGCAATTAGTACTTCATCATTGATCATTCAACATTCAAGCATAAAAAAAATACAAAAATATAGGGATGTAGGCACATAGTTTGCATTTCACAATATCTTCTCATTTCTTAAGTTGTCATCTTTCTAGGTTCATGTGCAACGTTTAATAGACCTGAGAGCATGAATTTTGAAGGTCCTTAAGATTAGAGAACCATGGAATGATTTGAAAGGATAGTTGTAGTCGTTTAATTATGCTATTTCAATTCCTTTTATGTAATACACTGCATGGATGTGTGTTTTGTTTTATCCTATTGATACACATATTTTCCATCACACATAAATTGGCACCCACCATGGGGCCTAGCCCCATATTTAATCTATTTTTCTATTGAGTTTTTCTTTGCAGGTTCTATCAAAAATTCTGAAACGGTGCATCCAATTTTTTTTTGGCACATCTGGAAAATTTATTGGCGCATTGATTTCTTGTTTCAGCGCATCTGGCGGTTCTTCTGGTGTATTCGACTTCTATTTTGGTGCATTGGGTTGCTGTTTCAACACATCTAGCTGTTCTTTCAACGCATCAGGGGGTTTTAAATTTCATTATATTCTTTTCCAATTTAGCGCATTCAGTCTATCATTTAGCGCATTTAGTCGCACTTTTAGTGTATTCAGTAGTTTAACACATTTGGTCTGAGTTTTAGCACATTCAGATACTATACTGATGCATCTGGTTTTTAGGGTAAATTTTCTAGGCTCTAGAAATTAATTTGTTCTTTTCTGTTTTGCAGAAACCTTATACGTAGTCAGAGACCTTGCTGAAACAAATAAAAGAATGCTGTCAAAGAATAATGGATTGAATCTACTAACAAATTGGCTGCAGAGATCAATTTATTTGTCATTTCCTTTGGTTAAGTTAAGAGTCTAGAATAACTAGGAAAGATAAATTTACACCATGCTTGCTATGTTTGGAATGGTAGGCATGTATGCTCTCCCCTTAATTGGGTGATCAGAAATCCAAAACCATTCATTTTATTTGCATTTTAAACCTTAGAGGGCCTACCTCCCCACTTTGAAAGGAGGGAACGACCCAACTGGGAACATGCTAAAGCCAAGTGACTTCCACCTGGGATATAAATGTGGGTACTAAAGGAAAGTTTGAGTATTACGAGGATTGTTTCCACAAGAAGGGAAAAAATGGTCTTTTGTCGCATGGATGATACCCCATGAAAAAAATTCCCCTACTAAAACCTCTTTGTTGTAGTAAGCCAAAAATTACCCTTATCTATTCTTTGGTACAACAACAATTGTTGTCAAGACATCCACATTCTCACAGTTCTTAGTAGAGGTGAAAAACTTGCCATGGGAGATTCATGGGAGTTTGAAGCTTGGTTGGCCTGAGAAGTGAGTGCACTGTAAGGGGGAGCCTGTGCGGCCAAGCTTCTAAATCACTTGCTAAGAATAAGTGCAGTTGGAGTAAAATCCGCGTGAAATCCAAAAGAATATTGTCTTACACAGCCTAGGAATTGTGCTTGTTTGATGTGTCTTTACCAATGTTTTTTAAATCAAATATAAAAATAAACATCACACAAACATGTTCAACTACTGATTCAGAAGAAAATCCAAACCAAACAGTCCAAAAATTCATTGCTGAAACTAAAAAAATCTGTCAAATTGCCAAAAAATAGAAAGCATTTTTCTAGATTAGCGCATCCATTAACTGTTCTAGCACATAGCTTGCATCTTTTAACACATCCCACTACTGTTCTAATGCATTATTGTCATAAATTAGCACATCCATTTGCTATTTTAGTGCATCCCTCCTCTGTTATAGCACATCTATTCCATCTTGCAACACATTCATTTGATGTTATAGTGCATCCATTGCATAATCTGATGTATTCAACCCTTCCCATAGCGCATCTGTACCATTCCATATTGCATCTGAGTTTTGGCACATCTGTACACTATTTTACTGCATTCGATAAATCTACAAACATAAAGCTAAAATTAACCTCCTCTTTGCCAAGTAACATCCTATTCAGAGATTCCTTCTTAAAGAACATCTTTTCCTTGTCCTAAATTTTCTTTCAACTTGTTGAAACAAGCATCGTTTAATGTTAAGGGATTGAAAATCAACAAAATTTGTCAATAAATCCCTTACTAAAAGAATTAGGAAACCAAAGAAATAACTTAGCTACAAGAAACTTTTGGAAAGGAGACGCTTCTTGTACCAAAGTAGAAAGGTCTTGTTTGACTATCAAACTTTCATCCATAGATATCATGACTTTGATAGAGGATATACTGATGATTTTTCTTTAGAGCCTTTAAATTCACAAGCTTATTATCAATGAAGAGATCTTTCACAAAGGCATAATCATAGTCAACCCATTCGTCATTCTTACATTCCGCAATCGACAATACAATACTCCAACCGTCCAAATCAGTTGATACAATAGAGAAATCAGAATCGCAAACTTGTTGAAACCAACATTTTCAAGTGAAAATATCTCATCTAATCATTGATAAAACATTCAAAAGTGCCTCCTCATCATACCCATTTCTGATTTAGCAGCTGTATTTCACCATTAGGATTTATCATCCTTCATCAGGGTTCATCATCCCTCATCCCAAAATAAAGCTTCCTTAATCAGATTCTTACCAATCCTTCTGGCACTCCCAAACCTTGGTCAAATGTTTAGAAAATTTTCATCACTTGTATGCCCATATTAACAAGATTGCAAAAGCGAAAACTTGAACAAGAAGAAATAGAAAACCAAAAAACTATGACAGAAAGAGAAGAGAATCCCTTTTTGGAATTCGTCTAGATGAGGTAGAAGAGATAATAGATGAAACCATAGAAAAAGCACAACAAGACCCCAATTTTCATAAATTCATGGAGAAGATCTTTGGAAAAGAGGGTAAGAAATACCTTTTGATGTTAGCAAACAAAGGAGTCAAACTACCTGATGATTTTGATATCACAAAATTGCAAAAAAATCCTAAGAGGATAGAAACCGAAATACCAACTAAAACAAAAAATGAAGCAAGGAGTAATGACCCCATGACTACCTTAACACAAAAAATACAAACCTCCAACAACAAATGCAAAACATGCAAACTGGGACCACTAAGAGGTACTCAATACATGATATATGCCCCTACCCTTTTGATCCAAGCGTCAACATGATACCATTCCCCAAACATTGTGAATTCCCGAAATTTGAAAAATACAATGGAAAGACAAATCTCATCGATCATGTAAGGGAATTTAGAACTATGAGCCTCAAATTTTCCCTTCAAGACACTTAATGAGATTATTCCCACTTAGTTTGGGAGGGCAATGTATGCAATGGTTCTCACAATTACCTCCAGGGATCAAATCTTTTGAGGAATTAGTCAACAAGTTTATTACCCAATACTAATATAATATTCAACATGAAATCACAATGAAGGACCTTGGAATGTGAAACAAAAGAAAGGGGAATCATTCCTCATATTCTTACAAAGGTGGAGAAGGTTATTCGCATGATATCCCCGTCACATACTAGAAAAAGAAAAGATGGAGATATTCATTGGAAACTTAAATGATGACATGAATTATAGGCTTGAATTACAATGTCCCCCAACTTTTGAAAAATTGAATGAAAATGGGATCAAAATTGAAGAAGCCTTGGTCAAACAAGGAATTTTGAAAATTATAATGAAAGAAATTCATCCAATTCCTCCAACAATGACAAACCAAAATTTTGGCAAAATTACAAAAATAATGACAATGATACTTTAGCTGAAATGCATAATGCTAAACCGGTCTTCAATTTGTCAGGAAGCACCTCAAATACCAATCAAAAGACCACCCAAAATACCAACCAAAGCAATAACCAAAATAATAACCAAGGCAATACTCAAAATAATCAAAGCAACACAACATCCAAGACCTTACCATATCAAACAACAAATAATCGTTGAATGTTTACATCTTTGGGTCAATCATATGAATCTGCATTGAAGGAACTTATTGTGGAAAATCTCATTACTCTACCTAAAACTCAAGGGTTTGAACCCAAAGTAGAATCATCATGGTGGAACGAGGCTCACTTTTGTGAATTTCATCGATGCAAAGGTCACCTAATCAATAGTTGCATGCAATTAAAACACAAGATACAAGACTTGATTGACAATAAGATCATAAAAATTGAAGAATCCCAAGCAAACACTGATCATGGGGTATTCAAAAACCCTTTTCCAAATTATGATAAAGGAGAATCTTCTAACACAAATGGCAAAGGAAAAGGTGCGAACTATGTTTATGATGACACCATTTATCATATTTCAGCTATTGTGATCACACAAGCGACATTGAAATCAATAACACACTAGACCTTGTTGCAACCAACCATCCAATCAACGACACCAAAATCCTCTCTAATCAAGTCCATAATACCCAACAAGACATGGTTGCAAAAAATAATCAAATTAATGTCATCAAGATCAAAGGAAAAAAAGACAGTGTGCCTATAAATGTGACCACAAGGGCACAAACCAAATATGTTTTGAAAGGCAACACTTCCAAAACACTCGATGCCCCATCTCATAAATATAACATTGACGATCAACTCCAAAATATCCCTGCACAAATATCAATATTGGAGCTCCTTAAAATCTCACCCACTCATAAGGAGATCTTGGAAAAATCCCTAGTTGATACAATAGTACCAAATGATTTGGAATTCTGTGCTTTCCAAGCCATGGTAGGACATCTAGTTGTGCCTCATTGCTTATCCTTTTCAGAAAATGATGACGTATCTCTTGCCCATTCTCATAACACAACTCTCCATATCGCGGTCCTAATCCATAAAAGTTGTGTCAAGCACGTCCTGATAGGTGGAGGATTCGATCTCAATATATGCACTTTAAAACTTGTTTGTGCACTAGGGTTCTCTGAAAATGAAATAGATGCAAGGAAAAAGATCACCATCAAAGCATATGATGATGAGGAAAGATCTTCAAAGGGATTGATTATATTGCTAATTTAGATGGGTCCAATTCAAAAATATGTGGTTTTCCAAGTTTTGAATAAAGATTTGACATATAATATACTCTTGGGTCATCCTCAGATCCATGAAATGCAGGATGTCCCTTCAACATACCATCAATGTCTAAAATTTCCCTGCAATGGGCAAGAAACTACCATTCCTGTTGATTCCAATAGTCCCCAACATTGCAATACCCTTAAGGCTGTCTAGGATGTGTTTGTGCCTCACAACCGAGAAGCTCCCGATTCCACTTTTGATACCTCCAATAATCCAAGTCAAGCCAATCTATTACCAAAATTTCTAGCCACATCCTCCAATGAAGGAAGTCACCCATGTTTCTCATCCAAACAAATTGAGAAAAAGGAAGAACTTAGCCTCTCTGCATCAACCAATCCAGAAAGCTAGCTAGACACCTTGGCCAAACATTTTGAGAAGAAAGTCCAAGTCAAAGACAAAGGTGTAGGTGAATACTCCATCGAACAATCCCTCTGCCTCTCATAATTAATTTCACCAAAATCCCAGGGTCAACCATCAACCTCATTACAATTAATATTACAACCTATCACACTTTTTGATGGTCGATTCATAAAAGAAAGCACGCAAGAAGAAGAATCTGATGACAAAGATATTTTGAATTGGCTCTACAAAGATGAAAATTATTCTTAAGTAGGAATGGAAAATGTACAAACCACTCAATATGGCAAAGGATTCTCAGTCTTAGAAAAAATGGGATATGAGGGACACATACCTATTGGAAAAAGGAAAGAAGGAATCATAGAACCCATCCAACCCATTATTACAAATCCAAAGGAAAAAACAAAGTTGGGATATAAAGAGCATCGAGAAAATGAAGAAACAAAAGAGGATCTAAAACAAAAGTTTGTTGAAAGGATCCTACAACTCTAAGCAAGTGATCACTATGAAACATATTGCAATGAATATGAGTGGGATTCACTGTTAAAAGAGTCATGTCATGATAAGGACATTGATGTGATACACAAGTACACTCCGACACTCGAGGAGGGACAAAGCTCAGGGTTATGACCATTTGAATTAGGATCGCAAAATATCGATGGCTCAAGTGAAGATGATCAAACTCCTAGTGAGACAAATCATTTAGAAGAGAGTAACATCATAGAACTTGACCTTGCCACGGTATTGTTCGATGACAATGTTTCCATTAGGACCCTTACGACCTCTGACCTGAACCCATCAGATGATCCCTTACCATTGGTACATTCTGAACTCATAGATTGGGACCAAACTGACCTTATTGATATCCCTACCTTTTCAAATGATGAGGCCATCATCAAATTTCTCTGCGTTGTTACTCCTAAAATGGGTTCCACCATTGAACATCATAACAAAGCTTCCAGATAGGGGAGTGCTAAATTTCCCAATTGCAAAATAAATGAAACAAAAGAAGGATCTGATGGTGAAAATCATTCCATGGCAGTATCAAATCAAGAAAGAATAAAAATAAAGAGCGCATCTGACAGTGATAACCTCTCTGAGGCGCTGAAGGATGGGAAATTTGACACTCTTCCTGACCACTTCCAAGAAAGATCCAAAGTCCTGATTGAACCAATGCAATCCATCAATGTCGGCAATGCCCAAACAGTGAAAACTCTCCATCTAGCAGAATCATTGACATAACAAGAGAAGCCTAACTTTATCAAGTTCTTTGAAGAAAGAAAAATAAATTTTCCTGGTCATATGTAGACATGCCAGGGATAGACCTAGATCTCATCATGCATCATTTATCCCTTCCTTCAGGAATTAAACTGGTTAAGCAAAAGTTGAGAAAAATACATTCTCACCTTTCCTTATTGGTGAAGGCAGAACTAAATAAATTATTGGATGCAGGATTCATTAGAACCATTGATTATGCAGAGTTGATATCCAACATTGTACCTATTTCAAATCCTAACGAAATCATACATAGCTATACAAACTTTAGAGACCTCAAAAGGCTTGTCCAAAAGATGATTTCCCCTTGCCAAACATTGATATCATTGTAGACTTAACAATAGGTCATGGCATGTTGTCACTAATGGATGGCTTTTCCGGTTATAATCAAATCAAGATAGCACCTGAAGATTAGGATAAGACAACTTTCACTTACCCATGCAGAACCTTCTATTGGAATGTCATGCCCTTCATATTGAAGAATGCAGGGGCCACATATCAAAGAGCTATGAAAACCATTTTTCATGACATGATGCATAAATTCATGGAAGATTATGTAAATGACTTGTTAGAAAAATATTACACTAGATAAGGACATTTAGAGATACTAGAAAAACTCTTTGCCCGACTAGAGAAGTTCAACGTCCGCCTAAATCCAAAGAAATGTGTGTTTGGGGTAACATTAGCAAAGCTACTGGGATATATAGTGTTAGAAAAAGGTATTGAGGTAGATCTGGCAAAGGTCAAATCTATCATGGAAATTCCACCTCCAAAAAATATCAGTCAATTAAGATCCCTTCAAGGAAGATTCTAGTCAATCAGAAGATTCATATCACAACTGGTCGATAAGACTCATCCTTTTACACACTTGTTGAACAAAAATATGCTCTTTCGATGGGACAAGAAATGTGAGGAATATTTTAATCAACTAAAGCAATACCTGATGAGTCCACCTGTCTTAGTACCACCAATAGAAGGAAATCCTCTCTTATTGTACATAGCCATGACTGATTGATCATTGGGAGATTTTTTGGCACAAGAAGATTCAACAAGAAAGGAGAGAGCAATCTATTACATCAAAAGAACTCTAAATGGTTATGAAATCAACTATACACCCATTCAAAAAGATTGTCTAGCAGTAGTGTTTGCTATGCAACAATTGCGACACTATATGTTGACTCACACCATCAGACTCATAGCCAAGATAGATCCTTTAAAATATCTCCTTAACAAAGAAAACTTGATAGGAAGATTAGCCAAATGGGTAATGATACTCAGTGAGTTCAATATCCAATATGTTGATAGGAAAGCAATCAAAGGCCAAGCCATCGCTGACCAGCTAGCTGAAGCATCGATTCATGATGATCATCCCCCACACGTGGAATTTCCAAATGCAGATGTCCTAATAGTCACAACACAAAAATGGGTACTGTATTTTGATGACTCATATACTCAACATGGATCAAGAGACAAAATTATATTCATCACTCCCCTAGGGCACACCATTCGCTTGATGTTTCCTTTCACCAACAACACAATAGAATATGAGGCCCTTATCTTCGACATCAAAATAGTAGTAGAATGTAAAATAACAAAACTGGGGGTCTACAAGGATTCCCAACTAGTCATTAATCAGGTCAACGATGATTACCAAACAAAGGATGATAAATTGATGCCCTACAAAAGGATGGTTGATGACTTTAAGAAATATTTTGTTGATATCAAATTTTCTCAAATCCCAAGGGTTGACAACAAGGTTGTTGATGCTATGGCTACCATTGCTTCTTTACTCCAAATTCCAGAAAAATGAAGCTGTTATGAGATCATGGTGGAACAACTGTTTACCCCTGCTTATGACGATCATGAATCTAGACTCATATGCCACCTAATTGATGCCAATACCTCCATTTACAGGAAGATATACACCTACCTGAAAGATAATATTCTACCCCCCGATCTCTCCTGAAACCAAATATGAAATTTCATCTGCCAAGCTGCTCGTCATACCCTTATAATGAATGTACTCTATCGACAAGGTCTTGATAGAACTCTCTTACAATTTCTACAACATGATGAGTCTAAAATGACTTTATAAGAGGTCCATGAGGGTATTTATGACACTCATTCAAGTGGTCTAACCCTCGCTAAGAAACTCCTCTGTTTGGGATACTATTGGCCAACTATGGAGAGAGAGTCCTTCTAATTTGTCAAGAAGTGTCAAAAATTCCAAATCCATGGTAATCTTGTCCATGCACCAACACAATAATTGTAGCCCTTTGCATCAACATGACCGTTTTGTCAGTGGGGATTGGATCTTGTAGGAAAAATTCACCCATTTTCGTCCAATGGACACAAGTTCATAATTACAACCACATAGTACTTTACAAAATGGGTCAAAGCCATGCCTCTATCTAGCATCACAGGAAATAAAATCTCATCATTTATCCTGAACTACCTCATTTGTAGGTATGGTATCCCTCAATCCATTATCACTGATAATGGTAGACCTTTCAAGAATCAAGATGTGCAAGAACTCTGTGAAAGGTTCCATATCCAACATCGGTTTTCTACACCCTATTACCCTCAAGGGAATGGTCAAGCAGAGGCCTCAAATAAAACCATCCTAAAAATCTTAAAGAAAACCGTCAACGATGTTGGACGTGATTGACATATCCAGCTAAACCCTGCTTTGTGGGCCTATCAGACAAGCATCCACACTCCCAAAAATGCCACACCATATTATTTGGTCTATGGATCTGAAGTCATCTTTCCTATTGAGGTTGATATACCATCACTCTATGTGTCCTTAAAAGGTTTCATTTCAGATGAGGATTATCGTGTGTTTAAACTACAAGAGCTAGAATTTCTAGATGCACGTCGACAACTTGCAGTGGATCACTTGAAGGCATATCACTTGAAGGCATATCAACAGAGAATGTCTAGAAGCTACAATCACAAGGTCAAACCTAGGACATTTCAGGTAGGAGATTTGGTATTGAAGGAAAATCCCCATAATTAGTAGGACTGAGAAAAGAATGGAAAATTTGAGCCAAATTGGTTGGGTCCTTTTGTTATTGTATTAGTGTTTGGATTGGGGGCATATCAACTATCTACAATAGAAAGAGATCTATTTGAAGAACCAATGAAAAAACTTCATCGGAAAATTTTCTACACATAATGCAACCGGTGCATGCCTAAAAGTCCTAAAAAAAGCATAAAAATCAGAAAAATAAATAAAAGTCCTAAAAAAAGCATAAAAATAAAAAAAAGTCAAAAAAGGTCCTGGAAAAATTGTTACCTTAATGAAAACCTAGCAAACAAGCATCTTGGTAACAACAAGAAAATTAAATCTAAAAAAGGTGCAATAAAAACAAATGGTGAAAACCTGGTAAACATGCACTATTTGTGATAAGTTGGCTTCTCCATATATTTGGGTGTGTGTTGACCATCCAATTTTTTCTATCACTGCACATTCATGCCTAGCATACAACAAGCTTCATGTCCATATCTAGCTACCGCGATCGTGTCCCACCTTGGCTTGGTCATCATTTTACATATCCATAATAAATTTGGTTTATTTCTCATTAGGGGCAAAATTCTGATCTCACTGGGGGAAAAAAACCGTTGAATTTAAACCAACATGCAAACAAACAACAAGGAAAATTTGGTGAAAGACAACAATCACTGTAACCATCACATCATCAAAATTGAACATCAATCAAACCAATCAATCAACCATCCAAATCAAACATCAAGACCAAATCAAATCAATCATCAGTGAAGGATTATCTTCTGAATCATGGTTGGATCACTTTAGCACAAATGTTCAAATGATGTATCATGATTGTTGTTATCATTTCTCAGGAGTACCTCGATGATGTCATGAAAAAGAGGGGCTATGATTGAGAATGATATTTTTATTTGTCTGTTGTTTGTGAGTTTATCATTAATACCGTGCAAGTTGTCGCAGGACATGCTCCAAAAAGTATCATTGATGACATTCTAAATTTGCATGGAAACATGATTAACTCTTGTCTGTTTACATGAGTGATGCTTAGGTCATCTTGGTCTAATTATACCTAGATGCTTGTGTTATCTTGTATTATCAAATCTCAACATAAGTTGTATGGAAGTCATACTCAGGTCATCATGGTTTAATTATACCATCGATGCTTGTACTAACTTTCAACATAATAAAACACTCAATGATGATAATAAGCACAATGAATAAGATGACAAAATTGCATAAATAGGATTGCATTCATTTTAGTTCTGCATTTGCATTATAGATTTTTTCAAGGCTGGTAACTTTCAACATGATATTATTTCCCACTACAAGATTGAGTACACTTGACATAACCAAAAAATCAGTCACTTGCATTGAAATTTCCATTTCATATCATTAGAAAATACTATCATACATCTACTATCACAAATAATTCATGCATTCATTCATTATAATATGTGCATCATGAAAAATTCGAAAAATAAAGCATTTTTCCAAAATACCATCATCTTTCATAATCCATATCATACATCGAGGTCATAATATATACATTCTTTCATTCATCCAAAATCCATCCATATATGCATTCATCACAACAATCATTCATAATAACTTCATAATCCATTCATGATCATAATTCATCCACATTTATGCATTTAGGTCACATACTTGCATAGAAAATACCAAAAATATAGAAACGTGCATTACATTTCATTTGCATAATAACACTCGCTACATAATCCATAATCATACATCGGGGCATGACATAAAATCATACATGAATTTGCATTCATCATCCATCCATACATAGGAATCATTCATAAGCATAACTCATTTGCATAATCATCCATACATATAGGTCATTTATTCACCTCATAAAAAATCCAAACAA
This sequence comes from Sequoiadendron giganteum, assembly GCA_007115665.2. Lineage (NCBI taxonomy): Eukaryota > Viridiplantae > Streptophyta > Pinopsida > Cupressales > Cupressaceae > Sequoiadendron > Sequoiadendron giganteum. The sequence goes on from CM021107.1 coordinate 414,527,707, forward strand.
AGAGCATTATCATAAATTCATACATCAGCACGTTTCATGTTCAAAACCATTCATTCATTTATCATACATTTGGAATCCATGAACCATACATCCATTCATTAAATCATTCATTCAATCACATATTTGCATCCATACATCGATATATACATGTGAAAAATACAAAAATATAATGCATCCCATATCATTTCCATAACAACATCCATCTCATTAATACATCCATGGTATAATCATATATAATATCATAATCACATAGAACATAAATAAAGGCATCCATCATAAGCATCCATAATAAAAGCATAAATGACATAGATCAATAATCGCCACTGCATATCATTTATAACCTCAAAATAATGCAATGTCAAGTATACAATGACATCAAGTGAAATGAGAAACCATACATCAAAAATGTGGTAAAAGCCAGGTCTCTGAAGCATAATACATCATATATCAGATATGACCACATGATTCTATGGTACTACCCCCGAAGGTCATCGGCCTCTCCCCAACACCATCTGCCCCTGACAACCCTACTCTTGGACCTCCTCCTAGTGGAAGTCCACCTGGTGGACCTCTTGGGAGTGGCTAGGTGATGCCCCTGCTGGTAGTTCGAGACTTGGAGTGACTAGATCTGGAATGAGCATAGCTGACTCTTTGCTCGACTGGCACGACCTCATAATATCTGCCCCTATAGTACTCTACCTCCTTGGAGGTTTCTTAGAGCTCTCTAACCAGGCCACCAGTGCCTGTACCCTTGGCCATTGTTTGAATCCTGTTAGCTACTACCACTGCCTACTCTCCTTGCCACCATGTGACATCTCTCTTTGTGGCGAGGGTGGCTACCTATGCCTGCAACTGTACCATATGAACCTGTACCTGTAGCTACGCTAGACCCTATGCCTGTAGTTGAGCCTAATCCTAGGCTAACTATGCCTGCAATGCCTACACCTTCCCCTATAAAGTCTACACCTGAGCCTACAACCCAACTTTCTACGTTTGTTACCTCTGGGAGGGCATCCTTAGAACCACTGGCCATTATTCGACAAGAGATGACCTCCTCCTCTTGGGGATGACCCCAAAATCTGGAATATCTCTCCCTCTACCTCCTCCATCTCTACCTCCATCTCCCCCATCATCTCTTGTCTCCTCCTCCTCACCACCATCTCCCCTTTGTTGCATTGCCTCTCCTACCCTCCTCCCAACCTCCAAAATGGGTGCAGGCTCATCAAGACTTGAGATCCATGGAAATGGATGCATATAAAAATACTCTACATAATCTGCCGTCATCTGCACATCCATGATCTCGAGGTGGTACTGCCACAAAATCGGCTGTAAGCCATAGTACTTTGCACAAGCCACATCATAATCAAGGGTTGGCCCCTATTCTGGAATATCCTACCTCTGTCCTGTAGAATGTGCCACCCCCTAAGGCATACCCTGAACTCTGCTATACTATCTGTACACCTGACCAAAAAGGAATTTCTCAATGATGTACAAAGTCTTGTCAATCAGATATCTACTACAAAATACATAAGGCATCTCTGTATCATCCTCTGGCCATACCTCACAATCAAGATATGGCCGACATATAACAATATCTAGGTCATCAAGGACTCTCCTTCAATACTCTTACTTTCCTAGCTTATGTTGGATAAGTGGCCCTATGTAACCAAAAACATATGGTTGCCTTGCTAGTCGAGCCCTCCCTCCCACTGGTTGTGTAATTGCTATATGCTCCCAAACCCAAAGTTGTAATAATGTACACTTAGCCGCAAGACTACAAGCCTAAAGATAAACGACCTGGTGCCATGGGAAATCATGCCCTCTAAAAATTGACCCCTAGCCAACTAAAAATACCTTCGACCTATGGTCAGGGTAGAGAAACCCACCAATGAATCCTACTAACATGTAGGGTAAGGGATGATGAGTCGCAATCAACTCCCACCAAGAAATCTCGTAGCTGCTGAGCTGCCCATCCTGAAAAATTTGTCGAATGGAATTGGTCTCGCCCTGCTCCTCATGATCATACACCACTAGATCCCCCATGACTAGTATCCTCAAAATTCGATATACATCCTCGGGGGTGACTGCCATCTGAATAGTTGCCAAATGGAAGGTGTTATGGTCACTATGCCACTGCTCTGCAAGTGCCATCAACAACCCCCAGTTAATCTGGTATTGGGGCATGTCAATCAAGGAAGTCAGTTTGCACTGATCAATGATAGCCAAATCTACCGAGGTAAGCTATTGGATCATGTCCCACATCCAAGGAAACCGCTCTCAAACTTGAAGAACTCCTAGGCCACCCTCCTATGATCAAATCAACATATCAAGTTAGCACATCAATCAATCAACCACACATAAAAATATCAATTAATCAAATCAACTCGCATGAGATTTTGATCAAATCTCGAGGAGCACCTATCTTATCAATCAAATCTCATTTGTCATGAGATCGATCAACATCAATCAACCTATCACTGACTCTAATTTATCATGAGGTCAATCAATCAATCATCATCATTCCTTGCCTATCATGAGGACAATCATCAATTTATCAAACAACATTATCCTATCATCAACTGATGCGATCATCAACCATCAAAACTTAGGAGGAATCATTCAAAATCATCAAATTTGGCTCAATGCGCTAAAACAGGGTTTCTATGCGCTAATCTACTAGATGCGCTAGAAAGTTCACCAGATGTGCTGGAAGAGGTCTTCTATGCGCTAGTTCTTGGATGCTCTAGAAAATGGCCTCTATGCGTTAGAATAGGGTCTTGATGTTGCATTGCCCCAATGCGCTACTTGAGCTACCTTATGTGCTACACGATCCTATCAATTCGCTAGAATCCCTATGCGCTATTCTAGAAACCTAATGTGCTAAAGTGGCGACCCGATGCACTAATCTAATTTTGGACCTAAACCTAACCCTATGCATTATTACAGTGATTCTATGCACTGTATCGGGTTCCTGATGTGCTAAAATTCTAATCCTATGCGCTAAAACGTGTAAAAATTTGAGATTTTAAAATGCAAAAAAGCGAGAAAATTTGAATTCAAAATTGAAAAAAAGGTGGTTCTCGGGGTACATACCAGAGGTTTGTATGTGGTTGGATGTTGCTGGTGACAAACTCGCTCAAATCTGTGAGTGTGGCACGAAATCCTATCCATTTTGGCTCTTCTCTCTCTCAAGTTTTTACAAGGTAAAGTTACAAATGAGCTTTCTTTTACCCATTTTGACCTTTTAAGGGCTAATTAAGGGGTAATTATGGTGGCATTTATTTAATTTTTTAAATGGGGTTTTTTAATCAACTAATCAACAATGCAGCTAGACTGTAATCATTATCGGGAGATAAATTAGGTCATCCTCATCAAATTTGATGATCATAAACATATCAGTAAAAAATCATTTAATCATCAAATTTTTTTCCAAAAATTTAAAAATCATCAAAAATTCAAAAATCCTTGATTTATTTCCCGAGGGGGCATCCTTTCATCATCACTATAAAATCAACGTCTGGGGCATGTCAAATTTTTTATAATCGCGGTCTAGAAAATTTATTCTTTGAAGCAATGCGTCTGCACACATCACTTCAAAGAGGGGAAACATGTATGCTTGTAAAAATGGTTTGGAGCACGAATTAATTAAATACTTGATATTTAATTAATAAATTCTAATTTCGCTACTATTATAAATAAATTGATAAATTTATTTATATGGTTCATTCCCTTAATTCTTCCTTTTCCAAAAATCATTTTCCTCTCAAATTAATTAAATGCACAAATTAAATAATTTGTTATTTAATTAATTTCCCTCTTTCATTTAAATTTGAATTTTTAATTCAAATTGGCACATGTCTCCATATTTCTTCTAATCACCTCCAACTCACCTGCCACCTCACCATGTGTCACATGAAATTGAATTTTCTAAATTGTAAAATGTGAATTATCATAAAAAACTTGCAATAAATTTGAAACCACCTTGGACACATGGCTTCTTCGTTCCTTTGATTCTCTTCAACACTTGGCAAGATGTTTTCTTGAAGGGAACCACCTCCCTGATTCTCTGCAACCTCCTTGTGCTCCACCATCGATGCCTCATGATCACAATCTCGACCGTTCATCACTGCCACATCATCTTGAGCTTGGAAAAATCTATAAATAGAGATAATTTCTACAAATTTTCATATAGATTTGGATTACAAACTTATGCTGCAAAATTCTTAGTGCAGTTTGAGAGAATTGTGAGAGCATTGTAGTTAGTGTTTAGAATTTTAGTTCATTTAGAGTTATTATGGTAATTTCAATTTTAGTAGCTTAGTCATTGCATCTTTTATACAACATTACTATTAGATTTTCATTGTCAATTTTAGCATCATTTGAGAAATTATTACTTCATCATAGATCATTCAACATTCAAGCATAAAAAAATACAAAATATAGGGATGTAGGCATGTAGTTTGCATTTCAAAATAGCTTCTCATTTCTTAAGTTTTCATCTTTGTAGGTTCATGTGCAACATTTAATAGATCTGAGAGCATGAATTTTGAAGGTCCTTAAGATTAGAGAACCATGGAATGATTTGAAAGGATAGTTGTAGTCATTTAATTCTTCTATTTTAATTAATTTTATGTAATACATTGCATGGATGTGTGTTTTGTTTTATCCTATTGATACACATATTTTCCATCACACACCAAGAATGCATCCTTGGCAAACTCCCTCAAAAAATTGAATAGAAAGAAACCCTGAAACCATGTCATGTTGACTTAGCTGCTACAAGTAATAGTAGTTCAAGTGGCCAAACCGTTGATGCCACAAATAACTCACCTCATCTGCATGAGTGAGTAACACTAATGAAGGAGAGTCGAGAACAAAGTGAGAAAACTAATATAGTCTGGACTGATGATCTGCTTTTCCCACAACAAATATAGACCCATTATGCATTTCACTGATTACCACTGTATCTAGAGTGAACTCAACTTGCTTGCCAAAACTAGTGTGAGTGATCTAATAAACACTTAGGAGATTAGTTGACAAAGATGGAATGCAAAGAACATCCTCAAATGTCCCTTCACCCACATCAATAGACCCTCTCCCATGCACTACAACAGGAGTGTCATCACACATAAGTATGGTAGGCATAGATCATGGCTCCAAAGAGGTAAAATTATCCTCTGATGAGGCCATGTGGTGTGAAGCACCCAAGTCAATAATCTAAGACTTTGGTTATGAAGCAATAGCAGCTAGTGCATTTCCTTTTCCTTTCCACTTAAATTTGTCTGTGTCCTTAGAAGAACCTTTTGATGAACTCTGTTTGACTGAATCACGAACCTTGATATTGTTATTTTATAGAAGATGTGAAAGGTGGTCAGTTTGTTTCTTTAAACACTTATGTTCACCATGGTCAGGCCTATTACAGTAAGAACACTTGACCTTCTCCTTCTTAGGTTGTTCACCTTTTGATGAATAGGTCGGATTATTTGCTTTTGAAGTAGCAAATTTTTGATCTTTCTTCTTCTCTCCATGGTTCTTTTGTTTCTTATCTTGCTTATTAGACCCTTTCTATTCTTTTGTGCCTTGATTAACAACCAAGGCATATGACTCAAAGGGTTTAATTGTACCCATTAGACCCAATTTGTCTTTCTTCCTAGTGACTTCTACAACAAACTCATCTAAAGAAGGCATTTATATGTGGAACCTAGGGCACATTTTGTAGCATAGAATGTAGAAACAAATACAAAATAGTTAGGACCAAGTTTAGAAAGAATACTCAAGATCAGTTGCTTATCATCCTTCTTGATTCCACACTGCTCGAATTGCAATCTAACAACTTTGAATTTTGTGAAGAAGTCCTATATGGTGTCAAAATTAGGACTCAAACCTATGATTTCATTCTCCAATTGATGACCTCTTAACTCATCTTGTTTACCAAAGAGTGTTTCCAAAGTGGTCCACACTTCATTCAGTGTTGTAGAAAACTTAATACGAAAAAGTAGGTCTGGAGATACTGACATACAAAAAGTACCAAAAGTTACATCACATTTGTTAAACCATTTAATATTTTATGCATCACCTTGTGGTTCAATTACAGGTCCCTTTGTTACACGATGATATCCATGTCTTTTTAGATATATTATTATCTTAAATTTCCATTCAAAATAATTATATGGAGTTAAAATTGGAACTCTAGATGCATCCACTAGAGTAGAAAAGAAGTGTGTAGTGAAAATCGCCTAGTCTAGAATGCAAAATGAAACAAATGCAAGACAAAGGAAACACAACACCTCAATGATTAGCCTAGTTGAACTTGAACAAAATGAAAGATAAAAGTTTCATACCTTGTCCAAGTTGATTGGTTGGTTGGCCCTATTGATCATTAGATTTGTGTGCTCCTTTCAATGGAAAATAGCATGAAACTAGATGCAAAATGATGTAGATGAGATGAGGAATGCAATGGTGAAGATGGGTATTTGGCTAGATGCACAATGTGGATGCAAAATAAGCTCAAATATTGCAAAAATGGAGGATGCTTGGGAATGAAAGTATGCTTGAGAGTTAATGTATTCCAAATGAGGGAAAATTCCTCTAATTTTAGGGGAAAGGCCACTAAACAATGGAGGGTCAAGATGCAACCACCTTGGACAAGATCAAGGGCTAGGGTGAGTTGATAACTCACAAGCCCTCACATCTTGACATGTGGTGGGTGAGGTGTCAAGAAGGAAATAAGGTGGAGGTACTTCCTTGTACCTTGGGAATGGATAAGATATCCTCATAAAGGAGGTCCTTGTCCCCATGTGGGTGATGAGACTTTTGAGGAATTAAAAATTCCTTAAAGAGCCTAGGTAGAATAAATGTAAATTTCACATTGGAAAAGGGTTGCCTTATCCAAAAGAAGAAAGCATTTAGTAAAAGGTTGACTTGGGGGTATGCCATAAATGGCACAAGGATTAGGGTGACCTAATCAAGTAATTAGGTTGTGCAAAAAAAGGATTAAGGTGGCTAATGAAGGATTAAGGCAAGTGGGCTATGATGGAGGATGTGACATTAATCCCGATTAAGGGTGTGCACATCCTAATCAAAGATTAATTAAATTAATCCAGATTAAGGAAGGATTATGGAGGATGGGACAAGGAGAGAGAAAATAATAAATTTAAATAATGATTTAAACTCATAAAAGCAAATGACTAAATTAAACAAATTGGAATATTTATTTAATTTAGAGAGGAAAGGGGATAAAGGTAAAGTATTTAATTATTTAAATTAAATACCTTAGGAACATTAGGGAAAGGGAGAAATATTAATTAAATAAATCATTTAATAAACATCGATGGGAAATGTGGGATAAATGAATAAAGGGGATGAATTTGACCTTATGGGAGAGGTCAAATTTGGATGTCTACAAGAAGAATGCAAAGAATAAAGAAAAGTGCAAAGAAATAAGACACACAAGAAACCCCCCTTTCTACTAGTCTCAAAAATCACCCCCAAGATATTACAATGTTGGCACTTTTTGATTAGTGCTTTTATAAGGCTTTTCCAAATTACAAGGCTTTTAAGTCCCTTAATGGCCCAAATTACAATTGGAGTCACTGAAAAAGTATCCCTTCTACTTTTTCTGGCTTGTTTGGGCCCTCCTTGTGGGTTTGGCTTAATTTTTCTTGGATTTAGTGTTGTAATGTAGTTGACACATTCACATCAAGTCCCAGGCCCTTGTGAATTAATAGATTTTAATGGTACCTTGCTAAAGTGTTGTAACACACTTTCACACTTTTCTAGTGTTTTACAAAATAACTAAACTTAATAAACCTCTTTTTGATCAAAATTAATCTTAATCTTTCCTAATTTGGAGTTTTGTAAAGTGTTGTAACACACTTTCACATTTCTCTAGGCTTGTCATTAATAATTGGGCTTTATTATGCTTTAATTGGCCCCATTTTGCATCCAAAAGCCTAATTATTGCATCTTTTCAAGGATAATCTTGACACCTATCATTAACCAATCATAATTCAGGTGTTTCTAGCTTTTGTAGCCCAAATTTATGGATTTGGGACTCATTCACCACCTTGGGTGAATGGGTCCCACCTGGATCTTTTGGCCCCAAACCAGTTTTCACACATTTCTAATCACCTTTTTTTTTTTGGTCCCATACATTATGTATGATGGGACTCATTTGCCACCTTGGGTGAATGAGTCTCGTGTGGTCCAAAATTAAATTTAATTCAAATTTTTGGTGATAATTTATTCTCCTAGATCTGATGTTGACTTGTAGTGTTGTAATTTCAAGAATTCTTGCATAATTGAGTATAAATACAAGGTTCTTTCACTCATATTCACCCCTAGCATTCAAGAGAGTTCACAATAGCATTCAAGAATTCACAAGAGCATTCAAGGGTAGATTATCAAGCATTTTAGAGTTGCATTCAAGTGTCAAGCATCATGCCAAATACTTCATCCATCATGTTTGTTATTGTGCTAACAATTGTGATGTAGGGTTTATGATTCAAGCAAGTATTTCAAGCAAGATCAACATCCTTCAAGAAAAAGTCAAGAACCACATCCATTGCAGCCATTTCAATCACATTTACAACACCTTATTGCTAGGGTTTAGTGAGTTTCAACGTTGTATTTTTCTCATTCATCATTCTCCATTCATATTTGCTTTCATTTCAAGGTTTAATTACCAACAAGGGGTTTGACCAAGGTAAACCCCTATCCACTAACCAAACAACATTTTCCCCTCTCCTTTGTGTGTGATTTGCAGGTTTAGGTTGCATATTTCCTAGGGAGCAAGGTTGGAGAAAAGTTTTCAAGTGATCAAAGTTGTCAAAGTTGTCATCAAGCCATGGAGAGCATTGGAGAAGACCTATAGATTACAAATCAGAGATTCAGATATGGAAACCAATCAAGAAGGACATAGCACATCGAGAAGAGCAAGATCAACTTTTGAAATTGTAGAAAAGCCCAACTAGACTGATTGTCCACTTCTAGTGAATGAGTCCCAGTTACAATCAAATTTTATGATTTTGTAGATTTGGATACCCTTTTGGTAGATTTCTATTCCTGTACAGTTTCCCAGAAACAAGATTGATTCACCCAACTTGGTCAATGAGTCCTAGTTAGCTTTGAAAGTATAATTTCCAATGATTCAAACCTCCATTCAGCCTTCTCCATATTCCTAGGTGCACACTTTCTATTTTACAAATTTCTATTGCATTTCATCCACTTTTTAAAGTCATTTAGTGTTACTTTGCATTCAATTAGGGCTTTGTATTTCATTATCTTTTCCAAGTCTAAACTTGGTGGTGAACCCCTTATTAGATCCTATTCATTTCCAAGGACAAACCTATTGTAAGATCTCTTTCTCTTTTGCATTGAGATCTCTAGGGTTATCCTTGAATGTAATAACTTTTGAATTGGGTGTGATAGCATATAATCATCATATCCCCCATTTTCATAGGTTGCATTTTGGTGAACATGCATTTAAAACATCATACTTCTAATTTAGAGTGCATTATTTAGCTTGCATTAACATTGAATTAACATTGCATGAGGATTTGCATTGATTAATTTACATTCTAGGGTTTTAAATTTTGCATTAGTGAAAGATCATTTAGCTTGCATTTTTGCATCTAATTTCATTGAAAATCATTCAAATTCTTCATTTGCATCTCAAACATAGATCAAAAACATAAAAAGCATAAAATCCAATTCTAAAATTCTAAATTTTTTCAAAAAAACCATCACTAGGACTCATTCACCACCCTGGGTGAATTAGTCCCTTTGCACATACTCCAGTACATTTTCTGGAATTTAAAGTTTAGTTTCCGAGTTTCTATTTGTTGTTATTGCTTTTATGTTTTAGTTTCCAGAATTTTAGTTATAAGCATTTCATTATACCTAGCTTACATTACATTTGCATTCACTTTTCATTTAGTAGCCCTTGCATGAGTATTTGGTGTCCTATTTCTAATACTGTAGTGAGACAAAGTTTGAGACTCATGTCATCCTATGATAGCACAATCATCGTGGATCTTGGGTTTCCCATCGCTTTCACTCCTAGTATTGGCACTAGTACACTAGATATGGACAATACCCTTAACAACTCTTTGCCTTCAAGTAGTATGCAAGTTGAAACAAGGAATGATAGTGTCCCACAAGAAAATGTAATTCACATTCATGAGGACCTAGCACACCTACAACATCAAGTGAAAAATGACAACATTTCAACTACTGCCATCCCTACTATAGATAACATTCACTGCATGCTTGAAAGTGAAGATGGCCTTGACCTTGTGAAAAACATAGTTCAAATTTGTGGAAAACATCTCACCTCAACCACTAGTTGTCCTTTTCCAACAAGGAATGTTACAATTCAAGGAGGAACTCAAATTCCTCCTCCCATAAAAATTTCCTCAATACCTACCTATACGAACCCTCAAGTCACAATAGCAATGCAACAAGTTAGTGATGTGATTCCTTCCTTGGGTATTCCTGCTAGCATCCCTAGTTCCTATGTGGCATCACACATCATATCTCCTACCACTTTACCACCTATAAGTATTCCATTCACTTGTCCTATGAACACATACACTCCTTCACCACTTTCACTTCCATCCCATAATACATACAATGACCTTCTCATAGCCCAAATCTTCCAAACTATTTCATCCCTTCAAAAAAAATTTCCACCATTAACCAAAATCAAAATGGTCCACCTACATATTATATCAGAAGAAGTCCGTTGTCCTTGGAGATACTGCTAACACCGATGCCACAAGGTGTAGAGGTGCCTAGATTTGAGAAATAAAGAGGAAAGGGATATCCTTCTAACCATGTTAATGTCTATATTGCCTTATGTAGTGACTTTGTCCTTGATGATAAACTATTGGCAAATATTTTTCCTAGGTCGTTGAAAGACACTACCTTGGAATGGTTTTCCTCTTTACCAAACAACTCAATTAGTTCATTCAATGAACTTGTTGATGCATTTGTAAACCATTTCCAAGTGCATATGACTCCTAAGATTACCTTGGCTGATTTGATGAGATGTAAGCAAAATAAAGAAGAAAAGATAACTGACTTTATCTCACTCTATCAATCGCTTTATTCCCAGATCGATGTTAAGGTCCCCAAACCTCACCTTCAAAAGATGTTCATAAAAAAATTGCAAAGAAAGATTCAAGACAAGCTCACCATGATGAAATTACCATCCTTCATGCACTTGTGTACTACCCTCGATGATTATCAAAATTTGGTTAGTAGTCAAGATACAAAATCCACTTCTAGCCATTTTGAGAAATCCGAGCCCGAAACCAAAATAATTCCAAACCTTTTAGAAAATAAAATAAAGGGTTCCTTCAATTTAATCCCTCTCAACAAAAAACTCAAAATTTCAATAACCAAGTAGCTGTTGTTAGAGCCACAACACCCTTTAATTATGGGGACCCAAAAAGACAATTCACTCCCCTACTCGATACCCTTCATAACACAATGTCCCAAATTTTATAACAAAAAAATGATTACCTTGCCTCCCGTCAAAACAACCAATTCTAATAAGCCTTTACCCCTAAGATATAGATTAAATACTTATTGCAACTATCATTGAAAAAATGGACATGACACGAAACATTGCAAGCATCCTTAACATCTTGTGCAAGACCTCATTGATTTCATCCATCTTTCCGTTGGAGGTGTTAGTGATCAAGGAAATAAGTCTGTTGCCTCCCCAACCAAAATTTGTAAATTTTCACCAACCCCATGCCAAAACATAATTTTCATTTGTTAATGCCAACAAAAATGCAAAGAATGATGTGATGAATTTTGACATAGATGATGATAACAATAATTTTGTTCAAAATAATACAATCAATAATAATCCTATAGATGAAATGGTAGGGGTGATAGATTTCATTCCTCATAAGGGCTAAACTAAGCATCCTCTTGACATTGATTTCTCCTCTAAGGATATAATTAAACATGCACCCGATGGTCCTCTCTACATAGGTGGTCATATCTATGACAAGCTCACTAATGGGATATTAATATATCCTTCCTATGGAGAGAATTTGATCATCAAGGAATTCTTACTTTTTCATGAACTCTATCAAGATCTATACGATAAACCAAAAACATGAATCAAGACACATAATGGGAAAACAATCACCTTACCATTGAAAATAGGACCAAAAAAATTAGATCTCATTCTCCATCATCCCATAGTTAGACCAATTTCATGTGAAGCTAGGCCATCCATGGCTTCGCTCCATAAAATTTATCCCTTCGGTTGTGCATAAATGCTTAAAGTTTCTCTTTGACAATGAAATATTCACCATACATCACAGTGGCTTTAACACTTTATCCTCCAAAGGAAATTTTTATTTAGATTCCTTTTGGCCTAAGCCTATGGAACCTATAAAATCGAGAGAAGACTTCTTCTTCTTCTTGTCTTATCAAAAGTTCAAGGCAAAGAAGATAGTAGAACTATCCCTCCGAAACATGTCACCACCCACCACCAAGCCTACCATCCTTGATGAAACCATGCTTAAACCTAAACAAGTCCCAAATAACCAAGACCAACCTAAGATAGAAACTTCACCTACATCTTACAAACGAGCAAGAGATAATGAAAATAACCCTGGCACACCTCCTAGACTAAAACAAGTATATAAAGTCAAAGAGAAAGTGGTCAAACAACCTCCCATGGTTCCTTCCATTCCTCCCCTTAGGGAAGAAAATAAACCTATGGTTGATACCCCCTCTCCTACACAAATGAAACTCAAAAATAAAACTAAAAGAAACAAAGGTGCTAGAGAGCGTAGGAATAGACGTCATGCCCTTGCTCTCAAGTTACATGAAGAATTAAACAAAGAAAATCAAGATCCAAACTTGACTGAAGAAATACATGATGAATCTACCCCCATCCCCCAAAAAAAAATCCAATACAACGACCACAACAATAGTTGAATTCTTCCATGGACATTATTTTCCTCCTCCATTGGATTGAATGACAAATCTCCTAAAAAGAGTGTTGAACCTGGTACTTGTCCTAGTTTGGCACTTTCTCTTGTCCCTTTAGCTATTTTTTCCCCTCGGTATACAATCAACACGATTGGGATGTGGATGACCTTCTCATAGATTGGCTCGCATGTGCCCTACTAGTCTTTTACATTATTTCTTTTTCATTTTCTTTTGTGTGATTTCATGTGCGTGATGTGACCCCCCATGATTTTTTGTTTGATGTTCTCTCTCTTTGTTTCATTCCTCTATTTGTACCTTCACTCTTCTCTATGTCATAAATTTTTATCTTTTCTTTTTCTTGTGTTTTCCTTTTGGGGATGACACAAGGCATCGATACATTCATGTCTCTTCCATGTTGACCCAAAAGGATTTTCATTTTTCTTTATCTCTTTCATTTGTCTTGTGTTTTCCTTTTGGGGATGATGCAAGGCGTCGAGACATTCATGTCTCTTCCATGTTGACCCAAAAGCCTTTTCCTTTTCCTTTGTCTTTTTCATTTATCTTGTGTTTTCCTTTTGGGGATGATGCAAGGCATCGAGACATTCATGTCTCTTCCATGTTGACCCAAGAGGTTTTTCTTTGTTTTTGCTCTCTTTGTGTCATTCTTCTAGTTCTATATGTATTTGGGGAATGATGACAGTTTTGATCTCTCTAAAAACATTGTAGCAAGAACATACTGACCCCAAATCCATAGATCCGTTATGTGTTTGGTGTTTTCGTTTTTGAGGGAAACCCATCTCTTTTATTTTTCTCTTACATGATGTAGCTCTACTTGGAAACATATGACTTGGCATTGGGCTTTCCAAGTTGGTTCTCATGTCCTCTCTATTTGCATTTATCATTTTCTACTTTAAAGTAATTGCTCACAGTATGGTGTTTAGCGATTTCTTTAAAGTGGGGGCATATATTGGCAGTATTCTTTTGTATTTTCCTTTTGCATGGTTCATGGTGTAGTCTTTTTATTTTATACGATGTGTTTTTCGCTTTGTGGATAACATTGGGTGTGATGTCCTTCAGGAGCGCGATCTCTCTTAGCATATTACATTCCTCTTAGTGGCTTGATGTGACAAACTGCATCCCCTAAGTTGCGAATTTTCTATTTTTTGATTGGTCCTCCCTTGGAGACATTAGGCACAATGTTCCCTAAGTTAGAGACCTTGCATGAACTAAGCAAGACTCCTTTGAACACTTCTTATTTTAGAATTTTGTATTTATAGTTATATGGCCACCTTGCATGCCCGTGGAGCCATCTTGCCTATTCATGAGCTCCAAGCATACAAAGTTTTGCTTGTCTCATGGAGCTCGAAGATCATTTTGTGTGGAACCTTATTAAATTTATTAGGAGGTATAACTTTGGTATGGTTTGAGTAGGAAGCTCGATTGAGGCATGAATTTCCCCATAGCCACTTGCGTGTGTGTGAGTGCATACCAGCCATGAGTGTATGTTTCTCACCTTTTTGGACTTCTCACCTAGTGGATGGCCAGGAGTTTCATTGCCATAGAGTGAGTATGCATTTTTTAAACAAACAACCTAGATCTGATCCACATCATGGTGGAAAAATGCTCAAAGCTTGATTTGATCCTCTCTTTTATTTTTCTCTCTTTCATCTTTGACAGTGTATGCTTATGCTTCATTTCTTGTTCTTAATATCATTCTCATGTGTGTTCTTTTGTGCCTATGTTGGTTTTCCATGGGATATTGATCTTGGGAGCTTGATCACCCCTCTTGATCGTTATCTCATCTTATTAGCATTGGTACACTCAAACCCCTCTTGATGTGTGTTTGTCTACTTTAGTGTGAGTTTGAAGCAAGTTCATCCTCTCACTAAAGTGGGGGCTAGATGGAGTCACTGAAAAAGTATCCCTTCTAATTTTTATGGCTTGTTTGGGCCCTCCTTGTGGGTTCGACTTAATGTTTCTTGGATTTAGTGTTGTAATGTGGTTGACACATTTAGATTAAGTCCCGAGCCCTTGTGAATTAATGGATTTTAATGATACCTTTCTAAAGTGTTGTGAAGTGTTTTACTGAATAAATAAATTTAATAAACCTCTTTTTAATCAAAATTAATATTAATCTAGCCTTATTTGGAGTGTTGTAAATTGTTGTAACACACTTTCACATTTCTCTAGGATTTTCATCAATAATTGGGATTTCATATGCTTTAATTGGACCTATTTTTCATCCACAAGCCTAATTTATTGCATCTTTTTGAGGATAATCTTGACACCAATCATTGACCAATCATAATTAAGGTGTTTCTGGCTTCTGTGGCCTAGATTTAGGAATCTAGGACTCATTCATCACCTTGGAAAAATGGGTCCCACCTGGACCTTTTGGCCTCGAACCAGTTTTCACACATTTCTAAGTACTTTTGGGTTTTGGTCCCATACATTATGTCTGATGGGGCTCATTCACCACCTTGTGCGAATGAGTCATGTGTGGTTGAAAATCAAATTTAATTTAGATTTTTGGTAGGATTTTATTCTCCTAGAGATGATGTCGGCTTGTAGTGTTATAATTCGATAATTATTAAGTGCATAATTGAGTATAAATACAAGGTTATTTCACTCATATTCACACCTAGCATTCAAGAGAGTTCACAATAGCATTCAAGCATTCACAAGAGCATTCAAGGATAGATTATCAAGCATTTTAAAGCTACATTCAAGTGTCAAGCATCATGTCAAAGACTTCATCCATCATGTTCATTATTATGCTAACAATTGTGATGTAGGGTTTATAGTTCAAGCAAGTATTTCAAACAAGATCAACATCATTCAAGAAAGAGTCAAGAACCACATCTATTGCAACCATTTCAAGCACATTTGTAGCACCTTATTGCTAGGGTTTGGTGAGTTGCAACATTGTCTTTTGTTCATTCATCATTCTCCATTCATATTTTCTTTCATTTTAAGGTTTAATTACCAATAAGGGGTTTGACCTAGGCAAACCCCTATCCACTAACCCAACAACATTTTCCCTCTCCTTTTTGTGTGATTTGTAGGTTTAGGTTGCATATTTCCTAAGGAGAAAGGTCGGAGAAAAGTTTTTAAGTGATCAAAGTTTTCAAAGTTGTCATCAAGCCTTGGAGAACATTGGAGAAGACCTACAGATTGAAAATCGAAGATTCAGATCCAAAAACCAATCAGGAAGGACAAAGTAGATTGATAAGAGTAGGATCAACTTTTGAAATTGCAAAAAATCACAACTAGACTGATTTGCCACTTCTAGTGAATGAGCCCAGTTACAATCAAATTTCAAGATTTTGTAGATTTCGATACCCTTTTGGTAAATTTCTATTATTGTGCAGTTTCCCAGAAACAAGACTGATTCACCTAGCTTGGTGAATGAGTCCCAGTCAGCTTTGAAAGTAGAATTTCCAATGATTCAGACCTCCATTCACCCTTATTTGGATTCTCAAGTGCACACTTTCTATTTTATAGCTTTCTATTGGATTTTATCTACTTTTCTAAGTCATTTAGTGTTAGTTTGCATTCAATTAGGGCTTTGTATTTCATCTTGTATTTCATTATCTTTTCCAAGTCTAAAATTGGTGGTGAACCCCTTATTAGATCCTATTCAGCTCCTAGGACAACCCTATTGTAAGATCTATTTCTCTTTTTCATTGAGATCTCTAGGGTTATTCTTAAATGGAATAACCTTGGAAGTGGGTGTGATAGCATATAATCATCATATCCCCCAGTTTCATTGATTCCAACAATATTTGATACAAATTAATTTCCAAATAAAAATATGAAAAGATAACCTTGTAGATATTTTTTACTCTTCAATATCTTTCCATCAGTTTTTTGTTTTTGAAAAATGGATTAAAAAAGTGAAAGATATGACTTATCGACGATAAAAAATGCAACAGATTCAACCTACGATATCTAATAGAAAAATGCAAATTTTTTTACTCAAACCTTCATGGATGAAAAGTTCTCATTTCCAGCTTTTTGTCAAGTACTTATTTGTGAAAATCTGACACCTGAGGCAAATGCTATGCACTTTTGAAGAAAAATGAAAAATCTACCTGTGATGAACGACTCACGCCTTTTTTTGATTTCATTTCTGCAAAATTTATCAATTGTATGCAAAAAGTAACAACTACCCAAATGGTTTTTCGACTTTGGGAATAAAATACAGAAATTATTTTCTTAAAAATGAGTGGAAGCCTGATTTCTGAAGCCAAAATGAAAATGGCTCTAGTAAAAAATTCAAGTTTTTCTTTGATTTTTTTACTGTATCCTCCAATCTCTGATTTTGGTGAAATAAAAGTCAATTTTGACTTTCTCTAACCTTCTGGACTGTCTAGAAATGCTGAAAAAACCTCCAATACTACTGTGAGATGAGGATTATTAGGTTGGGTCAATTACACTTGATCCATGATGAATCAAAGTATAATGAAGACACTAAAACTCAATCTACCAAACAAGATCATTCAAATTCAAAGTTAAACTAAGCATTTATTGAAACTAAAATGTACAAACTATGAAAACAGTTAAATTCCTACACTAACCCATTTGAAACTTATCCTATTTTGGAATTGGTGTCATGTTGATGTTGAACAACGACCCTTTCCCAATCCCATGATCACTGAGCCTGTTTCAATCGATTCTATGGAAGATAATCGATGAAACTATCGTGATAAAATGGATTAAAACTTGATTTTAAGCTAAAATGAACATGATGCAAGCTATATTAATACGATTTTATGCTAAAAATGATCTAACTATGAAATTACTAAGCTAATCTAAGCTAATTCTAAACTAAAACATGAAAACCCTAATTTATAAACAAGCTAAGATGGATGCATGAAAGCCATTAATGGATGTCTTAAGCTATTATGCAATTAATAAATGAACTAAAACAAGTTAAAAGTGGGTAAATATGAGTGTGAGTACAAGTTAATTCAAAAACATGAGTTTTCAATTAAAAGATGGATGAGATTCAACAATATAAGTTTTCTCTGGAAAAGATGGATCCATTTGTCTCCGAATAGGGTTCTATTTATAGAAGAGCAAATGAAAAATGGAAGATTGAGATTGAAAAGATTAATCAACGATCAAGGATGAAAGGAAGAAGTGGCATGGCTCATGGATTCCCATCAACTGATGAGAATGCAAGATGAAAATTAATCAAGAGCTCACATTTGGTTCAAATAAACTCACTTTTGACATGCACACACAGGTCAGAGGGTGATTTTCTCAAGAGGTGAAAAGATAACTTACATTTGAAGTTAAGTGAGAATATCCCTTTCTTAATTGATTGGAGGAAAGAGAATATTCCTTTTGGGATATTTTTATGGATAAAGATATTTTCCAAATTAAAAGAAAGTTTTAATTGTGCAAAAAAAGGGATAAGGAATATTCCTTGAGAATATTCCCCTTTTAGAGGAAGATTAGTTTATTTGTTAATTAAATAAGGTTTAATCACACAATTAGGGGATTTGGAGGAATAAAGTGATTTTCATTAAATTAAATGATTTAATGAATGGGGAAAGGTGAAATGATATTTAATTAAATAAGATGATTTAGGGAATTAAATTAAACACTTTAATTTATTTAATTTAATAAGATGAAATGTTAGCATAAAAGGGGGTGAATTAACCCAATTTGATGAATTAGGTTAATAGATGCAAATGATGCAATTAATTAAATAGCTAGGATAATTTAATCAATTAAGCGAAAAAAGGATGGGTTTTAGAGGAAATGATGTTAGTAAAACCTATTTCGAGTGCATGATATCGTTTAGGACATTTTTTAGTGTCTACATTTTCCCCCTCTTTGAAGCAAGGTACCTACTGCTTCAGTTCAAAGAATAATGCTCCTTAGATTAAAACTCTTGCCTAAATCAAAATATTTTTTTTTTGATTTTTTTTCAGATTTCAGATGCCCTAGCGGAAGGATAAAGCTGATTCCCTACCAGCTTGAGAAATTGGGCCAAAATTTTGAATTTTGGCTTGATTTCTCGATAAAGGTTAAAAGTTGCCCCAAGGGGTCCAAAAAGGCTCTGGGATGTAAGAATTATGTCAAAAACGCAAAAAATGATGCAAAACTAGGTTTCGATTGGCAAAATTGGTGAAAATGATGATAAACCCTAGCTTGAAGGTGAAATTAGGGCAAAAAACCCTAATTTTCTAGCATAAGTAAGCCAAGAAGGGTCACTTTCAATTCATTTGTGCATTCACACTTAAGAGATTTCTTGCTATTTTGAGCTTTGACCCTTCAATAAAATGGCACGCCGTGAGCTTCCCAGACACATCTCTGACTAATTTTGAGAGTTTGGCTTCTAGGTGCAGGACCACCAGTATGTAACTCAAAACTTGATTTGAAATTTAAATTTTTTATGCATTTATTACGCTTTGAAATTTAAACTTTGGTGGTGTTGCTATATAGCGACGCCCAAATTGCAATCGACGACACTGAGATGAATTATATCAATGCATTTGTTTATGGTGACACTATCTCATGATTGAAAATTAGGGTTTCTAATTTTAAATGTCGACACATGTCTATTTAGCAATGCTTCAACCGATTTAGAAATTAGGGTTACGGTTAGCAAAGAGCAAATCGTGAAGCCAGTATATTTGGCAACACATGCTTCGATTTGTAATTTAAAATGCTTTCAAGCATCACAATTTGAATTTTGAATATAGCGATGCTATTATGATTTCTGAGATGTAAATTCCAAATTGAATCAAATTTCCTTGATTTCCTGACATCATGTGCTTTGTGGTTGTAGGAGGTCATTCCACCACTGATGTTATGCGAGCATAGGCCCACTATGTTGAAGAAACTTGGTGATTTGTTAGAGTTACACTAGGAGCACCTGGGGGAGATTGGCCTTTGGTATATTGTGTATGCGCATGTCATCCAAACACATCTTGCCATGATGACTACCCTATGCGAGAGATGACACAGTAAGACTTTGTTGTTCCACCTTTTGACAGGCAAGGCGATGGTGACTTTGGAGGATGTTTGGCAAATCTTGTACTTGCCTATTCATGGTGATTGTGTGATTTATGATGTTGATTTTAGACTCGACACCTATCATGAGGTGATGGAGATGGAGGACATTGTTTTAGTTACATCACAAATCGACCTCGAGTCATACAAAGGTCATGTGCCCACCTTCTGATTCATCATTGCAACCATTATTTTAGGTTTGGTGGCTTCGAACAAACTAAAAAAAGGATTCATCCCAGGATGGGGCTTGGTGTGGCATCAGAGGTTGCATAAGAGGACTCTTTTTGCATGGGGGCCTGTGATGCTGGCCTCCCTATATCATGATTTGCATGATTTCTTTTACTGTGATGGGAGAGACATTGGTGTAGGGGTGACTCTGCTATATATTTGGGTGTGGGAGCATATTGTAGTGCTCCAACCTATTGTGCAGATGGAAGAAATCAAGCCAGATGACCTCTTCATTTGGGGATACAAAGGTGTGATCACTTTGAGACACACCAGATAGATTGGGCTCCCGTATTGGTGAAGTGTCATTGATGATATGAAAGTTTTCTACTGGCACCCATGGGTACAGATGCCACTTTGGTATGATGATATTCAACAAGTGTATTTTTCTAGGTAGATCTGATATATGTAGGGTCGTGAATACACCATTATTGAGAGATATTTACCAGACAGGGTGGCTCGATAGTTTGGAGATATTCAGGATAGGCCAGATGATGGTTATAAGGGCATTTTTGCTAGGTCGGCATGAGAGGTTCCCACATGGGGACTGGCCATTCCAACTACTGAGGCAGTCAAGAGATTTAGATAGTTAGTAGCTAAGCCCTGGGCCTATGATTAGGGCTAGTTGGTAGCGCAAAATACGCCTACATATGATGCTTGGTTTGTTCCTCCCCGACGGTTGACAGATCCAATGGGTGCTCCTCCCCGAGGGAGACCCAAAGGCAGGGGGATAGAGATAGAGGATAGGGTGGCTAGGATGGTTAGGTTCTGAGGGCTCCTATTCTAGGAAAAAAACTTCCACAATAGCCTCTAGTGGTACAACAATAGGTAGAACCGCCACCACCACCAGATGTGAGGGATGCACATATACAACAACTACACCAACAAGTGCAGATTTTGATTGGTGAGTGGGATCAAGCCCACTAGAATATTTTGGGTATTAATGCTAAGAAAGACCAGGTACAACAATAGGTGGTGGCCATCATGTTCAAGAGAGATCAGGGTTTGTAGCAGGTATAGGTTGTGACCGTAGAGAGGGACCAGGAGGTTGCCTAGTGCCAACAGATTGAGGCTATGGTGGTGGCCACACACGGCATGACAATTTCAACTAGATTATACTAGGAGGCCATGATAGAGATTGTGGATTATAGGTAGAATTATCACTGAGATGTACCACATTCACTTAGATAACCTGATTTTTTGCAATGGAGTGATGCATGATCGAGAGCTGAGGATCAAATTGAGAGGTAGGCTGGAGAGGGTAACAACCATCAGGGCTAGGTATTGTGTACAAACACTTTTTTTATTTTTTTGCCCCATTCTTTGTCATAGATATACATTCATGGGCTCATTTTTGTTAGCCTCGTGGATATTGTACTTATCATTGATATACATACACTAACCCAAATTTTGTACCATGACACTCATTTTTGATATATATATGATACAGATACAAATGATTTATGCTATGATGTTTTCATTTTATTTCATGCCGATGATATATGAATGCAATGATATGCTTATATTTGATCATGTATGGATGCAATTTATTTATGCTTATGCGATATGCAATGATCATGATATGATATGCGATGTTATGGTATGTTATTTTTCATTATCTTTTTCACGATATGTTATGGATGGATGATATGCGATACAAATGTTATGGATGCATTTATTTTTATGTTTTTTCTATGCAATTTTATGAGATGATCATGTATGCATATGGATGGATGGATAATGTGATGCTTATGATATATGTAATGTATGTATAATATGCAACAATTTAAGATGCTTAGAATCTTAAATGATATGCAAAATTTATGATGCGATATGCAAAGATTATGCTGATGGATGCTTTATGACTATGCTATTATTATGAGATGCATTTATGTTGATGATTTTTGGATGCAGGATGGATGCATTAATGATGTTTTTGTTGACTGTCATGATACCAAGTTACACAGAGAGAAGATAGAAGAATAAAGAATGAATAACTGTTGATTTTGATGATCGCTTCAAAAGATCCAACAAGTCCATGATGCATCGAGACTTTATTAGAGATGGTGATGAGACAATGCAAGATGTAGGATGAATTCAGGATGATGAGGTTCTCACATATCGAGATTGGGATTTTCCATCATTCCTTATTGTTTGATATAACACATAGACACAATGCATCAAGGTATTGATAACCAGGATGGCATTGTATCTAGTGTAATGGACTTTGACTTGACAAACAGATAGGATAGTTCTTGTTCACACCTTGAAATATGAAAACCTCATTGGAATGCAAGTTAGAAGCTTAGAATACATTGGACCAAAGCATACACAATAGTCAACAACATACCCTAAACGACCTTCCTACACACAACTAAGCAAGTATGCGCCAAGATAATTTTACAATAATATCTACAAGCACAAAAAATGAAAGATAATGATTGATGCCCCATTCCTTTCTCTCTAAATCATTTTGATAGATATCATCAAGAGGTCCTAAGAGTGGGTCATTAAGATAAATCAGAAGAAAAGATCAAAGGCAAATAGTCAATTTTATTTATATCTCTTGCCAATTTAAGATAGCTAAGTTAATTTCTGATACTGATGCCCATTGTAGGAAGGATACATCCTAGGACATGTTGATCAGATGGTTTTTTGATGGTAGGATGATGATAAGTTGTTCATACAAACTTCACTAACACATTTACCTATGATTTAAACTTTCTATAGCAGAGTGAGAAGATCGAGTGAGAGATGAATAGATATAAAGGCGATCTATTTACCATTTAGAATGGATCTGGAGCCTGGTCAATGGATAGGCGCCTGAAGGAGTCATCCCAATCTAAACTGTTCACATTTAGAAGGTGGTTGGTCTATCAGGCCACATTCAGAAGTCAACTCCATTGGAAGGCACTTAAAATAGTAGGGGGACCAACCATATTAGCATTCATAAAAACATATTAGAGAGACTCACTAGCATTCAAAATTCGACCATACCGCATTCAGATTTTAACAATTAAGTTCTCACTTTATGACTTGCTATACTTGTTTTCTACTTGCCTTGCCAAAGGTTGAAGGTGACGATCAATTTATTATGGGTGAAAGTGATATGGGAGGGATGGTTTTGAGTTTTTCTAGAATATTTAAATGTTTTTGGTATTTTGAAAATGTTGTGAGGCTATTTTTGGTCTTTTTTGAGAGTTTATGAATGTTTTGGCTTTCAAATTATTTGAGGCTTTTTAGAGTTTTTTGAGATTTTGAGGCTTTTTAGGTATTTTGAATGTTTTCTAATGTTTTTGGTATTTTATGATATTTGAATGTTTTGGGGTTTTGCAAATATTTGGATGTTTTGGGATTTTATGACCAAGGACCTAACCTAAAAGACCTATCCTAGGGGCCTTGGGGTTGATCAAAGATTAGCCTTGCCTACGTTATACATGCAGAGACCATGTAGTTTGACTAACTTGACTTATTAACAAGATGAGAAATGCATAGGTGATAGAAATGTTAGTTCATTATGATAGACTCCTAAAGATTAACCTAGGGTGTCTCGGGGGCACATCAATGATGGCCTTGCCTACGTTCAAGCTCAGAGACCCATAGTTCGACAACATGGAACTGCTTTTTTTTTGGATTTTCTGATGTTCTAAACTCTTTTAGGGATTTTGATGTTTTCTAGATATTTTTGGATTTTATTTGTACAAGATTTTAGATGTTTTTGGATTTTTTGATGATCATTTTATGAATGTTTTTGGTGTTTTTTGATAATATTTTATGAATGTTTTTGGTGTTTCGATGAGATAATAACCTCAAGATATATAAGAACCTAATATGGTCCATAAAAAATTTCCCCTAGCGTAACAGGTTGGAATACTTCGATATAGGCAAGACAAACTGACCCTTGGAATATTCCAAGTAGCATTAAAGGGATATGATACTTTGCAATATAAAGCTATGAGAAGGATGTAGATAGGCGATGGATGGCTGGTAGTGCAAATAATGATAGGACAAAAGAGCCAAAGAAAATATGGAGGTGCTTTATTTACACGAGACTTCTATTTTCTAGGTTTTCACCAAGGTACTTGCCCAAAGCGCCACCGAACTGGTTTTCACTAGAGGACGGTTTTTTTTCTTTACTTTTTTCAATCCTTTTTCTTATTTTTTTTATTTTGATCATTATTTTGATTTTTTTTGTATTTTCAGATTTACACCTTTCAAGACTAAGCATAAAACTTTTTGAGATGCAAGCTGTTAGTTGGTTCCTACAAGGTTTCACCTTTAGGTGTTGATCGATGATATGCTCTTGATCCATAGCTTGCTGTGATGACCAAGGGACCCAACCAGTTAGGCTTGAATTTTCCTTTACTGTCTTGATCTGGTAGATTCTTCTAATTCTATTTTAGAACAAGATCCCCTACCTAGAAATACCAACATTTGATCTTCTTGTTATAGCTCTATTTTAGTCAGTTTTGATATACTTGCAAGTGATCAAGGGCATCAAGACAACGCTCATCTAGTAACTATAGCTCATTCAACTGAGATACTCTGTATTCTTCATCGATGATTAGGTTCTATAGTGACACTTGCAGTGATGGGAGCTCAACCTCAGTAGGCAAGATAGCTTTTGATCCGTAGACCAGGGAGAAAGGGGTTGCACATGTTGGTCTGTAGATACTGATTTGATAGGCCCAAAGAGTGAGATTTAACTATAGATGCCAATCATGGCCAGCTTCATTGATTGTCTTCTTCAGGATTTTTAGGATAGTTTTATTTTTAGCCTTTGCTTGGTCATTATCTTGGGGATAATATAGGGTAGAGAATTAGTGTTGTATGTTGAATCTTTGACATAGCTCTTTCACATATTGATTCTTAAAGGGTGTTCTATTGTCTGAGATTAGGGTTTGTGGGACACCATAACAAAATATGAGGTAATTTAGGATAAAATTTTCAATTTGCTTCCTCATTATGTAAGTCATAGGAATGGCTTCTACCCGCTTAGTGAAGTACTAAGTGGTGGTTATGATAAAATTGTGGCCATTAGATGAGGTTGGGGTGATTTTTCCTATGAGGTCAATTCCCCACTGTGAAAAGGGCTAAGGTGTGATCATTGGCTACAATTCTTGAGCTAGTACATGAATCAGATCTCCATTCTACTGACACTAGACACACTTTTGCACATACTAATGAGCTTCCTTTTCCATGGTTCACCAATAGTACCCTATCCTCAACAGTTTCTTAGCTAAATTCATACCACTAGAATGGGAACCATATATGCCATTGTGAACCTCTGTTAAAGTAGTTAAGGCTTCCTCTTGGTTAAGACATCGTAGTAATGTCCCTTTGATGCTTCTTCGGTAAAGGGTATCACCTAGGATCACAAATCAAGATGCCTTTTTGACAAAGGTTTTTTTAAAGTTTGAGGTGATATCAGATGGGAGGGTTCCTCTACTTAGGTAGATAAATATTTCATGATGCCACGAGGATCCAAGACCAACAATGACACATGCGAATTTAGATTCAAGGATTTTGAAAGTCCCTACGAGAAGTTATTCTACCAAGAATTCACATTGAAGGACGTTGTTCAACATGTCTAATAGTGATCTAATTGTTGCCATGGCATCTGCTGCTCTATTGTTCATGTGAGGAATCTACTCAAAATTTATGTCTATAAAGGGATCTTTGAGATTATCTACCATCTTCTTGTAAGGAGTGAGCTTGCTATCTTTATTTGGATAGTCATCATTGACTTGGTTCACAACTAGTTGTGAGTCTCCATAGACTTTCATTTCTTGAATCTTCCACTAAACCACTACCGTCAAACCTATGATTAGGGATTTGTACTCAATAATGTTGTTAGTGCAAGGAAATGATAGCCTTTATGACTTCAGAATGCAATCACCTTGATGGGTGATGAAAAGAATGCCTGCTCCGAATCCATGTTGGGTGAACGATCCATCAAAGTAAATTTTCCATTGATTTGTGAGGTTGATAAGGAACACTAATTCATCCAGAAACTTAGATATCAAGGGGTTCTCTACATATATGGGTGATTCTACTAGTTGGTTTGCGATCACTTATCCTTTGATTGCCTTGCACTCCACATTTTCTATATCAAATTCAGTTAAGATCATCACCCATTTGGCCATTCACCCTATGAGAGTTGCTTTAGATAACATGTATTTCAATGGGTCTATCTTTGAAATGAGCTTAATTTGATGTGACAACATCAATAGGTGAATAGTTCATTTCATATCTCACCAAGGTTTTGCTGATGTAGTAGATAGCCATTTCCTTTCTATATTCATCATGTTGTGCTAGAAGAGCTCCTATTTCCACCGATGTTGCTAAGATATATAAGATTAATGGTTTGTTTGGTATTGGTGGCATGAGTATTAGAGGTGTTAGTAGATAAAATTTGATCTTCTGGAAAGCTTTATCACACTTGTCATCTCATTTTTAGGTTATCCCTTTATGGAGAATATGCGAAGGGGTGGATCTTATTTGATAGTTGCGCTATGAACCTTTTGATAGATTGCAATCTTCCTTGTAATCCTCTCATCCACTTTAGTGTTTTCGGTGGTTCCATGTCGAGGATTGCTTTTACTAGATCAATTTCTATCCCTCTTTGTGAGACAATAAAAACAAGAAGTTTTCATGATGTAACCCCAAAGACACACTTTTTTGGATTCAGTCGTACCTTGTATTCTTCAAGCCTACCAAAGATGGGTCCTAAGATTGGTATGTGATCACTTGTTTTCTTTTATTTTTCCAAAATATTATCCACATAATCTTCAACTATTTTATGGATCATGTCATTAAAGATGAGGGTCATTGCTCTTTTATAGGTTTCTCCTGCATTCTTTAACTCAAATGACATCACATTCCAACAATATGTTCCCCATGGATAAGTGAATGCAGTTTTATGTTGATCCTCCTTGGCAATCATGATCTGATTGTAACCTGAAAAACCATCCATCAGTGATAGCATTTCATGCCCTACTGTTAAGTCCATGATGAGGTTGATATTAGGAAGATGAAAATCATCTTTAGGGCATGCTTTGTTTAAGTCTCTGAAATTAGTACAGATTCTGATGCCCCCAGTGGGTTTTGAGACTGGTACCATGTTTGAAACCCACTTAGGATAATCTATCGGTCAGATGAATCCAACATCAAGAAATTTTTATAACTCTAGTTTCACCAAGAGTGCTATATGAGGGTGCATCTTCCTTAATTTTTATTTGTCTGGCTTGGCCTCAAGATAAACCACTAAGTGATGCACAACTACTTTAGGATCAAGCCTAGGCATATCTATGTATGACCATGCAAATTTATCTCTCTGCTCTTTTAGGAATGCTGCTAAGTTCTTCAGTTCTTCATCCAACAAGGATTTGGCATAGAAATCGATCTTGGGTGCTTCTTCTGTTATGAGATTGACTAGAGTGGCCTTTTCTGCTAGCACTACTAACTTCTTGGGATGCATCACACTAAGGGGGAGATTGGATCCCTCATCCTTGGGAACCTCAGAAAGGTTTTCACCCTCATATATGTCCTTTCTTTTTACCGTTTTAGGATCAAAGAGTGCCACAGTGTGGTTTTCACTCAAGGATTTGCATGTTAGTTGCATTTCATCAATTTTGTGATTGAAGGATTCAATCATCTCCCCATAGTAAGCCCCTATGTCTAGCTCTATGTCAAAATCTACTTTGTGATTTTCCCATGATAGGTTGTCGTGGAGTCCCATGAATTCTGAGATCACTTCATCTTTTTCAAAGAAACCCAGAATTGGTGGTCCTTGTTGGTCTATGTCAATAAGTTGAGGGTATACTAGGCATGGTTCAATTGGCTGATTTCTTGGAACAAAGGATGCAATGGATAGCATGAAAAGGGATTTTTTTTCAAATAGATCACCCATATCAAGGGGGAAGTCATCTAAATTCGTATCATGCGGTGTAGATAACCAAGAGGAGGCCTCAACCAGTTTAACAAAAGTAAATTTTCCAATAAGGGTAACCTTGCTAGTAGTACAACCTAAACCAAGATTCTTTAATCATTTCTTAGGAATGATAGGTTCTAGCAAGCCATTGTCATTTTGTCCTAGCTTCTCATTTTTGTTATAGCCCATTCCCTTCATGAGCTCCAAGCCTTTATTTTTATCTTCCATAGGAAGAATAGGGAGAGGTCGTTCATCCTGATAGAGGAGTTTAGAGACATCCTCCTCATTGACATATTCTTGATTTAGATCCCCCCACTTGGTGAAGGTAGTAGTTGCCATCTTGATGGTTTTGGGCTCTTTGGTGCTAGATGTGGGTTTTCCATGAGATTGAGGAGAAATAGGTAATTCTCCTAATATAAAGGTATCCTTTAGTAGCTTATAGTTTCCACAACCATCATCCTAAATTACTGCTTTAATGTTAGGAATGCTATGCACAATGGGTGTATTTGTTGTTGAGGTAGATGCAAGAGATGATGGATCAATAAATAAGGTAGGTGTGGGTGTAGGTCCTTCATCATTTTAAGGCACTTGGGGGATCTTATAGAATTTAGCCTCAAGATTATTGTAGTAGTAAAAAGGCTTAGGATCTCCATAGATGGTAATTTCTCTGCCCTTGAAAGAAAACTTGATAAATTGATGGTAGGTTGAGGAAATTTTTTTTAAGGCATGAATCCATGGTTGACCAAGTAGGATGTTGTATGGAAGATTAAGATCTAACACTTGGAATGTAGTTTCTGCAATGATAGGTCCCACTTGAATGGGTAGTGCAATGACGCCTTGTGATACCCGCTCTTCGTCGTCATATGCTTTGATGGTGGTACTCTTTGATTTCTCAATAGTATCTTCTATGTAGCCCAAGTCTTTGATCAGATTAAGGGTACAAATATTCAAACCAACACCTCCATCTACTAAGACTCTTTTAACCTTGTTCTTATGAATGTAGACCTCAAGGTGTAGAGCACAATTATGAGATGGTTGCAATGATAGGTCTTATTCGAAAAAGGTGAGAAGGTGATCGGTAATATGTCCTACCATGGCTTGAAACTGATCCATATCAATATACTCAGGGACAAATGACTAATAAATCTTTCTCTAAGGTTTCCCTATGTGTGGGAGATAAATAGTTCTAAGATTGATATTTGTGCAGGGGTCTTCTTAAGCTGGTCTAGGAGATTGTGCTTGTTGGGATTCAATGTTGGAAAATTAAGTCATACCCTAGATTGAGATGGGAATCCTTGGATAGTGACCTTTCCATGCTATGTGGTGACACCACACTCTACACTAGGTCCTTTGATGGTGATGACAGTAATGACACTATCATAGGAAGCGACCACATTTGAATAGCTATGCTGCACATTTTTGTAATCGTTAGCTTTTTTGTTGTTGTTCCCTTTGTTATGATCTGGCATAGGGTTCTTGTATATCTTAAGATCCTGATTCCCAATTAGTACTTCAATAAAGATGGTGTCATTCTCTATGAGGTCTTGGATAATGTTCTTGAGTCTCATGTAATTTTCTGTTTGTGTCCTTTTATTTTGTGAAATTCACAAAGATCATTTTTGTTGTACCAAGATGGTTTCTCTAACGGTTCTTGGGAGTTTTCAAAGTTAGGCAATGTAATCAGATTTTATTCTACCAAATTTTTCATGATGGTTTCGATAGGCTCAGATAACTGTGTACTTGAGCTTGGGATAGTTGTTCCTATTGGTAGTTCATCTTTGTTGCACCTTAGTATTGTTGATTTGATTGTTCTGAGGGGGTGTTGTTTGTTGCACCATTGATTGAATGTTAGAAACTTGATTGTTGTTGGGTCTAGGAGCACTTAAGACCACCTTACTATCTACCATACCATCATTTTTCACATTTTTATTTTTAGCCCAGACACAAGGCTTGTCATTTAAACTGGTTGATGGTCGGTTGTAAGCTTGATTATTTCCCTATGAGATTAGAGCTCATTCAATGTTAAGGGCTTGAGGGACAAGCTCATCATAGGATATGATGCAATGCATTTTGAAGTGGAAAGAGAGATTAGGATCCAGATTAACTATGATAATTCCCACTTGTTGTTCATTGGGAAGGGCCTACTTGCTCTTACAATCTTTTTGTCTCCATCGTTGCAAGAAACTGGTGAAAGATTCTCCTTTGGTTTGTTTAAGAATATACAATTCTTCTAGACTAATGTCCATGTCAAGATTGAAGGAGAAGTGATCGATGAATTTATTAGTAATTTCTTGAAACATTTTGATGTAAGGAGATAGGTGAGAAAAAAAATTGATGGTAGGACCTGTTAAGCTTTAAGGGAAGAGATGCATTATATATGAATCATTATAGGCCATCTCCATACACATGATGTTGAATTATTTGACATGGTCCACAAAAATTCCTCTCTCTTTGTATTTATCGAATTTGGGGATTTCAAATTTGGGAGGGAATGGCACCATTGCGATGTTTTAGTCAAATGGATAAGGACATAGATTATGTGTATGTGGCTTCTTTGTCTTGCCCATTCGAAGGTCTTGCATTTCTTGGGATAGCGCCTTGAGTTGCAAAGTTAGATCATCTTGCAGGTTTGGTGGAGGAACATATGATGGGATGATGGATGAGTTGTATATGGGATTTTGATATGATGTTGTGTTGTATGGGGTGTATAGTGGAGTTGGGTTATGTGAAGGTGATTGAGGTGTTGATGTATATGTTCCTAATGTGTTTGTATTGATGATATTCTATTGAGGGTTATAGTAGGAACTTTTCTATTGTTGTTGTTGTTGCTAATGTTGGACATACTACTGAGCTAGTAAGGCTTGCTATTATTGTTGTGCCACAAGGTCTTGTTGTGCCTATTGTTGTTACTGTGCTGCTAGGGCTTGTTGTTGGGCTTGATGTTGTTGCTATGTCGTGATGACTTGCTATTGGGCTTGATGTTGTTGCTATGCCATGATGGTTTTCTGTTGGGCTTGATGTTGTTGTTGTGCTACTAATGATTATTGATAGTCTTGCTGTTGTTGTTGTGTTGCTAAGGATGCTTGATAAGCTTGTTGCTATTGCTATTGTTGCTCTTGTTTTTATGCGGCTAAGGTTGCTTGCCATTGTTGCTGCTACTACTATTGTTTCTATGCACCTAAGGCTGCTTGTTGTTGTTGCTACCATTTCTATTGTTGGATGACTTGCTATAAGGCTAAGGTATGATTTTGCAATATAGGACCAGTTGGTTTTTGGGATATTTGTGATGGATTATGGGCATTGATGTTTTGGATGGGTTGTGAGTTGGTGATGAGAGGTTGGGAGTTTCCTTGGTTCAACATTCCTTGTAAAATGGTGGATATAGATGGAGGAATGTAGGTTTGAGACCCCATTTAATTTTGCATAGTGAAGGGGACCGTGGGGAAGGATGTGGATGTTGTCATTAGATTTTGCAATGGTACTAAAATACTAAGACCTTGAGTCCATTGATTGAAAATATTCACTTGACTAATGCTTGGGGGATTTCCTTATGCTTGGGATGTGGTCAAGGTACTTCCTTGGTTGATAGGGTTCATAACCAAGGTGTTGGTTTGATTTGGATCGATGATAGATGGATTGGATGTGTCTTGTGAAGCCAATGATAGAGAAGAACCGGTGGGAGGATTGGGTAAATATGTCCCTATTTTCATTGAAGGTTGACTCTATGATACAATATTGATATGCCCTTATGTACTATCTTGAGATACTTGGTCCATACTACTCTACGTGATGGTGGGAATACTTGTGGTACTCATGGATGTAGATGAAGATGGGTGTCCTTGATAGGTGGAGGTTATGGTGGAGTAATGAAGGTCAAGAGGTTTATGTAGTTGTTTTATATTTTTAGGTACATGAGGAACACCAAAGGTAGGTGTCCAAGTGGTTGTTGGAGGTAGAGGATTAGTATCAAGGGTACCCACAAGTGTACTATTTTCAAATGAAAGAGTTAGATTGAAGTCCTTAGCAAGGCCAACTGTAAGACTAGGAGTATATGTTTGATTTATCCCTGATGGTGGAGTAGTGAAGATTTATGCCAAATTTTGTGCCATAAATGATGGGGAAATAGGAGCTATGTTTTCAAAGGCTCAATGTTCCATGATTTCCTCCTTAGTGAGGTCAAAGGGATTGTTTGTGACGTCCTCTATCTCATATGGTCTTGTTGGAGGTGATGGTTGTTGTGATGGAATTACTTGGATTCTTGGATCAAATTCTGGAGGATTTGGATCACTTGAGGTAAATGTGACTTTGGTTTTCTCCATGATTCTCTTGTATTGTGATCTCATTTTTACCATAAATTTTGGATCACTAGTAGGAGAGTTGTGTTGAGATTTGTAATGTTTGAACTCTCTAGCTGACTCAAATCTAGGTAAAAGGGATGCTCTAAGTCTCTTTGGAGCAATGATGATAATGGGGGATGAAAAGATGGGTGATATGGAAAGTGATCTTTGCAATCATTTTGGGACAACAATTTTGACTTTGAGATTGATGTTTTGATGTTAGGATAAAGGATGTTGATGAACTCGAGAATATTTAGCATAGAATTGTGACCTTCAAGATAAAGTAGTTCAAGGACGATAACTAACTTAGATAGGTGCATGAAAAAGGATACATTTCACATATAGCATAGCCAAGTTAGAGGTTGGTTTTATTAATGTTTAAGTCAAAGGAGTGCTTGTATGTTCAAAACTTTTTCAAAGATAGATGAGGTGAAGGATGAAATTTGATGAAGGGGTGGATGAAATATTTGACCCAATGTTGACTTAGAGTGAACCTTTATTTTCAAAGACCAAGGTAGTGAGAATGATGATAGACCTCTAAAATGTTCAAATCCTAAAGACCCAATGTTGACTTATATGAGAGGATAAATGGGGATGTTATAACCTGTTCTCCTCCTCCTAGCTTGAGCATAGTATTTTCTTAACAAACGGTTATGATTATGATAAAATATTATAGCTTACTTCCTACCAAACTTTAAATTACAATATCTATGTCTGTGATGAAGGGATGTAGGTTTTACCTCATGGATTTTTATTGTGTGATGGATCATTCAGAGAAGCTCAGTATCATGAAAAAGACCAAGGTTTTGACTCCAAAAGAATGCATATAATTTTGGACTATACCTTGAAGCGTGTCTATAAAAATTTTTCTACCAACTTATCTCTATTATTGTGAAGTGCTAAGAGGTGTTTCTTGAGAGATTTTGGTTTAAGATGTTTGAGCTTAAAATGACAACCTGCAACTCTTATTTTGGGGATCTTGATTTTGCGTGAGATCATTAAAGAAGAAGAAGATATTTATTGCCATGTAGGAGGTGGTATTATGGGCCTTCTAGCCAAAATATCAGCTCTTCGCTATTCTTTATCTAAGAAAGTTGCAACAATTCTCCACTGATTAGATGTTTCCTTGGTTTCAAAGGAAAAGGTTCTAAATTTGTTGATAATATCCATTTGTTCTTCCTCACTGTATTCAAAGCTTGGTTGAATTATAGCACCTATAAGGTGGGGTTGTAGAATGAGAGCGATCGATCTCCAAATGGTCATGTGGGGTTCAATTTTTCAAGTTTATCTTGCTTAAATGAATTGATTATAAAAACACTTGTCTTGATTATGTTTTCAAACTAAATGTTTCTGTGAAAAACATCATAACTTTTACAATGTCCATTTCATGAAAATCATGAGATTAGAGCCATAATTTCCTATGTTGTCTTTGGGAAATATGGATTAAGATCAAGTCAAAATATTTAGAAGTCACTAAGGATAGAAACCCCTAGGACAAGCAATAATATTAAGACTGAATCAAGAGGCATCCATATTTAAACCAAAGTGTTTGAAATTTTAAAGATAGTGAATGTTTGTTTTTGTAACGTTTTGGAATCAAGTAATGTATCAAACTGACTCATAATCACTTATAATCCTAGGTTCAAAATGGCTATACTTTTTGAATTCCCACTCGGTTTTCTCCAAACACTAAATAATGCGAACAGTTAGAGATTTGGCGACACTGGATCCCCCTTTGTCGGCACACACTTCTTGGGACCACCAAATCTCAAAATCCTTAAAATTCGGAGATCAAAAGGATTTTTTTGTTTGTACAATTGAATAGTAAGAATGTGCGGTGGCTTCAGAATGATCGTTCTTGCACCAAGTATTAAGGATTTTTGAATCTAAACACAGGTTCAGAATAAGGGCTTTCAGTTTAGGGGGTGCAATGATAAACTTAGTCAAGAGGTCTCCCAACCCTTAGAACAAGGGATTTACGCATCATAAAGATACTAGGGGAGATCTATCATGTACCACATCCCATTGATCACAATTTTCATTGAAACCACACATTTATGTCATGGTTTGGAAGAACTTGGCTTTAGTTCGTTACCGCTTGGGCTGTTTTCTCCTTTTGAAGTGGGGAGGTAGGCCCTCTAAAGATAAACAATAACAAGGAATTACGTTCATAGTTTGATAATCTTTTCTCGCATGAAAAAATAGAGAACACACACCACGTCATTTTCTCACACTCGCAAAGGGGTTCAATTTTAATCCAAATTGAAAGATGTAAATGTTTTTCTAGGCTGTAGTAAATCATGTTTTCAGAGGCCGTCGGAGCAGAATTTTGGGTTGAAACTTGCATCGGTCCTTAAAAATTGATTGCCAAAGGCACTATATTTTTAGGGATTGAATTAGTCCTCTTGGATAGCTTTCCAACGGTGCAAAAAGATTCAAATTTTGAGCACCGAGTAGAAAGTTATGACCCCAACAAGTTGGGGTAATTTTTTTCCTAGTTTTTCTCCAAATCTGCAAAACCAGTTAGTCTAAAAAGAAAAAAAATAAGAATTTAGTGACATGTTAGCATTCAGATAAAGTCAAAAAATTAAAGCACATGCTGAAAATTGATCATGATTTTTCTTACCAAAGATGGGCATTGCTACACATGATAGTGTCACAATTTGTCATTTGGGCATTGCTCTGCGGCAAAACAAAGAGCACAATAGCGTCACAATTTGAAGTTAAGTGAGAATATCTATTTCTTAATTGATTGGAGTAAAGAAAATATTCCTTTTGGGATATTCTCATGGATAAAGATATTTTTCAAATTAAAAGAAAGTTTTAACTATGCAAAAAAGGAGGATAAGGAATATTCCCTAGGAATATTCCCCTTTTAGAGGAAGATTGGTTTAATTGTTAATTAAACAAGGTTTAATCACAAAATTAGGGGATTTGGAGGAATAAAGTGATTTTCATTAAATTAAATGATTTAATGAATGAGGAAAGGTGAAATGATATTTAATTAAATAACTTAAGGTTATTTAATTAAATAAGATGACTTAGAGAATTAAATTAAACACTTTGATTTATTTAATTTAATAAGATGAAATGTTAGTGTGAAAGGGGGTGAATTAACCCAATTTGATGAATTAGGTTAATAGATGCAAATGATGCAATTAATTAAATAGCTAAGCTAATTTAATTAATTAAGCAAAAAAGAGGATGGGTTTTGGAGGAAATGAGATTAGTAAACCTGTTTTGAGTGCATGATATCATTTAGGACATTTTTCAATGTCCACAATCATCGAAAAGTTTCAAATCACTCAGATCTTACAGGAACAGATATATGTAAACTAGGTAAAATATATGCTTATTTTTCCTTTAAACTATTTTGATTCTCCAAGTCATACGAGGATGCATAAGAAGAGCATAGTTGGCTTTTAAGAAAAAATATTAGCTTTCTATTAGTCTCAAATATCTCAAAAATTAAAATAAAATGAGCTATACCTGTGATCCCTTCAAATGTCTATCCTCTTCTAAAGATGCAAAACAACTATTATGCACTAATGGAAGAACACAAAAGGTACACCTCAAGATTAGCCTAGGGAATGATAACACAAAGAAAAAAGATGAAATAAAGATTGCAAATGATTATACATTTGTGTTGTTGAATCCCTTGGATGGCCCTTGATGTTGTATGCTTGTATGCTCCTTGGATGTCAAGTGAGATTAAAGATGCAATATGGGATGCAAGATGGTTGAAAGTGTGATAATGGTGGATTCAAGTGCTATGATGAAGGCAAAATGTGATAATGGTGGATTCAAGTGCTATGATGAAGGAAAAGTATGATTTCAAATAACAAATAGCAAGAGATTGGTGTCAAATGCATAAGGTCATAAGGTCCCTAAATGAGAGAAAAAAGGGGGTATTTATAGAGGAATTTGAGCTCTCTAGAGAATTCAATGGTTGAGATTAAACCAACAAGGCCAAGATGAAGGGCTATGGCGAGTTGAGGACTCACAAGCCCTCACATCTTGACATATGGAATGTGAGATGGCCTAGGATGTGATGATGTGGAAGTGAGGTTGAAGGAAGGTACATGATGTGGAGGAAGGACAAGTACCTTGGAAAAGGGATGATGTGACCTCCCAATGATCACATAGGGAAGAGGAGAATCTTGGGACAGTAAAAGTGAATTAAAAATTCACATGATTGGGGAATCTTGTGGATAAGACAAGGTTCTAAAAGGAGAGGTAGAAAGTACCTTGGATAAAAAAAGGTCCTTAAAAAGGTAAGTACTTACCCACACATGAATTGATGTGACAAGTCAAAGATTCTAGAAGACTTTAGCACATGTGATGTGACAAGTCAAAGGTTATAGAATTTGCATGGGGAAGAGAAAATTCCTTGGAGGAATAAAAATGAATTAAAAATTCACATGCGGAAGAGAGGAGCCATGGATGAATAAAAAAGAACTAAAAATTCCTTGGGGGATGGGGAGAGTTGACCAAGGTATTGATTAGGTTTAAATGATCAGTAATTAGAAGATAATTAGTGGTTAATAAGGATTAGAAGCCAACTTGAAAAAATTGGAGGATGTGACACATCCTAATCAAGGATTAGGCATGTGCACATCCCTAATGAAGAGATTAAGAGATTGATTAAGATTAAGTGAAAGTGATGTAACATGTGAAGAATTAAATAAATGTCATATTTATTTAATTTATTTGATGAGAGGGGAATTAAAGGGGTAAGGTATTTAATTATTTAACTAGATACCTTAGGGATTAAAAGGACTTTAGAGGTATTAATTAAATAATAGCGATATTACTTAATTAATGCAAATGAGAGGATATTTAGACAAAAATAGATAAATTTGGACAAATGAAGTGTCCAAATTTAGGTGTCTACAATACCAGACAACATGACTCTGATACCATGTTAGATTTTGTGAGAAGTAAGAATTGAGCTAGGATCTGATATCGGTCGTAGATCACATGCAACTTCACTCAACAAATGATTGAAGATCAAAATAATGGAATGGAGAGAAATTTGAAATGAGAGAAAAATAGAGACAAAGTAAGAGAAAGTGTAGAATACTCTCAATACTCCCACCGAGCGATCACTGAACTAGATGAACTAGTGAAGGTGAGAGGAGAGTGCTCAATATATAGAAAAATAAGGGAAAATACATCCAAGAGGTGAATTAACTCCTACTACCCATAAAAGGTGGGAGGTTATCACCTACTTGGTGAATGATAAAACATGTGGCATAACCTCCTTAGGTGAAGACAAAAAAGAGGTGGCACATAAAGCCAAAAGAGGGTGAGAAACCCAACTACCCCATAACCTACCTAGGTAAAAACCAAATAGTGGTTATGAGAGGTGGCACAATAAGACAAAAGAGGATGTGTAATCCAATTACCCATGTGTGGGAGAGAGTGACACATGTAGTTGATGTATTTCTCCACGCGTCCTCATATTAACCACACCTAATAAACCTAAGCAAGCTTAAATAATACATGTAGGAAAAAATAAATACCCTTAACATAAGGAAAATAAAAAACCTACACTAACAAAATCGTAATGGTCACAATTTTTACCCCATTATTCATTATTTGATTTGGTATTTTTATGTACACGGATTAGGGAAAAATTTAAGAAACCCCCCTCCCCCCCCCCCTGGGCGAAGGTGTAAAATCATGGTGAATCTTGTATACTTCCCGATAAAAAATATTAATTTTATTGGCAATTTTTTTTGTTTTTCTGGAAAAAAAAATCCCAATTGGCGAATCTTTTATAATCCCTAGAAGTTTGTAGAAAATCATGGCGAATTGTAATTTTTTTTAATTGAATAAAATATTTTTCATAATTGACGATTAAAACCATTTTTCAAACCATAATTTTCTTTCCATTGGTGAATTAATTTTGTTTTCAAAACAGAAAAAAAAAATTGTTGGCAATTAAAACCTTTTTTTGAAGTAAAAAAAATATATTCATTGGCGAGTTAAACAAAATATCAAACTAATTGTAAGTGGTGAATAAGTGAATAAGCACAAAAGACACTTCTTAATACTACATTATATCAATAGACAAGTTAAATGAATCAATTCAAAGGAATTATCTATAAAAAGTGTCATATTGCTCTCTATCTCCAAAGATTTATTAAATCCTGATTGCTCTCAGATTGTTTAAGCAAATAAGACTATTAAAATGACTATTCAAAGAACGAGATGATGCTAATGCAATACTAAATGATAAACAATGTAAACTAGCATATATGAAACAGATAATTGCAGCTATAGGAGGCAGCCATGGTTGAAAATTTGATTGCTTGATGCTTGATGTGTGAATGTTTGATGCTTGATGCTTGAATTCCTACATAGTAAGAGTGCATAAACTTGATTATCTGGATCCTCTATCTTGGTTCAATGAGGCTGTATTTATAGATTTCCTTGCTGTAGAAATGCACAGGGAAAGCTTTGAGAGGCTTGGATTCAATCTAGAGAATTGAATGGTGAGAGATGGAGGATATTGAGAGAAAGATGGAGATTGTCTCTACCCATGAAAACACTAGGAAAGAGAAGAGGAAGGATTGATGGAGGAGGATTGAGAGATCAAATTCCAAATTTATCTCCAAAACTTCCCGTGAAGTTTCAATCAATTAATTTTGACATATTTTAGACATGGTTTAGACATAGGATATCTAATTCATTTTTGAGAGAATATAGATGGAATATTCTTTGTCCTTTAATTCAAATATTTTCGATTTATTTAAATTAACAAAAGAGGGATAAATAATTTAATAAAACGAACTATAGGATAGTTGTTTATTAAATTAAATCAATAAAGTGTTTTGATCTTTATTTAATTAATTTAAGATTGATGTGATAGAATAAAATAGGGATTTGATAATTAAATCGAACAAAGTATTTAATTTTGTTTATTTAATAAAGATGAATATTAAATGTGAACTATATAAATAAATATTTCTATTTATTCAAAAGTAGAAGAAATTAGGATAATTAATCAAATAATTTGTATTTAATTAATTGGATGCTCCAGACCAATTTTAGATGTATACATTTTGCCCCTCTTCGAAGTGATGTGTTTACGCGTTGCTTTGAAGAAAATTTTGCTGCTACTGCCAGAATCGATGATATAAAAAAAATAATTCCATGTGCCCCAGACATGCCCCAGATTTTGATTTTCAGAAGATTTGATGATAATATGCCCCCTCGGGAGATAAATTAATGATTAGATGTTTTTTAGAATTTTTTTGAAAATTTATGATTTTTTAATGATTTTATGATGTTTCGATAATTAAATAATTTATCTCTCAACAAATAATGAAGAAATCTAGCCCGCAAATGAGTTTCTAATTAATTTCCTGGATAAAATTAATTAAAAGATAATAAAAATCCACCAAAATTTCCTTTCCAAAAATTATAAATACTCCAAAAGGTCATTTTCCAATTCATTTTCACTATTTGATTTAAAAAACTTTTGTGATAGATACTTTTCTGCCAGCTGGAGTAAGATGCCTATCTCCTACCACACTCACCGATTCAAGCGTGTTCGATGTCACCGATGACCGACTGCGTATGGACCTCCGGTATGTACCCCTGGACCTCCTCATAATTCGTAGATTTTTTGTTTTTTATGAATTTTATAGTTTAGGCGTGTTTTAGGTTGTTTTAGTGCTTTCAAGCCGCGCTGTAGCGCTTACAGTCTTGTGTAGCGCTTCTAGTAGGTAGATTAGCGCTTGTGTTAAAAACTCTAGCGCTTCCATAGGGTAATGTAGCACTTTCAGTGATTTAGCGCTTAGGAGTTAATAATTAGCGCTTTGATGCCGGATTTTAGCATTTTGATTCGATGGATTAGCGTTTTCATGGTCTGTTCTAGCATTTCTGATAAAGTGACGCTTTGACAGACTGTTGTAGCGCTTTGATGTGGTAAAATAGCACTTCGAGACTTTTAGCGCTTTGGATGCCTGTTTTAGCGCATCGAAGTGCTGAAATAGCACTTTCGATATTTAGCGCTTAGGGTGCCTGTTTTAGCACTTCTAATTGATAAAGTAGCACTTCGGGATTTTCGCGCTTTGGAAGCCTGTTTTAGCGCTTCCATGTCAGAATTGAAAATTTTGACTTAGTGAACCCTGATTTTGTCAATTCTGATCATGTCCATTCTTTGGAGTGGTATGATTGATAATCCAAATGCTTGATGTGTTGGATTGATGATTTTAAATAAGACCGACTTTTCATGATAGGCGAGAAGAAAATCCTATTTGTGATGATCCTCATGATAGGCGAGCAAATGATTCAATATCCGAGAAATCTCATGATAGGTGAGATTGGATACTGGTTGATGAACCTCATGATAGGCGAGGTTGATGATCGCCCATGAATTTTGATCAAAAATTCATACCAAAGCTTTTGGAATAGACTTGATAGTAGAATGACTTTTTATTTCTTGACATAGTTCACTGATTTCTAGATTTTTTCGTTTTGATGATAGGAGGATTTGGGTACTCTCCAGATGCGAGAGAGGTTTCCACAGATGATAGACTTGATACCTCATCTAACACCAGATGAGCTTAAAGTGATAGGCCGATGTGACCTTAATAGCTTGCTTGATATGCCCCAGATTAGGATTAATCGGGGTTTGTTGACTGCATTGGCTAAGAGGTGGCATAGTGACCACAACACCTTTCACCTACCTAATTGTGAGATGACGGTCACACCTGAGGATGTGTGGCATATTTTGCGTATTCCGTTTATGGGTGAGATCGTTGTATATAATTCCCATGGGACCAGTGGTAGAGATGCTCTTAGTAGAGTGTTTCAGGATCAGGACATTGCGGGTCCGAGTGTTCGGTGGAGGAGGATTGCCGACTCTTACGCTACACTACCAACAGTGCTAGTTGGATTCATTGGAGGTTTCCTTTGCCTTGATCGTAGGTCAAAGTTATTCCTCGTTGGCTGGGGTAGGACTCTTGAGAGCATGATGGTACATGGTACCAAATATGCATGGGGGATGTGCATGCTGACACATCTTTATCATGATCTACACTCGATTGTGTACCTTGGAGCTAGGAGCTTATCAACAGGGATGACCCTGTTACAGGTGTGGGCATGGGAGCATTTTACTATTACTCGGCCTTTTCCAGTTGTAGACAGACTAGTCGACAGTCCTTACATTTTTCGATACAATGGTCGGTTCACATAGCCCCGGATGGGCAAGTTAGAGCATTGGAGGCGGGTATTTGATGACACTGAGATAGTTATCTGGCATCCATACCTCGACTGTGAGCAGTGGGAGGAGGATGTTGCAGTGTTGGGATTTTTTTGCGATTCCATGTATCTCATTGGCTGGACCCCATTTATTCTAGAGAGATTTCTGCTGTGCCGAGTGTATAGGTAGTATGGAATTGTGCAGTGTATGCCACAGGGAGTTGCCCACTATGCGAGGCGACAGATGGATATTCCTGATTGGGGTCCCCATCTGTCATATGATACCCTAGTAGAGGGATATAGAGCACTGCAACCATCACCCTGGGATATGCAGAGGGATATTGTAGAGGTGCTGGTTACTGGGGAGTATGCCGCATTCCTGGCCTTAGTTCCACATCCTTGTATCACCATTCTGGATGAGCCGACACCTTTACCTATAGAGGAGGATGTGGCAGAGGGTTCTGTAGATAGTGGGGGTGGAGATGATTCTCCATTAGGCAGTAGCTCAGAGAGCAACAGTAGTGGTGACAACAACAGTGATGACAGTGATAGCGGCAGTGGAGGAGACAGAGGGGTAGGGCCAGCTATCAGCAGTGCTCCATCTTCCAGTAGGCCTCGCAAGAGGTGAGCAGTGATAGTGCCAACAGTGGATCAACAAAGAGAGATAGCAGGTATCCAAGCATAGGTCCAGACTTTGCAGGGGTAGTTGGTATAGGCTCGGGGTATGCTTGTGCAGACCCAGACTCAAATGTAGGCACAGGCTTAGGCTCTATCGCAGGTGCAGGGACAGTTGGTTGTTGTACAGACGTAGGTGGCCACTTTGATAGCCGAGAGAGATAGTGCTTGGTAGATTGCCAAGAGGGCATAGGAGACAGCGGAGACTCTCTAGAGAGTGGCTGATGGCACCTCTATAGGAGATTACATGAGAGAGGTTCTGCGGGCTGGCCGAGAGGTAGATTTCTATAAAGGAAGATATAAAGATGCAGTGCCTCCTGAGCATAGAGTCAGTTATGCCCTGTCGAGATCTGGGAAGACACATACATGGATAGTGAGTGAGGGTGTGACACAGCCTCCACGCAGAGATCCCAGAGATCCTGGTTCCTCTGGGGGTGGTGGTGGTACTGGTCCTTATGGTGGTGGTACAGGTCCTGTTGGTCCCGCACACTCTGGCAATAGCAGATCGTAGATGCTATTGGGAGCCTCCATGTTGTATATTATGATGTAGCTTATCGTTTGATGATGTATTTTTAGAGCAGACTTCATTGTATACTCGACACTTGATATATATATGAGATGCAGTTTATATGATATGATGATGGTTTATGATTTCTATGTGATTAATGCATTTATTATGTGATGTATGCAATATGCGATGATTTTATTTTGATGTAATGGTGTAAGGATATATGTATGTGTAGAATAGATGATAAATGGATGTATGATGTGATGCATGAGTCTCTTAATGATGATCTATATGGATGCCCAAAATGTGATAATATGTATGGATGGATGGATAAATGTTTTTATGTTAATATGATAATGATAATAATGACGTGATTTTATTTATTAAATGTATGGATGGTAAATAATGTATGCATACTTGTGTTGGATAGATGATAATGTAATGATGTAATGAGAATAATGGTAAAAATGAATAGGATGTACTTATGGTACAATTTAATTCATATTTATTGGATGTATGAATGATAAAATGGATGATGTAATGATGAAACTAAATGATGAGATGATGATTCCTACATGTTTTTGATGATTTTTGGATTTATGTCAAGTATACTCAGTCTTATTTGTGGATTAGATAATCATTGATTGGAACCCTTTATGCAACAAATACGCTGCAGATAATGCAAAATGAGGAATGCAATCTAATTTTAACATGCAACTATATGCAAAATGATTGTCAATTTAACAATATCTTTGTGCTTTTTGTCATCATAGAGCTTTATTGAATGTTGAAAGTGAATACAAGCATTAATGGTATATGCTAGACCAATGATGACCTGAGTACTTCTTTCATGATTTTTGATTTTTGATATTGCAAGTGAACAAAAGCATCTAGGTATGATTGAATCGAGATGACCTGAGCATTCATTGCGTAAACAGGTAGTGGTTAATCATTTCAATGTGTGAATTCTGAATGTCATCGGTGATACATTTGCATAGCACATCCCCTGAAAATTCATACATTTATATGATTAACTTATAGACAGCAGATAATAAAAACATCATTCTTTTTCTTTGTTCCTTTAGTTCAATACATCATTGAAAAACTCCAAAGAAATGATAATCAAAAGTTAATTTATCCAGTGTTTACTTAGAGTGTTTCATTCATTATTCA
This sequence comes from Sequoiadendron giganteum, assembly GCA_007115665.2. Classification (NCBI taxonomy): domain Eukaryota; kingdom Viridiplantae; phylum Streptophyta; class Pinopsida; order Cupressales; family Cupressaceae; genus Sequoiadendron; species Sequoiadendron giganteum. Next base: position 414,571,763 of record CM021107.1, read on the forward strand.
GATTTTAGATCATCCATTTTGATTTTGTGATGTTTTTGGATTTTCGAGATGTTGGACCAAAGACCTAACCTAGTAACCTATCTTAGGGGTCTCGAGGGCTGATCAAAGATAAGCCTTTCCTACGTTACACACACAGAGACCATGTAGTTCGACTGACACAGACCTATGTTTTTTTTTTGGATGTTGCTTTTTCAGACTTAACTTTTTGACATGTTTTTGGATTTTCGATAATGATATGGATGGTTGATGTCTTTCTGACGATGACTGACATTGCGCTTTGATCTTTGTTTTCATTTTTTTGCTATGCTGTTGTTCACCCTTTGGTGAAATCGATGTTATTGTTGCCCCTAGTGATATCCAGATGTTGCCCCCAAGCTTTGGAGTGATACTTGACTATGTGAAAATAATTTTGATATGGATGAAGAGATGGCAATACTACTTGACATGTGATGGAACGGTACTGACTGCCAGACTAATGATCCTAATATGTATTGAAATAGATGGGAAAGCTGATCTTAGAATCACATACAATGCCTGTTTCCAGGTTTTCACCATATGCTTTGATTACACTCTTCGTGTTTTTGTATTTTTCTCATTTTTTTTTTTCTATTATTATTATTTTTTGGTATTTTTGTGTTGCCAAGATGCCTGTTTGCTAGGTTTTCATCAAGGAAACAATTTTCAGAAGTTTGACCCATGCACTAGGAGATTCAAGCATATAATTTTCGGAGATGAATACTATTGATAGGTTCATCAAACAAATCCCCTTCTGACATTGATAGTTGATATGCACCTGATCCATATACTGATGTGATGACAAAGGGACCAAGCCAGTTAGGCTCAAATTTTCCTTTCTTCTCTCTGTCTTGCTGATTCCTAGGGTTTTCTTTTAGTACCAAATCACCTACTTGAAAGACCCTTGGCTTTACCCTGTGGTTGTAACTTCTTGACATCCTCTATTGATAAGCCGTTAGGTGGTTAACAACTTGTTGACGATGCTCATCCAGCAACTCCAGTTCCTGCAGTCTAGAGACCCTATAGTCTTCATTTGATATGATACCTCTGAGTGATACATGAAGGGATGGAATCTCAACTTCAATTAGCAATATGGCTTCTGACCCATAGACCAAGGCATATGGTGTAGCTCCCGTTAGTGTTTTGATGCTTGTTCTATAGGCCCATAGTGCAGGATTGAGTTGAACATGCCAGTCACATCCAACATCGTTAACCATCTTTTCGAGAATTTTGAGTATTGTTTTGTTTGAGGCCTCTGCTTGGCCATTCCCTTGAGGATAGTATGGTGTTTGAAAAATGATGTTGGATATGAAATTTATCACATAGTTCTTGGACATCTTGATTCTTGAAAGGTCGTCCATTATCAGTGATAATGGATTGAGAAATTCCATACTGACATATGATGTAGTTCAAAATGAAAGAGGAAATTTGTTTCCTAGTGATGGTAGTAAGAGGCACTACTTCAATCCATTTTGTGAAGAATTCTGTAGCTATGATAATGAACTTGTGTCCATTAGATGAAGATGGATTTATTTTTCCTACTAGATCTAGGCCCCATTGGCAAAAAGGCCATGTTGATGTGAAGGATGCAGTTCTTGTGCTGGTGCATGAATCAAATTGCTATGAATTTGATATTTTTGGCATTTCTTAACAAACTAATAGGATTCTTTCTCCATGCGTGGCCAATAATATCCCAAACAGAGGAGTTTTTTTAGCTAGAGTCATCCCACTCGAGTGAGTACCACAAATAACCTCATGAACCTCTTGTAGGACCATTTCAAATTCACTGTGTTCTAGACATCAGAGTAAAGTACCATCAAGACCTCGACAATAAAGTATGTCGGCAATTAAAGTATGTTGTGCGGATTGGTGAATGAAATTTCGTTTTTGGTTGCTAGATAGGTCAGGAGGAAGGATATCATTTTTTAGGTAGACATAGATTGTTTCATAGATGGAGGTTCCTATGGTTTCGATATGGCAGATGGTAGCAGATTCCTGATTATTATGGGAAGGACATGATACTTTTTCTACCATAAACTCATAACAAACACGTTTCTCAGGAAATTGTAGTAATAAAGCAATTGTAGCCATAGAATCCGAAGCTTTGTTCTCAACTCTTGAGATTCGATCAAACTTGATACTGACAAAGGATTGTTTTAGATTATCTATTTGTTGCTTGTAGGGCATCAACTTTTCATCTTTTGTTTGATATTCGCCATTCACTTGATAGATAACTAGTTAAGAATCCCCATATACCTGTAAGTCCGTGATTTTCCACCGAATTGCTGTTTTGACCCCAATGATTAATGCTTCATATTCTGCCACATTATTTGTACACTGGAACATTAATTGATATGATTTTGGAATGGTGTGTCCTTGTGGAGAAATGAACAAGATTCCTTCTCCTGATCCTTGCTGTGTATATGATCCATCAAAATAGAAGACTCATTTTTGGGGCATTATTGTCAGAATATCTGCATCTGGGAACTCCATTGTCATTGGTCGATCATCTGGTAGAGGAGCCTCTGATAATTTTTTAGTGATTGATTGTCCCTTGATTTCCTTTCTCTCTACATACTGAATGTCAAATTCACTTAATAGCATGACCCACTTTGCCAGTCTACCTATTAGGGCAGCTTTATTGAGTAGATACTTTAAAGGATCGATCTTTGCTATTAAATTGATTGTATGAGTTAACATGTAGTGTCTCAATTTTTGAGTAGCGAATACCACCATCAAGAAAGATTTCTCTATGAAAGTGTAATTGATTTCATATCCATTCAATGTCCGGCTGATATAGTAGATAGCATGTTATTTTCCTTCATTATCCTCTTGCGCTAAAAGTGCCCCCAATGAGATATCTGTCATCGCAATGTACAATATGAGTGGCCGTCCTTCTATTGGTGGCATGAGAATGTGTGGTGACATTAGATACTAATTGATTTGATTGAATTTTGTTTCACACCCTTCGTCCCATTTGAAAACAATGTTCTTATGCAATAGATGATTGAAAGGATGACTTTTATCCACTAGCTGGGAGATGAATCTTCTAATTGATTGGAGCCTTCCCTATAGTGATCTGAGTTGACTTATATTCCTAGGAGGTGGCATCTCCGTAATTGCTTTGACTTTTGCTAGATCCACTTCTATGCCTTTTTCTGAGACAATGTACCCTAGCAGTTTTGTTGATGTGACCCCGGAGACACACTTCTTGGGGTTTAATCTGACATTGAAATTCTCCATCCGTGTGAAGATTTTGTCTAGGATATGCAGATGTCCTTACCTAGTAGTATATTTTTCCAAGATGTCATCCACATAATCTTCCATGAAGGTGTGCATCATATCATGGAAGATTGTCATCATAGCTCTTTGATAAGTAGCTCCTGTGTTCTTTAGACCAAATGGCATGACGTTCCAGTAGAAGGTTCCCCATGGGCATGTGAAAGCTGTCTTTTCTTAATCTTCGAGAGCTATTTTTATTTGATTGTATCCTGAGAAACCATCCATGATTGACAACATGGCATGCCCAACCGTTAAGTCCACAATGATGTCAATCTTTGGCAGTGGAAAATCATCCTTCGGACATGCTTTATTTAGGTCCCTGAAATTTGTACATATTCTGATACTATTGTCTGGTTTTCAAACAAGTACAAGGTTTGATATCCATTCGGAATAGTCTATAGACTGTATGAATCCAACATCCAATAATTTCTTTAGCTCCGTTTTGACCATTAATGCGATGTGAAGATGCATTTTTCTTAATTTTTGCTTGACAAGCTTGATTCCTGCGGGCAAAGAAAAGTGATGCATAAGAAGATTTGAGTCTAAGCTTGGCATATCAGAATATGACCAAGCAAAGTTGATGCTTCTTTGTTTAAAGAATTGAATGAATTTTGGTCTTTCTTGTTTTGTCATGGATTCCGCCAGATGTAAGATTTTTGCCTTGTCTTCAATGCTAATATTCACAGACTGTGTCGGTTCTACTAGGACTGATGATATTTCATGATAGTGTTTTGGAAGAGTGTGAAATCTTCCATCCTTCAATGCCTCAGAAAGGTTTTCACTGTTAGATGCGTTCTTTATTTTTACTTTTTCTAGATCTAATGCTGCGATAGAATGGTTTTCACCATTAGATCTATTTTCCCTATTGTTATTTTTGCAACTGGAAGATTTGACACCCTCCCGCCGATTCATGTTGTTATGAGTATTACAAACAGAAGTTGTACCACGTTCAACATGACATAGGAAGTTTATGATAGCATCATCGTTTGTAAATATTGGTATATTCAAAGGTTCGATAGGTTCCCAGTCAATGAGTTCAGGATGGATTAATGACATTTGGTTATCAGATTCTTCCAAGGCGATGGATGTAAAGGTGTGGAAAAATATTTTATCATAATCATTTATTGGAATATCGAGCTCCATGATGGTGCTTTCTTCCAGATCGCCTAATCCACTTGAAGTCTGCTCATCCCCACTCAAATCATCGATATCTAATGAACCTTCCACAAGTGGTGTAGACCCAAATCCTTGGCCCTCCTCACACGTAGCTGCATATTTTTGGATTACATTGACTTGAATATCAATAAAAAATAGATCGGAATGCAATGCCCACTCATATTCATTTGAGTCTGTTTCAGAGCCATCCCTAAACTGAAGGATATTTTCTACAGCTGTCTTTGTTAGCTCCTGCTTGTCTTCATCAGAATATCCTAGTCCTGGCTTCTCTTTTGTGTGGAGAGTGAGGGGTGTAATAGGCTCTATGATTCCATCCTTTCTTAATCCAATGGGTCCTTGTCCTTCATATCCCATTTTTTCTAAAATAGCCTTTCCTTTTCCATATTTATTGGTGTTGATGGCAACATTTTTGATACTGATATCTGATGTAGAGGGTTCCTCATCTTTGTATAGCCAATCTAGGATTTCTTTTTTGCTTGTTTCATCCTTTATTGTACCCTTTTTGACAAATCTTTTGTCTAGAGCCATAACTAGTAATGATGTTTGAGACTTGATCATAGACGGTTGACCATATGTTCTAGGAGATGGCATTAAATGTGATAGGTTAAGCGATTGATCCATAAAATATGTTCCCATTCCTTTTTCCTTCAGTTGGATTTTCTCTTGGAACTTGTGTGATAAAGAATTTTGTTTATCCGGTTTATCTGTTGATTGAATGTCAACAGGACTTGTCTCTTTTTCTTTACCCTTCTTTTCTACCCATTTAGTAGTGATGCTTGGACGTTGTTCATCTTTGGATGATGATGCTTCCCTGTTGTGTGGTATGAAGGTATCTTGAGAGATCCTAAGGGTGTCACAATGTTGAGGGTGATTGTAATCAACAGATATAGTCACCTCTCGTCCATTGACTAGGAACTTTAAACATTTATGGTATGTTGAAGGTACAACTTGCATTTCAATCTATCCATGGTTGGCCTAAGAGAATGTTGTATGTTAATTCCTTCTCCAACACTTGACATGCGATATGTTTTATCATGGGCCCCACTTGGATGGGTAGTACAATCAAGCCTTTAGACGATCTCTCTTCTTCATCATATGCTTTGATAGTCATTTTTCTGTGAGAATCAATAGCATCATCTTAATATCCCAGTGCACGGATTAACTTGAGAGTGCAAATATTCAGACCAGCTCCCCCATCTATTAAGACTCTCTTGATGTGGTGATTGTGGATTAAGAATTCAATATGGAGTGCTGTATTATGGGGATGGTTTAATGAAATATCATCCTGTTCAGAGAATGATAGACAATGTGGGGTAGTCAAATGTCTCACCATAGCTTGAAACTGACAGACATCTAGATTCTTTGGGATTGTAGTGGCAACTAAAGCTTGTTCGAGAACCTCCTTATGTGATGGTGATATTTTAAGGAGTTCTAGTATCGATATCTAAGTAGGAATGTTTTGCAGTTGATCGATGATGTTATAGTGTGATGGAGGTGGAACTACGTGTGTAGACCCAATTCCTTTTAACATGACCTTGGCTTGCCCCCTATTCATTACATTTACTGGTTGATGCTCTTGATGGTCTCTGATTTTTAAGACATTGATTTGATTATCAGAGTTTGATACGTTTGGGAGCAAGTCCAATGGAGTAGTGTTGTTGATTTTGGGTCCGTCAATGTTGTGACCAACTGTGTGATCACTCTCTATTCTAGATAGACAAAGGATTGTTGTGTCAAAGACATGGTTGATATTTTTCCCTTTGTTGTTTGAAGATGAAGATGCTCCTTTGTCATAGTTTGGCAAAGGGTCTTTGAAAGCTGAGTGATCGTTGTTGTTTTGCGGTGTTTCCACGTATGCATTATTGTTGTCAATCAAATCTTGTATTGCGTGTTTCAATTCCATACAATTGTTAGTTTTGTGACCCTTGTTATTATGGAAGTTGCAATAATTAGCATCATTCCACCATGGTGGTTTGACCTTAGGATCCTAGAATTGGGCTTCCCTTGCAGTGATAAGGCCACTAGGACTAGTTCTTTCATTGCTGATTCTATTGATTGGCCTAAAAGTGTGAACCTTCACCGATTTGATGGTTTATGATATGGTTGCATCTTGACAATCTCATTGTTATGTATGATATTTGGCTTGAAAAGTTGATCATTGTTTTGATTCTTTGATGCAGATGCTATCAAGTTAAAAATCGGTTTGACATTTGGGGAGTCATTTGTTGTTTCATTGATAGTTGTGTTGTGATTCTTTTGCCAAAATTTTGGCTTATCACTGTTTGAGTATTTATTTGAGGAGTTACCTGTGTTGTTTGATTTATCATTGAAATGTTTGATAACTCCTCTTTTGACCAATGCTTCCTCAATTTTAAGACCATTTTCGATGAATTTATCGAACATGGGAGGACACTGTAGTTCTAGTCTATAACTCATTTCTTCCATTAAGTTGTCAATAAACAACTCTATCTTTTATTCCTCAGGAATAGATCTAGGATATCTAGTGAACAAGCGTCACCATCTTTGGAGAAAAGATAAGAATGTTTCACCCTTGTTTTGCTTTAGATTATAAAGATCCTTGATTGTAACATCGTGTTGGATGTTGAAGGAGTATTGAGAGATAAATCTGTTGACGAGTTCCTCAAAAGTTCTGATACTGGGTTTTAACTTCGAAAACCACTCTATGCATGATCCTCCCAAACTCCTTGGGAATAGTCTCATTAAGTAAGTCTCCTCTTGGGAAAACTCAAGACTCATTGTTTTGAATTCTCTGATATGATCAATTGGATCCGTTCTTCCATTATACTTATCATATTTTGGGATCTCACAATGTTTGGGAAAAGGTATCAAGCTGACCGTTGCATTGAAAGGATAAGGACAAATGTCATGTATCGCATATCTCTTGGTAGTCCCTTTTGTCATATCTTGTATTTGTTGTTGTAACAGTTGCATTTGAGATGTTAAAGCGGCAACTGGATCTATCATTTGTGTAGGTTGCAAAATTTCATTCTCACTTGTGCTAGGTGCTTCCTTCAGACGATTTACATCAAAGTCTTTGAGAAGTTTGGCACCTGATTCAGCCAACATCAAAAGATATTTCTCCATATCTTGTTTTAGAATCTTGTCCATAAATATATGGAACTTGGGATCTTGTTGAGCTACTTGGATGTCCTCTGGAGTTATTTCATTTTTATCATTTCGATTTAGATTGTTCCAAGGATTTTCCTCTGCCATTGCTTGTGATTTTAAAATATCTTGCTCTAAGAGTCTCTGTTTTTGGGACCTAGTGAAGATTGGCATACAAAATTTTACCCTTTCTTCTGAAATGTTGATCTTATTTGCTAGAAAATGTCAATTTAAACTTTTAACAAAGTCGAATAAGATGACTAATCTTATTGATTTGGCTATGTTAAAAATTTGATCACTATACTTAGTTTCGTGATGAAGGATGCTAGTATCCTGATGATAAAACTTCAGTGTAGTAATTGATTGTGTATTTGATTTTGACACTTGTGATTTGAAAGATCTTGTTTCAGTTGATAAGATTGAAAGTTTGTATAAACCTATCTGTTTTCAGCCTCTAGACAGTGATTCTAATAAAAAGAAATTTGATTATGATAAAAACTGTGGATAAAATGACCGATTGATTGATTGATAAAAATTTTGAACTCTTTGTTTTAAAAGCGCTAAAACAAAGGACATAAGTGCTATTTCACATAAGCGCTAGAACAGAGTTCCGAAGCACTGAGACAGGTAACAGAAGCGCTATCTTGACAGAAGTGCTAAAACAGTGCTCGAAAGCACTGTAGAAAATGGTAGAAGCACTGAAACAGTGTATGGAAGCGCTGTAGATTTTGATGGAAGCGCTATTTTAATGAAAGTGCTGAAACAGTGCATGAAAGCACTATAGAATTTGACAAAAGCGTTGTTTCAATAAAAGCACTAAAATATAGACTGAAAGCGCTGAAACAATACCCAAAAGCGCTATTTCAAAAGTGCTAAAACAGTGACCAAAAGCGCTAAAACAGGTTTCCAGAATGCTTAAAAATAGAAGTTTACGACTGTCTATTGTAAAATCTGATCTAGCCTTGTTGCATACTGTATCAGGGATTGCGGAAGATAAGAAGGATGTATGTGCTGACTACGGTTGTGATATTGAGTGAGAGCTCTTCTTTGAAAAAAGGCTTGTGAATAGAGTAGTTCTACCGCGTAATCTAATGTGTGACCCCTAGAAAAATCATGATATCGATGGATGAATGTTCTATGTTGTAAGAAGAGTTTTCGATTTTGATATAGAAAATGCTGTTTTCTCAATTTATTTCTATAACCAAGAGGTTTTTTGGGTTTTGTGACTTTGATTTTTCTCTTGAAAAACGTGGCGGACTTCCACTTTCACAGCATGGATTTTTTGATGTAGCTTGACTTTGTTGGTTTTCAGGATGATCTTAAATCTAATTTTAATGAATTTGTGAAAACACAACAAGCAATTGTGAATATTGCTAACTGAATAGATCGTGTATGTTCAAGAATCACGAATGATTCTTATTGATTTTGACGAGTTGTTTTGACAATTATACACAAATCAAACAGACTCACACTTAAGGACAAGTAGGTCATCATTATACTCATAGCCCACATCTTGAATTATGTTGACTCACACAACCATGTCACCCTCTAGAGGGTGCCCGTGTTTTTGTCATTGCCAGCTGCGTACTCAAAGTGATGGAAGTGGATACCGAATCCCTTGAGCAAGCGGTCCTTGGTAATTATATGGTGAGTGTCTTGGGGGAAAATTCTTCCCTCCCCTTGCACTGTGAGTATGACAATGTATGGATACTGACTCGGCGAGAAACTAATCTATGGTTCGTAGATAGGGTTTTCGTTTAGTGCGGCAAATAGATAAACTCCCTCAGGAGACCTCCCAATCTTTAGAACAAAGATTTTGGGGATGGTTATCTTGCTCACTACTGTCAAGTTGGACTTTCATCAACAAATTGCATTTTTATTATAGTGGGTTGGAAAACCTAGCTTTGGTTGTTCCCACTTAGGTCGTTCCCGTAGGGTGAGTACTTTTTCCCACTACGACAGGCCTGCTAAAGGATTTAATAAAGAGCAAATGACATTAAGTAGAAGTGAATCTGGCACTTTGGTCACCCAATTAAGGGGAGAGCATAAGCCTAATCACCACAAGCACAACATATAAGTTTGTCTTTGTTTTAAGCCCAAAAAGAAATTTTCTAATCTAAGTGAAGGTGTTGCTTCACAGAAATCATGATGTTCTTTTTAACTTGTACTGTAAAAATGCAGTGACTACCCTAGGATTGATAAATTTTATTTTAAGAAAACAAAAAATATCTACCCTAGGATTGATAATTTTTAGTCCAACTGTGAAAAAATTGAAATCTGGCCGCAGCTGCATCGGATCTAGACTGATTTTTACAAAAGCGTTGGAATATTGCATTGAAGCGCTAAAACAATTACCTGATGCGCTAAAACCTGAAAGTACCGAAATAGGACACCGAAGCACCGAAGTTTTCCATGGAAGCGCTAAATCACCCGATGCGCTAAAATAGTGACCGGAAGCACCAAAGTTGAAAATGCTGAAATTTTGACCGAAAGCGCTAAAACTTTTAACAGAAGCGCTACAAGAAAAACACGCTGAGAACCTGTGTGATACTTTCTAGAAAATTAGGAAAATTGGGAAGAAATTGGGTTAATGCCCCACGGTGGGCGCCAAATTGTAAGTGGTGAATAAGTGAATAAGCACAAAAGACACTTCTTAATACAACATTATATCAATAGACAAGTTGAATGAATCAATTCAAAGGAATTATCTATCAAAAGCATCATATTGCTCTCTATCTCCAAAGATTTATTAAATCCTGATTGCTCTCAGATTGTTTAAGCAAATAAGACTATTAAAATGACTATTCAAAGAATGAGATGATGCTAATGCAATACTAAATGATAAACAATGTAAAATAACATATATGAAACAGATAATTGCAGCTACATGAGGCAACCATGGTTGAAAACTTGATTGCTTGATACTTGAATTCCTGCAGAGTAAGAGTGCATAAACTTGATTATCTGAGTCCTCTATCTTGGTTCAATGAGGCTGTATTTATAGATTTTCTGGCTGTAGAAATGCACAGGGAAAGCTTTGAGAGGCTTGGATTCAATCTAGAGAATTGAATGGTGAGAGATGAAGGAGATTGAGAGAAAGATGGAGATTGTCTCTACCCATGAAAACACCAGGCAAGAGAAGAGGAAGGATTGATGGAGGAGGATTGAGAGATCAAATTCCAAATTTGTCTCCAAAACTTTCCGTGAAGTTTCAATCAATTAATTTTGACATATTTTAGACATGGTTTAGACATAGGATATCTAATTCATTTTTGAGAGAATATAGATGGAATATTCTTTGTGCTTTAATTCAAATATTTTTGATTTATTTAAATTAACAAAAGAGGGATAAATAATTTAATAAAACAAACTATAGGATAGTTGTTTATTAAATTAAACAGAAGAATATGGCAATTAATCAATAACGTGTTTTGATCTTTATTTAATTAATTTAAGATTGATGTGATAGAATAAAATAGGGATTTGATAATTAAATAGAACAAAGTATTTAATTTTGTTTATTTAATTAAGATGAATATTAAATGTGAACTATATAAATAAATATTTCTATTTATTCAAAAGTAGAAGAAATTAGGATAATTAATCAAATAATTTGTATTTAATTAATCGGATGCTCCAGACCAATTTTAGATGTATACACTAATAAAAAAATTCAGCGGTGAAATAAACAGATATGCCAATAAAAAATCATAGGGACCGTTTGATGGATGTTTGATGCACAACTGTAGTTGCATTTCAGAAGTAAATCTCTAAATCACTAGACTTGCTAATTGAAACCTCCAGAATAACACTAGAACCATTAGATTTCTATAAATCTATGGTTGAGATTTTATAACCATACAAATGGTTAAAGAGTTTTGTTTCTCAACGATGCGGCGACCTAGGCGGGATGCACAACTTTCGAAGTGTCAGCTCATTTAATGAATTGTACGGTGCCATTAAGGGATGTCTTCTCAAATTATTTCAAATGCCAACTTGAGGTTTAATGTAATCTTTAGTAGCAGATTGACACTTTTTTCTTGGAAAATAAATGGTCACTTCCTGCCGATGAAGTTAAGTGAGCCTGTATACGAGGAAAGGTGGTAGCATTTTCAACTCCAAACTCATATTTTCCTCAAAATAGTACTTCCTGGCAATACTAAGGAATGGGAAGATGAACCTGTGGCCATCATGCAACGAGATTTGAATTGGAATGAAGAAGAGAAACTCGACATCATTTCCCAGCTATGTTCAGTGGTGTGGAAAGAGAAAACCAGCTATGCCGAGTACAACAGGGTGATTTTCATTTTAGAAAAAGAAGAAGAACACGCTGAATTTCACAATTTAGTTATGGAAATGTAGTTAGAACTGTATAGAGTCCTGACACCTCCAACAGTTTAACAACATGCATGAATCCTTTTTGTGACACGTAATGATAGGGGGGGGGGTAGTTTCAACTTTTGAGCACTTTTTGATTGTACAGGGTGTGGGGTGATGGGTTTGTGAATCCACATTTTTGGCATTAGAGAGATAAAATAATATATTTCTAAATTTGTGTATTTATCAATGCTTCCATTTAATTATGAATGAATTGTGTTTAAGATTTTGAGCACTTTTTGATTATACAGGGTGTGGGGTGACGTGTCTGTGAATCCACATTTTTGGCATTAGAGAGATAAAAAAAATATTTCTAAATTTGTGTATTTATTAATGCTTCCTTTTAATTATGAATGAATCATGTTTCAACTTTTGAGCACTTTTTGCTTGTATAGGTTGTGGGGTGACGAGTCTATGAATCCACATTTTTGGCATTAGAGAGATAAAATAATATATTTATAAATCTATGTATTTATTAATGCTTCCTTTTAATTATGAATGAATTGTATTCCTTCATGATTATTCTTCAATGTTTATTTGTTATGTCAGAATACGTATATTTTCATCTCAGAGACTTTGTGCAATGTGTTCAGATTAATTCATTTGTTAAAAGAGAAACTATCACTTTTCTTTATTTATTTTTCTCAAATATCTTGCATCTACTTTCATGGTTAAAGTGACAAATCTGTAAACCAACAAGCAAAAAGTTTAAAAGAGTTGCATTTCAAAAGTAAATCTCTGAAGCACTAGACTTGTGAATTGAAACCTCCAGAATAACACTAGAACTATTAGATGCTGACATGCGGTGAGATCAAGGCTCATCGCTCATCACTCATTCTGTCTTTTTCAATGCCACGACATTGTACATTTCATTTAATTGAGATTATCAATCTTTTTGAAGAAATTGTGGTTGTCGTACTGTTAGTGCTGGCAGTGGCAGCGATTAATGCCATATGTGATATGAACATCCAAAGCAATTTCTTGGACAAATCATAGCTTTAATGAAATAAGATTTGTAATGATTTCATATCGTTTGAGTGGCACTGGTGATTTTGACAGCTTGTTAGCTTGAGGTACAGTTTGCATGTAGCCAGGCGTCAATCAAATTAAACATTTTAATTATACACGAATCACGATTATCATTATACCCAGGCTGGTAGCGGCACTGGTGGCCCATAAATAGGGACAGTGAATAGTGGATAGTATCATAAGGGTTTTCATTTTCTAGGGTTAATAAGGATTCACAAAGAAGATGATGCGATATTATTGGGGATACAATAAATTCTCCTACCTACAGTTATGTAGTTATAGAGTAATTAGTAAAAGACGAATTTCCTTCAAGTTCAAAATGGGTGGAAATGGAAAGAAGTTGATTTGGTTAACCTGACTTCTTAGACAAGTTTTGAACCAGGATGAGGAGCTCTGATGGAGGTAAGTGCTATACCAGTGCATGGAAGCTGCGTGCAAAAGATGAGAGCATATTTTCTACTCCTCTTGTATCCTCACAACTCCCTATTACCCAACATGGTTGGCCTGGAAAGTTCCATGCATTTATTTTCAAAGAGACATGTGTATTACATCTTTTGCATGTCTCTGGTTCTCAAAGGGGATAAGTACATTTTGTATCTTCAAAGCTCCCATTTCCCCAGAATGATTTGAACCGCCTTTCCCTCAGCATGGTTGGAATTGGGAAAATCCCTTGCAATTAAAATTTATTTTCAGTGCCAAATTTGTATTAGGTTGTCAGTGATCATGAGCAAAAGCTTCAAATCGTGCATTTATTTTTAGAGTTACATGTGTATTAATTTGTCACCAACAGTTTGGAAATTGGAATCAATTTGTAATCCATTGTAATGAGCAACAACTTGGAATAGATTATTAAATTGTGTCTATGTAAAGTGACACACTGACATATGTTATTTATACAAACTAAAAGCTTGCCTGTTCTACAACGAATCATCTTTAAAAGGATATGTAATAATGTGACATTGAAATTCAGTTGCAATAAAATAAATGGTTGTGTTGTGTTACTCTTCGTTATTCATTTACACTTATAGTAAAGAGTTAATTTCTGAGTTCAGAACTTCAATGTCTATTAATATATTCAAATCAAGTTTTTTCTTTTAAGAAATTAAGTAATATAATTTATGCAATATGCACTTGATAATTCATGGTTATAGCGGGCCATCGGGGGAGTGCAATCATTTGTTCCATCAATTTTTATGTGTTACATCGATGTGCTTACTTTTGTTGACTCTATCGGTATATCGGGGAGAGCACCTTAAAGCATTGTTAGGCCAATACCGATGGTATTGATTTTTTTTAGGAATGGGGGAAGGGCTATGAGTACGGTATTTCAAATCTATTTATGGATGCAATGTAGGTTATAATATGGATCTTGTCACACAAATTTCTATAATTTGCATTGATCATAAAATCAAAGTGGTATATTTTTGTGGTATATCTATTTAAGAAATAAATGCATGCAGATTTAAAAGTAAAACATAAAGCAATACAAATGAAAAAAAGAAAGTTTCCATCAAATTCACAAAAAAAATTATAAACACTAAATGTTGTCATTATTGATTTCTATTTTTTTTTTTGATATGTAAGAGTCATATTTTATTAATATAAGTCTAAAGTACATGTGTTTGCCATGTAGGTAATTTAAGCAAAAATATATCATGCTACCCCTCCCATCAAAATTCCATTTACAGCAACAAATAATATCAAAACAAACCCTAGTAAATACTAACCAAAAAACCCCATGAGTAATATTGACATCGATTAACCAGATGAGACTGAAAAATAATAGATGAACCAAAAACTATCATCTATGAGACCAAAAAGAACTATCACCGATTCACCAGTTTACAAAAAATTATTTAATCGTGAAAATTATTTGAATTCCTCCTTCCAATCCTCACTGTCGACTACCATTAGACCAATTTTTTTTTTTAGAAAAATCACAACAACCGCGACAATCACCTGATGGTGCATTAATCCAAGTCCTTGCAAATCCAAGATAAACGGGTATATCTTCACCGTATCCAATGTTCTCACTCTCTCCATGTCGCAAGGCCATGGGCAACCTCTGCCTTCTACCACCACATAAAGAATCTCATCCATCCCTCCAAGCAAGTCAAGTTTAAAATTTTTGAGCATTAAGCTTCTAAATTTTTCTCTCGGCACCAGGTTATCCAATAAAGAGGCTAATAACTGAGAAGAGACCTGAAAATGATCTCTTCCATACTCTCTACTTTCCAAGTGGTCAGAACCGAGAATCATTTTCACAACCACTAACACCAGCGACTCATAATTTAACAGAATCTGCTTGAGACTTTGGTCTGTGATGGCCCTAAAGGAAGTCAAGCTAGGTAGCCTCTCCGTCGTCTGAAGCGAGATGGGGGTATCGGCCCCAAACCGAGCCAATTTCGACACAAAAACCTCAATAAAATTGAAAAACTTGGAAGACCTGGCCAATCGGCTTTGTATTGAAAACTCTTGGCAGAAAAAGAAACTACACTCTTCACACAAAAATAATTCCGTAATGAAATGCACAGAGAGATAGGCTTGCGAACTTAAACCTCCGGAATCACCCTATAACCGTTAGAAATAGAAAGATCAATGGTTAAGAATATGCATTATGCAACTTGTAGACCTAAGAAGTTTCATTCACTTTAATGTTCTAATTTCAAATTTTTGAGAAAAAAACATTTAAAGCACTTTGTAATGCTAAGTGTCAAGTGATTTTTTTTAAGTGAGCGGGTCAGCACATGGGGAGATTTTTTCAAGTCCTTTGTAGAGTTAAGTTACCGGCCCCTTGGCCTTGATGGAAATCCTAGTGCACAAAAGTTTAAAACAACTTTAAAACACATGTGTCATGTTTATTTTTTTAAGTTAATATCATAAATTACTCTAGTTTGAACCGTTGGATGAACATTTGATGTATGGTTGTAGTTTCATTTCATAATGAAATTCACAGAGCAATAGGCTTGCAAAATTAAACCTCCAGAATCACCCTATAACCATTAGATTTAGAAAGATCAATGATTAAGAATATGCATTATGCAAATTTTAGACCTAAGACGTTTCATTCGCTTTAAAGTTTAATGTTCCAATTTTGAATTTTTGAGAAAAAAAGCATTTACAGAACTTTATACTACTAAGTGTCAAGTGATGTTTTTTTTAAGTGAGAGGGTCAGCACACAGGGAGATTTTAGTCTTCACTCTTCAGATTTCTCATTGCAGTGCACCACCCTGTTTTGGATTCCACAATTCCACTTCCAAAAAAGCCATTCCAGTTTCCATGATTGTTAGCATTAATCTTTTCAAGAGTTAGGACTCAAAATTCGGATAAGTGAAAGAATTCCCGCAGCTACGTTTTATCGTTTGACATTTCTTAAAATCTTATTTTGTCAAACTTTGAAGTTTGGGTTAAGAGACTTAAGAATTAAGAAAAATTAAGGAGGACTAATAGGTATTAGGGAATTCAAATTTCAGAAATTCACATTGTATAAGCATGTCGACCACCAGTACCACTAGAGCAATGTTCGATAAAAAAATACATTATGTAGAATTTCTTAAAACCCCAAGTTTCACTAATGGGTACCATGATATTTATTATTCTGAAATGTATGGTAGGCATACTTCAAAAATTAGATTTTCATCTCAGAATAAGGCTGCAAAGTAAACACAACTTAATAGTATCAGTGCATTGTGGGTAACTAGATTAGGGCGCATGATGTTACATGAGGTTTTCCCTTGCCCAAAATTTATCATGATCTGTGCCCAAAATTATGATGATAATGAAAGAGCAATTGTTAATAAAGATAGCAAAGAAGTATTGCTATCCATTAATGTAGAAGAACTTGGAAAAGTGTTGGGGTTTACAACCAAAGAATGTGGAGTTGTCCACATTGACCTAGAAAATCTTGCTAGTGATTATGAAGCAGTGGAAGAAAGGGAGAAAAAATTCTTTCTTAATTAAAATAGTTCAGGATAGAAACAAATTGAAAGGTGATCATAATCCTCCTTATGATTTGGATATTTTTAAACCATGGGTTCAGGATACTATTTCCATGCTAGCATTTTTTCCTCGGTCTGGATAGTAATTTGGAAGTGGGTGCAAGCCTCCTTGAAATGGTATTTAATATCCATTATGGTGTTCAATGTGTCAAATATAATTTTATTCAACACATTCTAGAATCCATGCATAAACAATTTTTAATGATTAAAGCAGGTTCCACTAAGACATTTAGGTTCACAACCTACTTGCGATATTTTTTTCTATTCAAATTTAGAGGAATGTTTCATACCAACAAGCTTCACATTCAACCCTATAGTAATGCCGAGGAAAATAAAATGGCTCTAGTATATGAATGGACCACTGAGATAAGGATGCATGATTCTCAAAGGAACTACAGTCATTTTGTAGACTACTTTTTGGCTCCATTGCATCGAGCAATTACAAATACTCCAATGCCTAGATTTCCTGTCATGTAGAAACTGCATTCAACTAGGAAAATAAATACAATTGGCTGATTGGTACTTAATGGAAGAATATACTGTGCTAAGATTTTATGGATAAGGAGTACAACCATAAAAACTTCCAATACATGTGACAGAAAGGGTTTTTGCATTGGAATATGTAAGGTAGGTGAAGAGTGCTGATGAACTACACTTTCTTAGTTAGCAAAAGAAGACCTTATTTCCTTCTTTACCTTTTTCATGTGGAGGGTTCACATTCGAGAGAAAAGCATTTAGTGTGGCACATAATCTTTTGATTTTTTATTTATTTTGATTCTATCTTCCATTGGTAGTATGATCCATGTGACATCATTAAATCAATGATTGTGGCCAATAGGAATGCTGCAAGTAGAATTCAAAATCAAAGTAAACCCTTGCTTGAAAACTTGAGAAACAAGGATTCTTGGGATGAGGTCAAAATAGCAATGGAGAAAAGTGTTGCTGAGAATGGTATTTCTTTTGAACAATTGTCAGTACAAATTATGGCATTGCACCGAAAGACAATCAGGACATATAACAATTTTTATGAAAAAAGTGATAAACTATCTAGTAGAGTACAAATTAGAGGTTCTCTAGAGAAGGAAGTTACTGATAAAAATTGGTCACAATCAAAAATTACTGCCTTTTGGTCTATGAGGAAGGAGCTAGGTGATCCAAGAGCTCTTGCAGAGTATGGAGAAAATGAAGAAGATAAAGAGCTTAGCAAATTGTGGAATATAGAGCATCCTAATGAACATGGAAACAAAGAAAGTGATGATGAATCTAATGATGATAGGGAGGAAGTAGAACAAATCCATGTCAATTACAAACCTCGTTTAAGTGAGGCCGCAAAAGAAGCATATACTTCAACATATACTTCAGGAGCAACCATAGTTGAAAAACTAGGTTATGCAGGTGGTCCTTTGGGGTCCCAAGCACAAGGCCCTTAGATGGTAACATATGTTGAGCATAGAAAACCAGTTGATAAATTTGGCCTTGGGCTTGGAGGTGAAAAAGTAGACCAAGGGTATGGGTGCTGACAAGAAGTTGAGTCCACTTTTTGGCCAAAAAGTGGGAAGTGTTTTCCCTAATTTTTAGAATTTGACACTTTGACCTTAAAATTTGAAGCATTTAGAGATGAAATCTTCAAAAAAGTCAGTAATCATAAAATGTAGTACTCAGAGTCTAGTTTCCAAATATGTAATTTATCTCAATACCCAAATTGTACAAATTGAGTTTCAATAAGCATTTCTAAAAACCACTGTTTAAAAGTCATTTTTTTTTACCATACCATGCACATGTACGACATCCATATTTTGACCTAAATTATTGTATTTTTCTAAATAATTTCCTTGAAAAGATTTGTGACTCATTGAATCTTGCCTTTGATATTTTTTTATAATTTTTTATTGAATATTTTTTTTTTGTTAAATTTTTATTAGGCATATTTGTCATTTTGAAAAATCATCGTGTACGACACGCATAAGATGACCTAAACTTATCATTTTTTGATTTTTTTTTTAAATTGAAAAGAATTTTCTGAATTTTTCCCTCGTGCAATCCGTTCATAAAAATATTAGTTGATAAAAAGTTATTAAAATACTAAAAAACACTGATAATTCAAGTTTATGGACCTGTTTAATTAGAAATTAAATGACAAATGAAAAAATAATCCAATTGTAACAAAAATTACATATTTGGAATCTACACTATCTAATCTATAATGGGTTTTAATTTCATCGAAAAAATCTACAAATAAATCCTTCAGACGTATGCCCAAAGTCAGTATTTTTTTGTGACATTGCTAGGACCTTCAATTTGCAGGTCAAACTAGGTCCATGGCTTAGGTTAAAAAAAAAACCATTTCCCAAACCTATAAACAAAGCAAAAACCCGACCTACATTTGAAATTTAAAAAAACGGGATCCCGTTTTAAAAATTGTCAACTGCCATTTTGGAATTTTTGAAAGCGGATCCCATTTTGAATTTTTTCCTAAAATGGAAAATTTTCAAAATGGGCAGCTTCCAAAAGCAAAAATGAAAACTTTACAAAATGGGATCCCGTTTTCAAAAGTTACCAAAAATAGATTTTTTTCAAAACGGGATCCCATTTTTTGAAAAGCGGGATCCGTTTTTTGATTTTTGGCTTGGGATCCTGAGCCTAAACAGGATCCCATTTATTAAAAACGAAATCCCATTTTTGCAATGCTGATTTCATTTTTTTGGCTAAGGAAAAAAATTCCACGTTTCATGGACTCAACTTCTTGCACTTACCGGTATACAAGTCAATTTTTACAGCTTCTAATCCTCATCCTCATGGTCAGATACAATCACAACTAGGACATGCCCATAGTGGGGAGCTTAGTTCAAATGATACTTCCATTGGTGGCGATGGTATGGGTAGTAGTACTAGTAGTGATCAACATGTCCTACAACAACAAATTAGACACAAGAGGAAAAAAATACAAGATACCATAGAAACACCAGGTGATCAAGGCAAACAAAAGAGGCAAAGGATTTTGATAGGTCCAAGTCACACTATCAATGGATCCACCACAAAGGAATTATTTCCAGGTACTCCCCCACTGCTAGTTAGTGTGGCTGTTACATCATTAGCAACTGCAAGTACTCCTATTCCTTCACCATTCAAGCATTACATTGTTCCTGCCTCCCCAGGTTATGATTTCATTGAAGAGTTCAAAAAGAAATCAGACTTGTATAAAAAAGAAAAGAAGCAACTGATGGAGAGTGTGTCTGCTGTAACTTCAGAGCCTCCAAAAACCATGGTATTACCCACATTTGACACAAATAAATAAATCATGGAGTAAAAAATTATTGTTCCCACAGTTCAAAATAAACCAACAAATCAGATGGACCGATCTGAATACCAGGTGACCAATTTTCAATTGGATTTTTCTGGCCTAAAAAATACTCACAAAATTAATGTATCAAAGAAGAACAATGAACTGGTGTACACATCATTGCTAAAGAAAGATAGAGAGAATAAAAAGTTGTAGACCCAAATAGAAAGGTTACAGGCAGACCTAGCAAATGAGAAAGCAGCAGATAACAAGAGCAATGAATTAGAAAAAAGAATAAAAAAATATGCCTCTACATCAACAAGAAAAAATGATAAACCAAATGAGAGAGAAGTGAATGAATTGAAGTGAGGGCCAGATGAGAGCAACAAGAAATATGATGAGGAAAAATCCACTCCAAAAAAATTAAGAGTAAGCATTGCGAATGGAAATGCACAGTGGGAACAAAAATTGGAGAAACAGAGAAAAAAATTGAAAGATTGGAGACAGAGCTAACGAAAGAAAAAGAAGAAATTAACTCTTGTCAAAATAAGTTATTTGCGTTTTGTAGAGATACAATGAGGCATATGAAACAAAATATTTGGGATGAAATAATGCAAAGGTTTGATCATTTGTGTGACATGTTTCAATGGATTGATGCTATCAGACAACATTATAAGAAGCTCAACAAATATTTAGTGGACAACAAACATGTGCTGGAATTAGAGAAATATGCAAATCAAGTTCTACAAACAGTCTACAAAGCTAGTGACAATGATTTGAAATCAAAAGGGATTACTAATCAGATTGATACCTCAATGAAGTTGTCATCTATCATTGAAAAGTGTTCGAGAATGCGTGGAACAAAGGAATATTTGCATTTGGTTGCAGCCAAGATGAAGGTGGTGGATGAAAAGGTAAGGAACTTCACAAGGCTTGGTTTTCCAGAGGCTTTTGACACAAATGACCGATTCATTGGAAATGATGATTTTAGAAAGAAGATGGAGGGTGCAAGGAAAAATTATTTGGACTAGTTTCCTAAGAACCCAGATGTGGTGAACTATTTGGATTCCATCAGAAGACTGATAATCTTGAATGCAAAATTGACTGAAGAATTCAAGATAGGTTCCACTTCCAATTACATTCATGAAATGTTAACAAAATTTCAAGTCAAACAACATCAGTTAGAACAAATGGAAATTCCACCACCTAAAGAGTGGAAGTTTCTAGAAAAGGTGATAGAGTGACTTGATTTTTAATTTTGAATCTTTGATAATATGAGTTTCCAAGTTCCAACTCAGCTCTGTGCAGACTTTTCTTTTGGCATTGGCAAGATTTCACATTGCCAATGCCTATATGTACTCCATGTGAAAATCAATAAAAAATCTCAAATTCAGACTTCAGTAATGTGATGATGCTCAATTATCTGTATTATTTATTTTATCATTTCAAGAAAAAGTCTGAAGTTTCACATACAAGATACACATTAATGATTAAACGATTGTTGATGTTCATTGTTGTGTATGCTACTAATACTATTGTTAAAAAAATATTAAGCATTGAGTTGAGTGATGAATCAATGAGTACATGTTCAAGTTTTACTTTTAACACAATTAAAATATGAACTATAAGGTGATGAACTTTTAACCTGCATGAAATTACACAATAAATAAAGTATTTAACTGATCCTTTGGACTAAAGCCACAATTATAGTATAATTCATAGTAAAGAACAATGAAAATCAATGAAACTAGTCTTTGACCAATATTTCATTAATAATTCATAACAGGTATCACAATTGGAGACAAAATAGACTCAAAAGATTGTCATATTCGACACAAACATGCTTGTAGAAGAGAAGCCAACCTTCCAAAAGGAAACTTGTTAAAAGGAAAAATATCTTTAACCGTTGTAGCACTTTATCCACCTCAACAGTGATCCATGTCAGCAGTCAACACTTTAAGCTAGGAGAAGTATGTGTGTATTCAATTGTAACTTCTAAGGCCAAACCTATACTATACTTGACCAAGTCACACTCTCGACCCTAGTGCTCATATCCCAAATTCTTTAGTGAAGACACTTATCCACAATTCAAATTTTGTTTCAGATGGCCACTTGAAAGTGGTAACCTCTTCTATCTTTTCTCTATATGGTGCATACTTTACCATCGCTCAAGTAGACTCCTTATCAAAATATTCTAAGAAATTAATAACAAAGGATAGTTTCTCAAGTATATCATTTAACACACCAAGACCAACATTCTTGCATATTTGATTTGTTTGGATTGACATGATGTCATTCATTTGGTCCTTCCAAGCCTGCAAAGGCTTCACCTCATCACAGTTATGCTGGATATCTGGTAATGGTGTTAAGTCTGCTTCATCATACTTGGCCTTTAATTATTTGATCTTCATTTCAATAGGAGCCAGATATCCTTGGAAATTTTTCTCCACAATTTCATTAAAAAATTGATAAGTTGGCATAACCCTAGGATACTTATCCTTGTGGTGCTTTGCTCCTACTACCATGAAATTCAATTTCTCAGCTCTGGGACTCCACTTATCCAACAATGGGGTGGCCAATTCTTTATCTCTTGGGAAAAACCTAATTGCTTGCAACATCAAAGAATAGTTTGCATGGACAATATTCAATTTCCCCTGAACCTTTCTATTCAAGTGTCTCAATTCAACATCTACAATTACCAAATTTCTCTTTAACATAGATTCCTAGCCCTGTTGCAGCAATTCCTTGTACTCCTCAACTTGGTAGATTAGTTTCTCCCTTGAAAGCCCTCCTCCTGAAGCAATTGCCTCGTCAATTGCAATGTGATTCTGTCCCATATTATATGGAATGATTGCTAAGGATTTTCCTTGTGAGGGAGGTTGAGGTTGCTCCCTTGGTGTGGTAGAAACCTTATGGCTAGAGCTAGCCCATCCTTGAGATTTCCATTTCTCCATTTTTTGCTTCAGTAATGCTAGCTCAATTTCTAACTCTGCAACCCTTTGTTGAATCTTATTATAATCATTAATAAGATCATTATATTGGCCACTCAGAGTATCTTTATCCTTGGTCAAATAGTCAACAGTTTCCTTGGTGAACTTGGCAACATTCTCTGCCATATCTGTTGCCTCCAATGCTGGAGCATCAACAACACTTCTCACAACCAAGTGACCACTTAAATCAATCGGCTCTGCCACTATTGGTTTTTTGGATCCAGTAGACAATGACCAAATTGTCAAGGCATCCCATTCCTCACTGAAGGCTGAGCCCTTGAGGGCCAGTGTGGCTTCTTCCTCAGTTGCAAGAAGTGGCCTATTGGCCCTTCTTATTGTATCAGACACCACGATATCAACAATATCCCATTCAAGGAGTAATAAAACTCCACTCTTTTGTACCAATTCAATTCCTTGCTCTGGTGTCATCTCCTTGAAGGTTTTTCTCATTTCCTGCATGACATTGGATTGGATAACCTTTTTTGGGAGCTCTAGGTGCAAAATCCTTTCTTGAGCTACCTTCTTAGCATACAATGGAGCCTGTGCTCTCCACGCAAAATATCTTAATGTATTTTTTGTAACAAAAGAATCATACCTTATGAACTCTCTACAGGCCTCTATCCTCAAGTTGTCAATGTTAGTTATCCCTCTTATTTCATCTTTCCCAAGCCTTAGAGCGACTGCTCCATAACTTGATGCAACACCTTATGGAAAAGATGGCATTCCTTGCTGCATATCATGAGGGGTCACCATAATCTCTTCATCATTTGATTCAGGATGATCCACCACTTTTTCCTTTTCAATCCTCTATCTTTTGGGAGATGGTGGTTGTGTTGGAGAAGGGGCTCTCGGAGGAGAGTCCGAATCAATGATAGCTGCGAGAAATTTCCCTGATGGTGAGGGCACTGGTTGCTCATGAGATGTTATTCTAGACATTTATGAGGCAACAAGAGGGGGTCTAATTTCTTTCTCAGTTACATTTTCTTTCTTCCTTCTATATACTCTAATATTTGATGAAGGTTGATAAGAAGGCCTTTCCTCCAATCCTATTTTAGGATATTCCTCAACAGCCCGTGAATTTCCTTTGTCTTCCACCATCTGTTCAGATTTGAAAACTCCCACCATGCTATCAAAATTGTCCATAACATATGTGGCTCTATTCAACTCACCTTTGATATTCGGCATGGGATCATATGCAGGGTTCTTTTCCTTATTCTTGTTCATCATTTTAGTAAAATGAATATAATTTTCTTTCCTTTCCTCCCGCACCTGCAAATCATGGATGTTTCTGATGATATCCTCAGGGAAAAATAAGTCATGAATAAAAGCACCAGTCGTATGCTTTGCCTTCATTTGAGAAATGAAACCCTCTGGATCATGGTTCCTAGGGCATACAGTGTGCAACCCATAAGGCTTAAGAAATTTCCAGAAATTTGTCCATCCTCCTTTCAGCATGACAAAGCCAGCAAAAAATGTATACTTAGGGAAGAAAGATCCCTTCTTCTGTTCTACTAGAAAGTGTACCATTTGGGCACCTCCCAACTGTCTCATGATTTCTAAGAATCTAATTCTTAGAGGCACATCCCTTGGAAAAGAATACAAGTTGACATTAGTGCCATATACCTTGATGATGGTTGTATTGTAGTAAGGGATGCTATCTCCCCAATTATGTGTCAAATTAAATTTAGGCCTCCTCTCCATTGGTCTTAAGAAATCATGAATTTCCTTTGGAATTCTGGGTGGATTATAAACCAAGGATTTTCTCAATCTAGACCCAAAAACATTATGAAACACCACATAATCAAATTCACGATCATGCCTATCTAGAATTTTGGTCCAATATTGGACATGCATATCGATATCATTCTCTTTCTTCTTCAATTCCATATTCTACCCAAAAATTATTTCTCCCTTATACAAAAACATGCACATCAATAAAGAATACCATCTAAAACCAACTTGTGTTTTTCCCTCTTTCAGAGCTACCAAATTCTCATGCATTTTATCGGCTAGATAGGTTGCAAAATCATACACCACATTGAAATCTAGATGTTGGAGATGCACAACCATGTACACGAGGTTAGTAGACAAGGTAGTCTTTATACTAATTCCCAGAACTTGACATAAGGAACAAAATATCTTCCTAAAGTAGTTGCAAAAGTAATTTATGGGAAAAGGTTTTGGCTCATTGTTTCCAATCACTATCTTCTTTTTATTCTTTCCCACTCCTGTGGTGGCCATATGAGGAGTCAATAGAGAGGTCCTAAACAAACCCTTGGTATTTCTATATTCTTATCTGGAGGATTGAATATCAATAGGAACCATATCCTTATTCCATTTGTGTAGATAAAAAACTTCCGCAATATCCTCCTTGGTTATTCTAACCATTTCCACGCCATCATATGTCCTGACAATTTTGGTCACAAGATCATATCTTGCTGCAACATCCTTCAACAAGTCAACATCTAGATACACATTCGGAACCACTAGCTTGCCAAGGTCTAACCTCCAAGGATTACACAAAGGAACACCCAAATTTTGGTTCCCAAACCAATTAGAAAATAAATGCCAACCTGTGTATGGCACCTCAACATCTCAAATTGCAAATTGTTTATCAGTTAACCCCTCTAAAACCTGGGGCCCATAAAACAAAGCCTTTCCCTCAAGAATCTTATTGGTGGAGGGTTTCAATATATCTATAAAATCTTGAGAAAAGGACCTAGTGGAAGTTTCTGAGCCAGAACTTCGGGCTTTGGGCACCATTGCACAAGACATATTAAATTTTGAGCTAGGGTTTTGGGGTATTGGAAAGTCTATGGGAGTTTAAACTCTAGCTTGTAGCCTTAAACACAATAGTTTCACAATTTAAAAGGTGTTGGCAGTTATTTCTTGACAAGCTTTAAAACAATTTTAAAGAAAATAAACTAGTATGAGTTTTAAAACAAATCAAAATGCAATCTTTTTCCTTCCAAAAATCAACAAGACTTTAAAAAAAAAGAGAGTGTGGTGCATACGTTACTTATAGTTTTGCTTGCGGAGAATTTTAATGGCAGTGATGCTGGACTTACAAGTCATGTCGCTGGGTACCTGGGAATTCTTTCTCAACATGGAATTAAACACATAAATAAAAATTCAAGAAACTATTAGCATTAAATTTGGTGGCTCAGACTGAACTCCACCATTACTATTCACTCACATGAGAAACAACAACTATCCTACAATGTTTACCCACTTTGAATATCAGTCGTCGACCTCAATCCCATCAAGCAAGAACAAGAAGCTTAGATTGAGTCAAGATGGTTTGAAAATGCCATGTTCACCCACCAAATTCTTGGTGAATGAAAACTTAGTGATGAGACACCACCTCAGCGCGAGCGGATCCCACTCCAGATTGCTTCGTACATGACATTGGTATCCATGCATCACCATCTCACACACCTCACAACATCCTTAAATCCATTATTTTAATTGTGTGAGGTCTGGGAGGGATGACCACGATCAATCTTCATCATTACATGACAGGCATTGCCATTGATTTGACTACTTCATTAAAACCATAGGAAAACAAGGACTAGGCCCCACGACCGTAGGAGACATGTTGCAACATCTCACACACCTTGCAGTATATTTGTGACATCATCAATAATCCTTGCAAGGCCAACAAGGAATGGTCAAGGTTCAGCTTATCCATCTGACGATAAAAATACATGCACATGCGATAATTGTTATTCATAAGAAAGGGGACTGACTAGGCATACGAGGCGCAACCCTTAAAGGATGGAATATTAGACATAGGTCTAATATTATGAAAATTAATCGACCCAACACACATCACTATCTCACACACCTCACAACATCCTTAAAGCCATTATTTTAATCGTGCGAGGTCTACGAGGGATGACCACGATCAATCTTCATCATTACATGATGGGCATTTCCATTGATTTGACCGCTTTATTAAAACCACAAGCAAACAAGGACTAGGCCCCATAACCGTAGGTGACATGTGGCAACATCTCGTACACCTCACAACATATTTGTGACATCATCGATAATCCTTGTGAGGCTAGCGAGGAATGACCAAGATTCAGCTTAGCCATCTAATGGTCAAAAAACCTACACATGCAATAATTGTTATTCATATGAAAGGGGACCGACTAGGCATAAAGGGTGCAACCCTTAAAGGATGGAATATTAGACATAGGTTTAATATTATGAAAATTAATCGACCCAACATTAACTTTAAGCAATGATTAAAACTAGGTCTGAAGGTGGAAAATACTGACAGGCTAAGTAAAAGGGGCTGGTAACATGTCATTGGCATCCACACATCACCATCTCGTACACCTTCCAACATCCTTAAATCCATTATTTTAATCGTGTGAGGTCTGTGAGGGATGGCCACTATCAATCTTCATCTTTACATGATGGGCATTTCCATTGATTTGACCACTTTATTAAAACCACAGGCGAACAAGGACTAGGCCCCATGACCATATGCGACATGTGGCAACATCTTGCACACCTCACAACATATTTGTGACATCATCGATAATCCTTGCGAGGCCAGTGAGGAATGTTCAAGATTCGACATAGCCATCTAATGGTCAAAAAACTTGCACACACGATAATTTTTATTCATAAGAAAGGGGACTGACTAGGCATACAGGGCGCAACCCTTAAAGGATGGAATATTAGACATAGGTCTAATATTATGAAAATTAATTGACCCAACATTAAATTTAAGCGAAGATTAAAACTAGGTCCCAAGGTGGAAAAGACCGATAGGCTAGGTAAAAGGGGCCGGTAACATGAACAACATAAAAGGCTCCAACCATGACTTATGCAACCGAAAAATTGGAACAACAGGTCAACGCAAGATTAGAACACCTAGATAAAAATGAAACAAAGGAACCAAAGGCAAAGGTTTATTCAAGACCAAAATCCTAAACCCCAAAGCAAACCAGTGATGCCAAACACCAATAAAACTAGGAATGAGCAAAATTGTGGAAAATTTTGAGAGCTCCACCATGGCCCACATTACTACTTGATCATATCCATAAATAAATCTAAAACCCCATGGTCACAACCCCTATTCCTGAAGCATATAAATCCACAACAGTTAAACACTCGAAAGCAAATAAGTAATTATGTGTAACCTTCTCCATTGTATTGATCTTCAAATGATATGCATTATAAAAATAGTTTATGATATGAGATGGATGAGCGAATTGGTGCAATCTATTATCTATCTTCTTACTATTTTCTACTCTAAAGTCTCATTAAAAATGATGTGATGAAATCCTATTCGGGTCTTGATCTCTCTTATATATGAGAGGAAACAAGCTACAATATGATGGAATACAATATAGAATATAATCAACTACAGTTTGGCATATGATTCATGAAATGCAATATAAAATAAAATATCATGAAGTGCAATATAAAATAAAATATCATGAAGTGCAATGAATCAATGATTCATAATTTATTTAAATACAATATAAAATATCATCAACTACAGTTTGGAATATGATTCATGCAATGCAATATAAAATAAGATATCATGAAGTACAATGATTCACAATTTCAATGTTCATTGAATACAATATAAAATATCATCACCTACAGTTTGGACTTTGGAACAATGGAAACTGATTCATGAAGTGCAGTAAAAATACCTAAAACCTAGTAATTATCTTCCATTTCCCAAACAAGGTCAGGGTCCTCAAACTGATGCTCATCTTGAGATAAAGTAAAAGAGTCATCTTGATTCTGAGTCTGCTCTTAACTTTCTTTGGCCCGTGTCTCAAATTCAACATTCATTGTGTGATTTATGTCAATTCAATATCATTGTCATCTATCTCAGTCCCACTGCTACTGCCAGTGCCACTAGTACCAAAACTTGGAATTGGAGGGCCTGTGTTGCACAACTCGGTCCCTCTTCTTTCACATGTGGACCTCCAGATTGCAAGTGCCCTTTGAAAAGGAATTTTTTTGACATTATACGTAGTTCCTTTCATCCTCAAGCAATTTTAAAAATTCTTGTCCAGTTTGTTTCTTCACTTTGATTTCAAAAACCCCAGTGTACTGAAAACTCTCTCATCCTCCACCAACCCCAATATCATTGTTTGACATAAATTAGCAAGTTTGAAATATTCTGATATCCAACCACACAATATTTCACTTTGACCTAAGATTGTCCAAACCTATTTTATTGATCCTAGTTCAAAGGCCTTCTCCTTGCCCATGGATTTATATTGGTCCCTCATAGTTGTTGCAAAACTCCTACATTGCGATCTAAGCTTATTTTCATTTAAAATTCCTTCTATTGCCTGCTCATTGTGTGTTACCTTTTTTAAAATTTGTTCGATCAAGATTTTTACTTGATCATGAAAATATTTTGGGTTATCTCGGTTTACCCAAAATTGAGGATACACAATACCCATGGCTTCAAGTATTTCATGAATCTCTAAGAAAAGAGAATTTGCAATTTCCTTCAAATTATCACTAAAAAATTTAATAATGTCGTTAAAATATTCCTCGTTAATAGCTACTTCTCTACTAGAGCGCCTGGCTGTCTTACAATGGTACATTGGTATCTCATATCCACGTACATAGATACATAAGTGCCTTCTTGCATTAAACTGCAAATAATTATCAAGATTATTCAAATCTTTAATTTTCTTCCACATCAAATAATTTGTGAATTTTTGTGTTAGATCTATATATAGATGATCGAGGTCCAAAAATGTAAGTTTACGTAGATTGGCATATTCATAAATATACATAGTTCTGTCTTGGGATTTCTTCACAAGATTGTTCATCTCATCGAGCTTGGGGAGAAGAATAGCCAAAGTCAAGATTGTCTCTATATCGCTTAACCTATGTAAGAGGTCAGGAGCTTTGTCTACTATGTTGCGATGCCCATACATCAATCCAATCAAGGATTGATATTCTAAAAGAACTTGTTGCGCTAGTCCATGCAGGGAGATCCATCTGGTATCGACATCCTTGAGAAGCTTGTTTTCAGGTGTTATTCGCTCAACAAAATGTTGAAATTCAAGGAAACATTTGGGACTTCAACAGAAGTATGCGTGGATCTTGTAAACTAGATTTTCAACTTTTGATACTGTAGGAAACTTGCTTACAATTTTGAATACTAAATTAATTTTGTGGGCCATGCGGTGAATGCCAAGCATGTATGGTGCACAAGTAATTTGTAACTTTGTGCAAACAACACTCCTTTGACCTTGCATCACTATAGCTCCATCAGCTCCTACACACCAACTTTTTGGCAATCGTCAACTCATCCATACCTGCAATTTCATTTGAAGATTTCTTGACTAGTTCAAATAGATTTTGCGATGTTAAACTATCCTTCATTTTATGAACACAAAGAACATGATCTTGGAGAACATGTTGTTCTACAATATACAAATGCATACAAACCCAAGAAGTATTGTCTACCATAGTAACTTCATCTAAAGAATGCAATAAAATTTGACTCTTTTACTTTCTCCTTTAAATTTTCCTTCTCCATTGCAGCAAGACAGTTCGTCCATTCCCATCCAACATTTACTGACCAATGCGATAAGGGAAAGTGGGGAACACTCAAATAAGATAATAAATCAAAATATTCTAGGTAGTCTGTCATAGGATGCCCCCTGGACAAAATATGAAAAACAAAACTCATCTGAACAGTTTTTGACAAATTTGCTACTGCCATGGCTTTTCCAAAATGAGCCTCAAGTGTACCTTGACATTTTTCAAGCTTCAAAATTCTATGGTTATGCTCATCATAACCCGCGACATACTTAACATGAAGACATTCTTCCTTTGATTTCCATCATACGAATGATTGTTCCTTTCCGTCTATGATTTGTTTTTCACAAACTTTACCAATATGATTTTCTATAGTGTCAAGCTTTAGTTGCAATGTCTTGTCTCTTCCACATTTCCAACTACAAATTATACATTTGACCTTTTTTTCCCTTTCAATATCATTTTCATTTGATACCCCCACTAGTACAATGAATGGGTACTTCGACAACTAACCAAGTTGAAAATTCCTTGTCATTTCCAACTTGTGCCCCAATTTTGATTTGCCTTTTCTTTTCTTGCTACCAACATCATCCTCATCCAAGTCAATTATCTCATTCTGGCTAACCAGGGTATCCCTTGGAACATCTTCTGCGGTATTTCCATCCTCATTTGATACATTTTGATTTAACTCAATGATAATCTCACCTTGACCTTCCTATGGCGGTGAGGTATTTTGAATGCCTTTTTCAATAATATTTGGTGGAAGAGTTGATGATGTAGCTCCACCTTGATATTATGGATTAGAGGCTTTGCCAATTCCAAAGTAAGACTATATGGTACCTCCACGTTTTGGGCATTTTGATGGCCTCCCAGTCTCTTCATTACCCTGAGGAGTCTTACTCTTTTTGCTCAACATATTGATCTCTCACTTCGAATAAAAGATGGAAAAAATGTCTTCTTGTTAAAGGACAAACCGACGAAGAATATAGATCCCATTCCCTACTCAAAATCATGTTTAAGACTGAAGCAAGAATGGAAAACATATAAAGAAATCTTATTGTTATTTAACTAATAACTAATAACAGTATGAAGAAATGATCACTCACCTTTAAGTCTATGTTTCCGGCTTTCGCTGACTTCTGAATCGAGAAGTAAAACCTTAGAACCGAACAAAATGTGTAAGAAAAAATAATAGTTTCAATTGTATTTATATCAATCCATACTTGGCGAATTCTGCGGGATTTCTAAATGGTATGTTAAAAATTTGGCGAATCTCGCATGCTTATACAACAATACTTTGTAATTTTCAAGGCGAAATGTGTCCTCAAATGTAATTAATTTTAAATATTATTGGCGAAATAGGTCTTGATAAGCAACTATTTATAAATTTTAATTGGCGAAATGGGTCTTCACAAGCAACTATTTGTAAATTTTAATTGGCAAAATGGGTCCTCATATAATGTTGATTTAATAGTATTGGCAAATATGTAGGTGTTTTATGACATGCTCCTGGGATTCCAGGTGAGAATATTAATCACTCCATTAGCAATGTGCAGTTTGTAATGGAAAATTTATTGCCTAAATATGCATCATAAAAAAAACTGTTGGCGAATGGACATGCATTGGACCGATAGTTCATAAAATCCGGGCGATTTGGACACCTTGTTGGGTACGGTAAATTCGCCAATTTTGACTTGCCCGATTCTTAGAATTCGCTAATTGGCGAAGATTCACCACTAAAGTTTTCCTTGACATGGATGTTTGTGATTGTAGTGGTGTGCTTCTTGGTGTAAAAATGAAATTATTGAATTGGATTTTATACAAGTATATATATCTTGAATATAATCTATAAAATACGTCGATATTTATCATATTATTATATTAGGCCTTTTTTGTTTTATTTCTAAAATGTGTTTATTTTTTTGTGTTCTGGCTAAGTAGTATTATATTATATTATTACATTATTATTTTTATACTGCAGGAATTGGTCGAGTATCCGTCCCCCTATAAAATGCAGTGCGCCTGGTAAATTTTTTTCACTTGACTGGTGATGATGGTGTGACATGCCCTTTGGTACCATGGGGATGGTGGGGAGACTAGACCTCGTGACCTCTTGTCTGCAACAAGATGCTTTTTATTATTACATTATTAAAAATGTACCTTTTTAAATGATTTTTTTTTGTTTATTCTAAATACTTTTTATTTTTTTGTTTTGTTTCTAAAAAGTGTTTGTTTCTATGTTTTCTTAGTGATAGATTATGCTGACCTCCTATAGGCACCATGCTGCCACTGTAGGGTTACATCTATCGACATAATTAAGTAGTTAGGAAAAAAAAATCAAAGAAATTAAGGATCTAGAAAGGAATCACAACGGTGATCCTATCCAAGGCATGATTCTATCTCAATTTTTGCAATTTAATATAAAGGTAAGTTTGATATTCAAACCCACAAATTGTTGGAAATGTGTGCCTCAATCCTACTGACTTAAACCTCCTGAAAGAGAAAAATTAGTGTGACCTAAAACCTATCTCGCTGATGACAATGATCGGCCTAACCTGAATGGTTGATGAAAGTTCTTCCTCTCTTGTCTGATAGATGAAGTTAGACCGATGGGTTTGTGATCGGTGAGAGTCTAGTCGATGGTTCTCTATCGGCCTAACCTTGGTCCTTGGTGAAGTATGGAAAGATTAGACCGACAGATGAAGTTAGACAGATGGATCGGGATCGACGAAAGTCCTGCCAGTGGACTACATCGGTGTAACCTGGGTTGTCAACCTAGGTTTTGTTGTTTGTTCCGAATGTGTTGGTCAGCTTGATGGTCTGTGATCGGCATGAGTCCTACCAATGAGATCACATGCAGGGAACTTCATCGGTGGGACATGAACTATCAGAGGAATGTTGGAGGACCTCCTCTGAGGCAGAATGTTAGCCTGATGGACTCCATCGGTGTGACTCTCATCGATGGAGGTTCTAAGCTGGAAGAACATTGGTATGACCTCTGGGCTCGGTAGGACCTTTTGGACTGTCATCGATAGCATTGGTCTCATCGATGAACATGTTCAGTAGAACTCTTGGTGATGCTGGGAGATCAGTGGGATTTTTGAATGGTCTTTTGGCTTCGGTGAGACATAGACTCTATCTCACTGATATGCGATATAGTTAGACCTTTATTTAACCAAAAAAATATCCTACCTGGTTGGTTGTGGACTAATGAGAGGAACATAATGCGAATGGTTGGTAGTTGAATTGCTGTGACCGTTCTCTTGTGGGAGATGTACAACTCGTTTGTAAATGGAGAACATAAGGAAATCTCTATAATGGTCAAAGGAGGGAATAGTTCGAATGGGTGGTAGAGTTGTTTGTTTAGAACAAGGATTGATCAGTGTGAACTTCTTTGTATGGTTTTTTAGAAAGCATTGTAATAGTGTTTTTTTGTGTAAGGTTGATAAGAGAAATGTTGTTGTTGTACATTTGACATCTGAAAGTGAAGTTTGATCTTTGTATGTAATTTTGTTTACTATATTACAAAGAGGCTTTACTTGGTGTGGTGGGTTTTTCTCCCGTAAGTGTTTTCCCACATAAATTTGGTGTCCAATTGTGTTGTGTTTATTTCTCTATTCTATTTTTCCTTTCATGTGCATCTTAATGGACTGTAATTGTAAAATTTGAAGACATATTTGCATTCTTCTTTGAGTATTGGCATTAGGAGACTTAGTTCTGCATCTTTAATTTTCCTAACACAAATGGTTCTCACCTAATGTATATCTAAGTAGGGAAATTTGTGGTGGTGCTAAGGATCACCATGGAGAGGACTTCCTTGCACCTTATTCAAGCTCCAAATTTGGGTTAATGGGAAAAGTAAAAGTGAAAGGGGGTTATTATAGATGTCAATATGTGTTGGCTATGAATGTCACTGAGTCATGTTGTTAATTATTATTGAAGCCCAATACAAATCAATGAATTATTGTGTCACGATTTCCTTTGAATTGTGTCTTTTATCAATAGATGTCAATTACTTATTGAAAGATTGATTTTTTTTAAGACTACAGGAATCGGGTAGCCCCCTATAAACTACAGTGTGTCTGGTAAACTTTTTTGACGTGACCGGTGGCGCTATTGTGACACACTCTCTAGTACCATGGGGAAAAGGGGGAGACTAGACCTTGTGACCTTTTTCCTACAACAAGATGCTTTATCCAATTGAGCTAGGACCCCCACCCCTTGAAAGATTGATTATTATCGATGCTAAGGATAATTAATGACTAATGATTGATAACCTACATTAGGAGAAATGATTTTGATGTTTTTTTGTCAAAATACAGTTTTGATGAAAATTCATATAAGTCCACAAGCAATCTTGTGTCACGAAAAAATAATTGTAAGTTATTTTTCTAGTTTATTTTGGTGTGTTTTTTTCTTAGAATTGCTTTCTCAAAGAGTGTTTCAGGAAGGATGTAGGTTATTTTTATGTTTTATACCATATATAGTTGTGCTACAACCCTTATTTAAGTTTTTATAGATCAATATATTATCTATAGGGATTACTTTAGGAGCTACAATAATATATGTGTATTATGCTACATGGAGCATGTATTGTTTTATAGTATTTTTTACTTGATGATAGGTTATGATAAGAAATATAATGATCTCCTATAGATATTAATAATAAGTTGGCTAGTTGGATAACATGGTATTTATTAATTTATGCAATATCAATGCATGTAAATGATATATTTTGAACTCTTTCAATCCACCAACTATTATCTTTATAAAATCAAAGTTCTTTTTGTCTTTTCTATTCTTACTTTCTTCTTAAAGAAATTAATTTTCTAACTTCATGAGGTACCTTGTTGCACATACTTTGATTATTCTTATGGACCATGTAGTATTATTTAATCATTTTTTTGGGTCATGTCATCATGAAGGGTGGTCATCTCTAAGTTTATGTGATCTATTATGACAAGTGACTAATCATGGTAGAGTTTGATATGCACTAGAGAGATACTAATATAAAATAATTACAATTATTTTATATTATTATCTCTCTTATTATTTCTTCCACATGGATAGAAATTTATTTGGTTATTGATCCTCTTTGTGGCTACACAGGATTTTGGGATTACTATAAATAACTATATGGATTTCTCCTTGGTTGATTTTCCATCTTGGTGGGTAGATTTTCCAACCTTGATAACATGGTAATCATCTACCATTCCTTGGTTTATTTATTTATTTCTTAATAAAAATAAAAAGAAAGAGTGGGTGTGTGATTATACAAAAGTTACCTCAATAGAAAGACCATCCCAAGGTTGTTACATTTATAACATCTATACTATATTTACTCATATAAGAAAATATTGATTTACCAACAAGGATTAAACCTTCAATTTAATATCTAGATCTTGCATTAGTTCCCAAACCCAAGCCCCCCATAAGTCATAATATTATGATCATTTCAAATAACCCTAACATTTGCTTGGCTAAGGTTGATTATGATCAGGATAAATATCCAACCTCTAATATGATAAATACTCTTTAAGTTCTTAATCTCTATGAGATTCAAGTGCAAATGTTGTATGGTTTTGAAATTAACTCAAACTAAATTGATTGCTTTATGCTAAAAAACCCCTAATTAAGACATTTTATTTTCACTTTTAATTGGATTAAACTAACATTCAAAGTGATAAATCCTTACTTGATAATAGAATAAGTTATCACTCTTATTCTCCAATAAGTTCCCCACTTTATACATAAGGGACTATTTTAGAATTTAAAACCTTTATATGTTAAAGAGACTAACATTTCAAATTTTTATCGCTATCAAATTAAATTAAATTAAATATAATTTAAAATTAAAATTATTAATAACAAACTTCTAACTTTTAATAAAATTATGATATCCTAATTTGATAACTTAAAGATAACCTTGATAAAAACTCATCTTAAATTTATAAATTTTAAATTTAAATAAAATAATTTAAATCCTTATCATTTTGAACAAATACATTAACATTTTACTTTTCAATCAAATAAAATTAATGTTAAATAATAAATCTCTAATTAAGAAGATGCTCCAAAATTATGACTATTATTTAAACCCTTATATTTTTTTAGTAAAATATATTAATGTGAGTATTTATATTCATACTTATTTTTTATTCCTAATTACCATGTTAAGTCATGTGAAGGGTGGGGTAAAAAGGGGGTGAATTCAAAATTTAAGTTAAGTCATTTGAGGGGTGGGGTAAAAAGGGGGTGAATTCAAAATTTAATTTAATTTTTTTATACATTGAATTATACTCATGATGTTAATTGAACATCTCTAGTTAAATTATTTTATTACTGCATAGTGCTCAAAACCAAAATACATATAGTCTTCCAATAATTTTATTATATATATATATAAATAATGATAGTTGTCACGTAGATATACTCTTATTGAAAGTTTAAGCATTTTTTAAAGATATCATTAAATATTCCAACTAAGGAACTAAAGGAAATCTATCCTAATTTCCCTTTTAACTTGCATTTTTATTTCTACTTGTGCATTAGTTGGGCGACTCAAGGAGTGATAACGAAACCCACAATAGCCTTCAACCAAGAAAATCTTTCATCTATCCGAGATGGAGAATTATGTTTCCTTTTTCCTCTATGATTTTATTATGTTGTATATATTTATTTGTTTCAGCTATACAAGATATTAGAGGTCTCTCATTTTATTTTACCTCTTTAGATAATTAAAAATAAAGAATAAATTTCTCGTCCTTTCTGTAACATCCCCCCGTTTTGCTTTTTGGATTGGATAGTGTGCCCTTTTTTTGCTTTGATTTGTGTTTCTGGATATTCAGATACTATATTTTGTGTGTGTTATTTGATCGCTACTTATAGAGCGATGAATTATTATTTGTGTGATGTGGTTTATCTGATGATTTGTTTTACATGCTTTAATGATGTATTGATGTTAGTAGATATAGCATGTGATTTTATATAAGATTATTGAGTAAGATGTAAATGTCAGTTTTGATGTGTGTATTGGTGAAGGGGACGGGTTTGCATCACTCGCTTGCGAGTGCCCTACGATTTCCTCTTCACGGTGTGTATTTTATGCTTTTTATATCATATGATGCTGTTTACTTGGTTTTCAGGTTTGCAGGTACATGACATCTAATCCACCTGGTTTCACAGGTCTAAGCGTGTCTATCCAACAATTAAGTTGAACGGGAGATAGTAGCTAGGTAACTTGTGTCAAGTTTACACCCTAGCCTTATTGTGTCATTAGTCATGTTTGTTGAGTCGTGGTATTACCTTGTTTGAATGATATTTGATTTTGAGAGGTGCTTGTTCATTAAATTAATATCTGAAAAAATTGCATTGTTTAAAAGAGTTATTTATTTAAATTAAAATTAAAATTGTGGATAGAAATTATATTTAAATTTATTAATAAAATTTAATTTAATTTATTTAATTAATTAAATTTAATCTCAAAAGGGTTGAATTTATTTATTAAATAATTAAAAATTAATTAATTAAGTTTTATGTTGAGTAAATTAAAAGAAAGCAAATAATGTAATGTATTTTTGAATTTAAGTTTAATTGGGAAATTAGTTTCAAATTTTGGAGTTAATTTATTATTTAGAATTTCTAAATTAAATACAAATTAGATTTGGTTGTTGAAGACATTTTCAATTATGCCAACATGTGTAAGTTTAATTAACTAGAAGAGTTTGTTGCAAATTCATTCACAGAGAGAATTTTGGAGAGGAAAAAGCTTCTTCACAGGTGAGGATATTTTTGGAAAAAAATACAAAGAGGATTGTTTTGGGGAAATTCTTGGCTGTAGAATTGCATTGGAATTGTTTTGGTAAATCTTGTTGTGTTTGTTGATTGCTTTCTTGGTTGGAATCACTGGATTGTTGGATAGAGGCTGTGGAAGCTTTGGAGGAGGCTTTGCATCAAATTTCCATTTCCTGAAGCTTCTTGACTCAGATTTTCTTTTGTTTTTTTGAATTGTTCTTGGTTTGCTTTTAAAATAGTAGTGATTAAATATTTGTTTGTTAAATCTATTTAGGAAAATAATTTGTTGTTAGAAGAAAGAAAATAAATAAATAAAATTAAAAGCTTCTGTTGTTCCCGTGAAATTTCTTCAGGGAAATTATGAAACCTCTGTTGAATTTAGTTTATTTGAGGAAAATGTTAGTATGTTATTAAATCAAACTTATGGGTAAAACAACACTTAGATTTGTTTTAGAAAATTTCAATCCTGTAGAAAAATGAATTTATTTCCAAAAACCTCTATAGAAATTGTGGTGGGAAACTTAGAGGATTTGAAAGCTTTTGGATATAACCTAGATCCCTCTTAGTTTCCTTGTTCTTTTATTTGTGTATGAATTTGAGGAAATTGATTAAAAGTTTTAGTTTTAAACCTCTGTGAATTTTGGATTGTTCTCTGGAAAATCTCATATTTTCACCTGTAGGTGGATGTTTCAAAAAAATTTCTTCAATTTGTTTATTATATTGGAAATTATGTTTATGTATACATATATATATATATATACATACATATTCATTAAATGTTTTGTTTTATTTTTATTATATTTTTTTTTAGGATGAAATCGCTGTACGCGGAATTGATTTCCGTCGCTGTACAAAATCGCCATTCTCATTAAAAGAAAATTCGAAATGGCAAGTTGTAAAGTTTTTTGTTTTGTTTTGTTTTAAAGTGGAGGTGGGAGATTAAGCCCCACCGTCCACATGTTTTATGGTGGGGTAGAGCCCTGCTCATGTGACAACGCGCCCACCTCATAGGGGGACGCACTGCCCCCACCTACCTTCCTTGGGGAGTGGCCGGTCTATACATAGTACAACCGGTGCACCCCTATGTGTTGCTTTCCTTTTAACAAATAAAATATAACCCTCTCCCTTCACATGATTCATAATTTTTCAATTCTGATTTTCTTTGATTTATGTTTAACCTTGTTTTTGATTCATTCGAAAAGTTTCGAATAAAAAAATAATAGATGTTTGATATATATTTAATATGTATATATAGTATATATACATATATACATATGTATATCTATTATGTATATATATTATGTATATATCTGTTAAGTGAAATTTCAATATGGATATATATTTATTATATGTATATATATCTTGGAGTTTATTAATAAAGTTTTGTTGAATTTTGAGTTTTATAAATTGGGTATTTTGTTAAATGATGGTAGAAATATTTAAAGTATATATACAATGAATATATATAATTAAATTTATTAATATATATTTGATGTATATATAATATGGAGCATATATATATATTTAAGTGTAAATTTAATATTGTATTTTATTTCAATTTGATGCATGCAATGTAGCATTGAGTGGAGATTTAAAAGAAATGATTTGTATGCATGGGTAAATTGATAGAGAAAAGATATTTTATTTAAATGGAAGAAATTACATGATTTAAATGAAAATTGAAAGATTACTTAAAATAGATTTATGTTATTTTAAAAGTAATCAAATGTTTTGCTTTTGATTAAATTGGTGTGTTTCCTTCTCTAAGATTTAATGAGGCAATTAGTTATTTTATTTAATTATTTTGTAAAGGCAATTGGTTTATTTACTATGAAGTATATTAGAAAGGGAAATGGATTTAGCATATCCAAAAGTAGTTTCTTTCAATTGCCTTCAGTGAATTTTTCCTCTCTGTTCTTGTTTGGGGAAATGGGATTAGAATGTGTCTTTAATTGATAAGTCTTCTAGAGGATTCTTTGTGGGGGTTGTCGATTTATTATGTCAACCTATTTTGTATTTCCCTTGGGTAGTGCATGGTGTCTTTTTAGTAACTTACCTAGTTTCCACGAACGGGGATGTTCTGTGCCTCCTTTGGAAGGAGTGGATCAAGTGTTTTGTTGCCTCCAATTGGTTGGAGTGAGTTTCATTACTTGTTTCCTCCTAGAGTTGGAGTGGTTTTGTTATCTAGTTTTTATGCACTTGAGATTCCCTTGGTGATTGGTTTGTATGTGTGTTGTCAAGTAGAAGAGTGGCTTATGTTAGGTGTCGGAGCCCAAAGAAGTAAACTGGGTAACCTTTAGAGGTGATTTAATCAAGTGATAACTAAATTAATGTACTTAGATGATTATGATGCATTTCACACTAATCAGGACAATTTAGCCTCACTCATAGACACAAGGGCTTGTTTAAACTTGGGATGAGTGAGAAGGCCTGAAATGGAATACTCATCTATCTTGTCGTTAGAGAGGTATTTGATTCCGCATGAGTGAGCATGAGGGCTGAGATTCAATTGAGGTCACCAGGATTACTGGAGCCTATGAAGGATGCCCAGAGGAGATCTCATGACCAACTGTGTGATGAAACTCTATCTAGGACAATAGTTGTTAATTGTTTTATGTGTATGGTTCTCTGAACATACTTGATCTATTTTATGTCTGGAAACAATGCGACCTATGTCAGTGATGTGTGAGTTTTACTTGTTTAGTTCATTGGTTGGTTGTGTCAGTATGAGTTTGCCTATGGTTAGAGGTTGTAGATTTTTGTCCATGTTATGTTGTTACTATCTCCTAGCATGGGGGGTGGACCTTCGGGTACCACTTGGTTGGGTGGAACATGCAACATACATCGGTGGGTCCCCCTTTATCTTCTGTACTTGGTGGCAAGACATCTTGTTGGATAGCTCGCGGTTCTTGTTTCTTATTCAAGCATTGTGGTATTTCATATTGTAATAAATTATTTTACCCCTCTTGTATTTACGAGGTGGAATAATGTAATTGTAACACATTTGTATTATTGCCTCATTCTGGGAATGAGAGATGTAACCAGTTGTTTAAGTAATGAATTTATATCATGGATGTTTATATCTCATTGTTGTATGTTGTATAAATTCTTATATCTTAAAGTAATTAAATGCAATGGTTTTAATGATGTATGTTGTGTGGGTTTAAGTAATCTCGGTTATGTAGCCTTAGGGGATGTTGTCAATTGTAGATGAACTTGTATGTTTAATTCACTTTAATAAAAAAAAAATTAGTACGCTTTTATTTTGAATTGAAACTTCCTCTAGGGTTGCGTGGTGGGGCATTACACTTTCTTTTTTTGAAAAAGATATTTGAAGGAGGGATGGAGGATTGTATGAACATTCAAGGAATATAATTTTTTATTTTTTTTTGAAAGAACCAAAAATCATGTATAGTAATTTAATGATTATTAAGCAATACTCCAACAGGCTGCATGAGCAACGAATCCCACACAATGCGTCTGTCAACTCGTGACTTCTGGCACATAGGTAAATACAATAAATTGTAACAAGTAGAATTGCTGCCTCTCTCACCCACTCATCTAATGGTTCAACACCTCAATTCAACTCCTCATCCATACTTACCAAATTTATTGCATATTAATTTTCTGTGCTGGAGTAAACTGACACAAGATATGAGCGATCAACCACTAGAGTAAAATTTAGTCAATGCCTATGTCTAGTGCAAGTAATAGGGTTAGGTTTCTTGAGACCCTACTTGGCCTTAATTTCTAACTCTCTCATTTAACGCCTGGCCGCTTAGTCGTATTATATATTCTTATTTCTTTGGACATGAAGCCTGTCATAAAATTGACCGTCTTAAGATGGACTGCACAAAGGACCCTTTGCGGTCTTTTTTGCTTTTGTTTTAATTTAATTTGATTTGTATTTCCATTACGCTTTCCTACATGGAAGCTAGTTCACTAAATTGAATGTGGTTTGGAAAAAAAATGAGAGGACATGATAGCAACAGACTCAGAGGACAAATAGAAAATATCTTCACATCCAAATCCAATATTAATATGTATGTTGATGGGCTTAATAATGGCGAAAGGTTTAAATTAGATTTTAGTTTACTTCTTAATACATGTAACATAGCTTGTCCCTTTAACTCCAATGTCAATACCCATCTCAACGAAGGTTTGTGTGACACAACATGTGTGATTTCTAAATACTAAAAAGATGTGGTCTAGATTTAGGGGTCAAACTGCGTCGGGGTTACACAATCAGACACCAATCATTATAGTGAAAGACTTCTTGATGTTGAGGATCAAGGAGCAGATAAAAACATAGCTAACAACAAGATGAATAAACAGAAAACAAACACATACAACAAAGGATCATAACACGAGTTTTAACGTGGCTCACCATAAATGGCTACATCCACCAGAAAAATAGGAAATAACTCTTATTAATCTCCAATGATA
Source organism: Sequoiadendron giganteum (assembly GCA_007115665.2). NCBI lineage: Eukaryota > Viridiplantae > Streptophyta > Pinopsida > Cupressales > Cupressaceae > Sequoiadendron > Sequoiadendron giganteum. The sequence goes on from CM021107.1 coordinate 414,614,822, forward strand.
CAATACAAAAATACATGGACCATACATATATTTGTCCACTCATATTCAGCTATGAACTGAAGAGTTGGGAGGAGATGAAGGGTCAAATGACAGTTGGGCTTCACATCTGAACAATATCCCCCATGAAGTCCAACCGGTATAGCCATGCATTGCACAACATTCCCTGCATTTACCCTTCAAATTCATACTAAAACCAGACCCATCAAAGATTTGAGTTTTGCCAATGACTGCTCACAAACACAGCGAATCATTCTTTTCCATGCCAAATAAGAGTTGACAACATTGCCTCTTACTAATGTCTCAAGCACAAACTTTCCCATCAAAATGGATTCCAAATTTTTTAGATATTCTTGTTCAAGGTATTCATAAAGCACAACACCTAAGCATCCCATGAGCTGCTCTCCTAGACACTGCTTCATAACAAAAACAATCCGGGAAATAACATCTGCAGCTAGCTGAATCTTGTTGAAACCTTCAATATATGCCAATGCTGGGTCACCATTTGTATAATTAATAAAACCAAAAAATTTGTGTCTGGCAGATGGCATATTACTTGCCATTTTTACATTCACAATTTCACAATACATTTTAAATTTTTCCTTGGTCTGAACCTTTTTGCACCGAGTAGCATCCCCAATCTGGACCTCACCAGTATTCGTGCCAGCAATAAGATTGATAGTTCTTCCCCGTAAAAATGATTCATCCATGCCATCTTCCAAAAAATTGTCGAATTCATTTCCGAAATCCTCTTCCACAATGGAATCCGCATCGAAATTTTTGCACCAGAGGATGGTGTTCTTCAGGATGGTGAAGGCCTCTGTGGCCTTGAAGTCCCTGGCATGAAAGAATTTCAGAAACACCATATTGGTGTGCTCATCATTCTTGCCAGGCAATAGAGGGACACCCCCCAAATACACCTCCTCTGGCTCGACCGGAGTGACAGCTTCCTCGAGTGTCGACTTAACTTCATCCACAACTGCCGTAGAAACTTCTTCCTCTGGCACTAACTTCATTTCAATGAACTCGTCATCGGTCATAGCTGTAGGAACCTGCCTTGACTTGACAGAGACCATAACATGGTGCATATCAGAAATTGTTGTTCTTAGAACACAATCCCAATTCACAAGGCGATGGTATCTATAAATAAGATCCTATTTATAAAGCTAAACAAAAGCCTCTATTGCTGTATTTGATCTTTTCTCATCCAAGGTGAAACACTCCCATGACCAATCAAGTGTAGCTCCAAGTTGATGCTCTTGTTGTTCCTCCATATTCATTTTTCCACTTCCAGACCTCAACCACAAATTTCTCACGTCCAAGATCATGCCTTGTTAGTCTTCTTTCACACATTATCTTCTTTTCCACCACCGCCTGTGTGTTTGGTGCCCTAGGAACTTCGTCTCTTTTCGGTTCCCTAGTAGCATCATCTTCTGTTGCCGCACCATCATTCCTCTTTGGTGTTATGAGCTTATCTTCATTAGAGTTTTCTTTCTCCAGAGAATCCGTAGGGGAAGAAAATACTACTAAGAAAGCGACAAACAATTCCAATTTGTTCGACATCTCTTCAACTTCCATGCCCTCCTTGGTGTTTTGTTCCTCTTCTTGAGTTAAAACAATCTCAGCCTCATTGACCCTTCTTACTCGACATTTCACATTCCGTGCTGCCACCATTATTAGAAGCCTGGATGAAAGATTTAGTAAAATCATCGGCTTCCCTTTCATGTATGCCTCCAATATCATTAAGACCCATCTCCATGTGTAGATCAACATCCATCTTTGTCTGATTTTGAATTGGCTCTACATCAGAAAACCGATGTCATTCCTCAAATTTTTCAAACATTTTTTGTGAATTACCAACACCTAGCAATTCCCTTTGCTGCGTGGAAGACAAATTTTCCTCGGACTGGGCAAAGTGAGAGGGGGTCGCAGGAAATTGAGTGAAAACCTGTGATGAGGAAGAACTATTCTCTATATTGGACACATATAGTTCCTCCTCCATCACTGCCACTGAAGGATCCAAGGCTAAAATTGAATTATGTTTTAGTTGAGGGACATACCTGACATCCCTTAACAACTAACTATTTCCATTTGATAGTTTCAAAAAAACATCTCCTATGCCAACAATATCAAGAGATTTATTATCTGCAAGAAGGACCTTACCAAAAACACCGTTTTGAAAGGTTTTTAAAAATTCCCTACATGAAGTAACATGAAACCAAGCTCCCATATCTAGCACCCAAACATTTGCTTCAATTTCTTGTTCAGTTAAAATAAGTACACTGTCTTCCATATCTGCTCCTTGGCTCTAACCGAGCTCTGATACCAAATGTCAAGGATTAAGGAGTAGATAAAAACATAGCTAACAACAAAATGAATAAATAGAAAACAAACACATACAACAAAGGAGCATAACATGAGTTTTAACATGGTTCAACATAAATGGCTACATCCACCAGAAAAGTAGGAAACAACTCTTATTAATCTCCAATGATACAATGCAACAATACATGGACTATACATATATTTATCCACTCATATTCAGCTATGAACTAAAGAGTTGGGAGGAGATGAAGGGTCAAATGACCATTGGGCTTCACATCCCAACACTTGATACCTATAGAGGATTGGCGATATGGTCTTCAACCTATCGAGGTGTTGGCTAGGCTATGGATTTTGAAGCAAAAGCATTAGAAAAGGAATCCACTGCTAAATGTGGATGAGAGAGAGATAGATGAGGGAGAAGTTATGGGGCAGAAGCCCACTCTCTTAGCATGTATTTCAACTAAAATATCTCACAACCTTAACTTAGTCAATAAGAATACAGATTAGGGATTCACTACTAAAACACAATTTATTCTTTAATATTTTATATTTCCTTTTTTTTTTTTGACAGGGCACCTGTGTTTTATGAAATGCTATGATTGCAGAATATGCAAAAAATAGATTAGATTGGTTGAAAAAATCTTAGGAATGTGTACTTCTACAATCTTCAACTACAACCAAGGTTAAGAGCATAACACATGATCAGATTTAACCCAACCCATGTGCCAAACCCCGCGATCAACAATGGCTTTTGATACAATACTTAAAAATGCTTTGAAATAATGCATACCTAGTTTGAAAGCGTAGACAACCATTTTAGAATGTATATATATACCTGTGTGTGTTTCAAAATTATTCATATACGAACATTCCAATTTTATATGTAATTACTTATTTACTTTCTTTTTTTAAAATTGTTTTTCACCCACATATTACATAGATTTTATATCTACAAAATTGCACAGTATGTTGAAAATTAATTATCATATGATTTAATGGGAAGATTCTTGAGATGCATTGCAATATCCTTGAGTCTAAAATGATTCAGTTATTTGAAGCTCTTATATGGTAACAATGTTGAAAAGGTGAATTTTTACTAATCCTCTCAACTTATTTTAATTTAACATCCTCACACAATGGAAGGCACGGACTAAGAATTGTTAAAATTAAAGGAATAGAGTAGCCAATTTTTTTTTTTTGATATATTCATACATCCACTCTTATATACTGCAACATAAGGTAAAATTTTCCTTCTTTTTTTGATGCAAAGAGCAATGTTGAATTGTTGATTAAAACCTTCACTTTTAAATCTAGTTTTATAAGGCTCAACAAAATGGACTCACATCCTATAACTTGGGAGATATCAAATGCACATAGATGCATACAAAATTAAACATGAACACTTTTTCACCAAGATCATGAATTATAAGATGAACACCACTTCCAAAACTACTAATAAGGGGTAGCTTATACTAGTAAGGAATATCATTGCACTTTTATATCACAAGACTAGTTCACAAGTTGCAATTCTTCTAGGACCGACTACAAGGTTTACAATGAGAAAAACACATCATTAGGACTTTCTCTCCACCCTACTATAATGTAATCATGGAGCCTCGTGGGCTCTAGCCATACCCCCAAGCAAGGAGTTATTTAAGCTCCATGATGATAAATGGACTCTTTTCTCATTTTTACAAAGGGATAAAACTAACATAGCACCAATTACATGGATCTAGGTTCTCTAATTTCTATTTTCAACCATAATCCATGTACTATGTCACCTTCTTACAACCAATAAATAAGGGTAAATGGAATTAGGAAGAACTTATCTCTCTTCTTTTAGATGAAGGGTTGAACTCTTGTATCCATCTTTCCTCTCCAAACCAAGCCATCTCGATCACTATCTTTCCAAAGAGGTGGACTCCTCTCCTCTTCTCATTATTTCTACCATCGCCATTCGAGTTCTCCAAGAGGAGAAGTGGGTAACACCCCACTCTTCCTTCCTCTCCAAGATATATAGGAGTTTCAACTTGCAACCTTTGAATGGGGAGATGTGAAGTGTACCTCCCTCCATCAATGAGGGTCTTCCCTCATTAAAGAGAAGAACATGCACTTGGACAACCCCTCAATATTTTCACCCCATCCTCTCCTCAAAAATTTTCAATCCTCATTATGAGGACTTTTCAAGAGTCAAATCATGTCCTTGGGGCCCTATTGCATGCCCACTTGACCCAAGTACCACTATGGTATAGACCCTGGGGGGTTTATTTTTGCATACCAACCAAGAAAATTGACCAAAATCCCTCTTTAAAGACCCTCTTAAGGACCTATCCAAATTTTTACTTGGATAATGGTTTCTAAACCTTAATCCCCAACTCACATCTCACATGACACATAAATAAATACCCTCTCAACCTAAAATATAAATTACCCCTTTTTACATCAACCCTCACCACCTTACTCTACAAACATATTAAATTTATATCTTTCCAAGCCCCTAAAGGGGTCAAATTCATAGCCACAAGAAGATGTCATTCAATATACTCAATGGTTTTCCCTCCTTGTACTGGCACTCTACTTTCCTACACAACATCAATGCAATCATAAGAATAATCTTATATCATATTAATTTGATAGCTAAACTAAGATTTAATTGTACAACAATTCCATTTACAATTTCAATTCATATTCCCAATTTACAAGTCCCTAACAGCTTCATGACAGTGACATTGAAATAATTATCAAGGTGAAATACAAGAATATGGTCACCCAATCACATTATTTATTTCCCGTAGTATAACTTACCATCTATTTAAGAAAACATATAAAAAATTAGGTTTAGTATTAATCATATGCAAAGAGGGGTCTTACACCCCCTCCCCTTAGCTTAGACTTCCTCCCAGAAGTCATCAAAGTCTAAAACATAATCTTTATATATCAATGCACACAAATCTATTGAACATATTAATTACCTTGCTTTCTTGATGAGATCATCCGACATGCAATTATAAGCACACATTAAAGGTATTCCTTACATGAATCAAACATCTAAATAATTAGAATAAAATTTCTCGCCATAGAGCACTTATGTGATATAGTTATAATATAACAAATGTTAGTAGTCATCCATGTAGTAAGCATTCACTTAAAAATTTCATCCACATATATCCAAACACGTTAACATCCTTGGACACCCTTCAAGGTTCATTTTTGCATCATAAACATCACTCATGATGTATATATATATATTCATTCCAATATCAATTCATGCCTCAAGAATAGTAGTCCCAATTTTCTTTGTCACTTTATTTCCCACATATAGCCAAGTATTTTCACATGTTATTTATTTACAAATTTATCCATACATCACAATAGTTACACATAATTCACATCATAAGGCTCAAACATTGGGGTTTACAAGGATGGAGATTGTTGCATACCATAGTCATTAATAAAGTTGGTCTCAAGGCCCTTCTCTAAGGACCCTACCATACATCTCCTAGGTACCTTCCCTTGTTTGTGTAAGGGGGTTAGCCTCCAAGAGGAAGGTACAAAAAGAATAATCATAGAACTAGGGAAAGAATGGATTAATAACTGACCCATACCAATCCTATTTGCAACCCCTTTCAAATAACTCTTAATTCCCCAACGCACCTACTCCCCTATACAAACTACCAGGGAACCCCCCAAGATATGGTAGTTTCACAGATGTCACATTACAACACACTTGTCAGCAGTTAGCAAACAATAAGAAGCTTTAAACTGAGTAACATAAAATCATAAACCAACGTTTCAATAAACAAAAAATTATAAATTCAAGAGGAAAACCAAATAAAGATTAGTTGCATCTACATTTCAGCATTCCAATCTTAATTCGAAAATAGAAATTAAATAATTCCTTGAGGCAATGGACTACAAAACCCTTCAAATGACTAAATAGCCCCAATAAAATAAATGTAAAATTTAACACTACTGGTATATAATAAAATAAAACATCAATTAAGAAATTACCAATAATTGATATCTCAATAATAAAAATTTCACATTACGAGCACCATGTGAATTTGATAAAGCCACCTAAGGGGAGGAGGGGAATGGTGTTTCTCTAACCACATAAGTATAATAGCATGCAATACATGGTGATAATTGACCACATAAATATGATAGGTGCAATATCATGGTGGACTCTTCCACATAGTATCAGTGGCATGCATTACTGAAGTATCCAAAATCTATGATCAATATTGTAACACCCTACCACGTAACCCTAGAAGACGACGCAATTACAACGAAAGTGTAACAATTTTTTTTGAAAGTGCAATTAACAATAAGTAAAGTGAACTACACTTAACACATACATCCTCTAAGGAACATGACAATGCTTACATTTGAAACCCATAACATACAAAAGTAAACTAATCCATAGCATATAAATTATACTCATGAAATAAATAACATAGATCCAATAACATTAAACTCATTTCATAAGATTACAAAGTACATATTAAAACCATTCATAGATAGTGTTCATTCTATATAGCAGTTACAAGGCTCATTTCCAAAATGAGGTAGATCATACAAACAATGTTACAATTATAATGATACAAGGATTCTCCTCAAATACAAATGAGGAGTAGTACATATACATTAACATCCAACTATCCAATAGAACACAGGAGATGGTACAAAATGATTGGAACATGTGAGCTCTCCAATCTGGAAGATCCTGCCATCACGAACATGAAGTGGAAACCCATCGGCATAAGGTGCACATTCCACCCAACCATGTGGTATTCAAAGGACCACCCCCCATGCTAGGAGATAGTAAACAGGCTTCCTAGGTATAACCAACAACCTCAAGACATAGGCAACCACAAGACTAAACTATACAAGTACAATACATAACATGAAGGTTACATTGTTTCTAGAGTAAAAGAATCAAGTACATCAACTGAACAATAAAAAACGCTGTCATAGGAGGAGTGCCATCAAAAAGTTGCATGGGTTATCCTGACATATATTCCTAGGCCTCGACCCCTATCTTGGGTTATCCTGGTAGCCTCTCATGATCCCCAACCCCACATGCAAACCGATGCGGAGTCAAATATATTTCAAAGGGACAAGATAATGACCTTGCCATTCCAAGCCTTCTTATCTCATCTCAAGTCTAAACGAACCCTTGAGCCAATGAGCGAGGCACAATTAACAAGTTATGTGTTTTAAGGCTACCCTTTCCCCTAATACTTTTATTTAATTTCCACTGAATTATCTAACTCTCACATGAGTTATCCTACCACCACTTTGTGTGCCGACCCCCATTGAGAGCCACTCCCCTATTGTCAACACATGGATCTAATCCATAAACCAAAGTTAAACAAAGTTCACAAAAATGAATATTAAATCCCAACCATAATGCAAGAGGCAACACATCTCGTTCATAGAAACCAGGTGTTTAAACTGGATCACAACTAGGTGCACCACCCAAAGAAAACAAAGGGCTGAACAAAAAATCACAATCCCCACATAATTACAACATCTGGAAGGCTTACACATTCACAACTAACAGATTTCCCAACTTACGTGGACAAAATACATCATAATTGAATAAGCAATTCAGACGAGTAATAAAATTATTACTATGATTTTCTTAATCTAATTTCTATTTCAGGAAAAACAATAATACATTGCTAAAAAATAATCTAGCTTAATACAATTTCATTTATAGTCAATAGCGAAATTAAATCTAATTATTTAATTCAATTTCCCAATTTACATCTATATAAAAATCAATTTCTTAAAAAAAATAAAATCATTTCATTTTAAAAACATCTAATTCATGCATTTACATGCACCTATTATAAAATTCATTTAAATACATATATTTGAATATATATAATTATATATGTATTTATATATAATTATATATATACATATATAATTATATATAAATTAAATTACAATTTTTCCAAACAAATTTAAATATATATACTTATATATACATATATACACACATATATACATACATACATATATATATATAAATATTTATAAGTATATATTTACATATATATATATTTATGCATATATATGCATAATATATTTTATATATTAAAAACCAAATAATAAAATCAAAATAAACGACAGATGAAAATCTTTAAAGCTAACATTATTGCAGGGTGTTTACACACAACCAAATCCTCTATGGGGTGCGGCCTGTGAAGGAAACGCTGGGCACTGCCTCCACAATGCCGCCTCCCCTATGGGGATGACTATGGGGATAGCCCCAACCCCTAATAAATTTAAAACTATATATATATTTTTTAAACCTGCAATTTTTAAAATCGCCGTACGAATTTTCAATCAAGGTTTTCAAAATAAATTTCAACATGGTCTTTAATAAAATACAATATGATATATTTATACATATATGTCATATATGTATATATATACATATATATCATATATGTATACATATATATCATATATGTATACATATATGATATATATGTATATATATGTATACATATATGATATATATATATTATATATGTATATCATATGTATATATGATATATGTATAACATATATATACATATGATATACATATATGTATACATATACATATATATATATATCATAAATGATATATATGTATGTATATATATATATCATAGATGTATACATATATATGATATATATATATATATATATATATACACATACATATATGATATATATATACATATATGATATATATGATATATGTATATATATCAAAATGATTGCTCCAGATGAGCAATTTTTCACATAAATTTTCTACAAGAAAATATTTACAAATTACTAGAGGTTTTTTTTTAATTTCCCAAACCAAATAAATCCAATTGGAAAAAAAAAATAATAATCTTCTACAGGAAGATCTTTTCCAATACAATAAGAGGTTTTCTACAAATTTTAACAGGGAGATTGAAATCAATTCCTATAGAGGTTTTTCCAATTCTCTATATAATCATTCTAGAAATTCTATAGTTTTAAATCAATTCATCTTTTCAAAAGAATATAAGAATTTAATTTGAGGCTCTAAAGCTTTCACAACAATCTTTCCAAATTTCAAAACATATTAAAGCTTTAAAACAAATAAAATTTTCTTCATTGTACAAATAATCTTTTCCAAGACAATAACTAATTCTAATAGCCTTTTTCAACTTGTATTTAAATAAAAACAATAAAGAACCTATTTCAGATGCTTGAAGAATTGAAGTTTGAAGAAGAGCCTCGCCTTCAAATTCCAAAATTATCAAAGCCTCTTCCAAAATAATCCTCTTTTCCAAAAAGTTGAAAATAAAACTAGAGCCAATATTCTGTGAACTTCTTCCAATTTTCAACAACCCCAAAAATACCATTTTCATTCTTGTGAAATAGCCTTTTCCCCCTCTTTTAGTTAACACAATGATTCTCTCCAGGAATTATTTCCCAAAACCAAATTTTAATTTTCTAACTCATGTCACAATCCCAAAATATCTTTCCAAATCAAATCACAAGATATTTCCTCTTAGATATTTTATAAGATATTTTTTTATTTAATAATTTAAAATCAAATATAAATTTTAATTATCCATTCATTTAAATTCACAACCTTATTTAATTAATTTAAATAATTAGTTAAATAAAAATTTTATAATCTAACAATTTTAATATCAATTTTAATCTAATTAATTTTAATCACTATATAAAATAAATTTAATCTAAATAATTAAATTACTTTACAAAATAAATTAAATTTAATTAACTAAATCAAATTTAAAGCTTCTAACAACATTAATCATGATTAAATAAATAATCAATTGAAAACATTATAAACATTAATTAACATTAATTTCCCACCGCTCAACATACCTTACAAAATAATTAAACAACAAGGCAAATGGGGACAACATGACAACAAAGCATGACGAAAAAAAGGGTTGACGACACACTGTGACTAGGGTTGTGGTTTGACAAGGAAATCTTGTTACTACCTCCCAATCAACTATTCTGTTGGGCAATGGACATGCTCAAACCTGTGAATCCAGGTGGAGTCGATGTCCTGTACCTGCAATCAAAACATATGTCGTACATGTATATAGATCATGAACAATCATACTGTGAAGGGAAAATTGCGGAATCGCAAGGCGCTTGCAAGCGAGTGATGCAATCCCGTTCCCTTCACCAATATAGTGTCACATCAAAAACTGATGAAACTAAAACATCAAATAACTACAGATGAATATATATCAATATCAGCTCACCTAATCAACTATGCTAACCAGAGAGCATGTCATAACCAATAATCATCAGTATAGTGTACCATCATCGCTATAATGCCAACGATCAAATAAAAACATCATAGTATCATAGTCTATCAAAATAAAATCACTGTCTGAAAACATGAGCAAATCAGAGGGGTGCTACAAATATGGCCCAAATAATTCCATCCTTTACCCATGGGTTATAAACATCAAGGAGTGGGTTTGAACTATGAACCAACAAGTGTGGTTCTCATATGTGAGGGAGTAGGTTAGGAACACGTCCAAGGGAAACCATGGAGTTCCCACTTGGGGTTCTCTCACCTCTCAACCCCTATTTACGCTAGTAGGCATCTCAATCCCATAGGGGATTCGTACACTAGGGGTACACATTTAACTTACGAACAAGACTTACACAAAGAATTACTTCACATTTCATTTAGTAGATACACATCTACACCTATCATGTTTACATTATTTCACAATTAATTAGCACACACAGAGGACCACCACAAAGGGTACACATAGGGGATCGTACATGACGTCCACTCACCCTTATCCCAAGTTGGATACCTTGTATCTCATACTTGGGGCACAACACATTTACTAGTTTTCCACTTCACAAGTCATAACATAATACACTTTACGAAATTCACCATATTATGAAACAAAATCAATGCACTTATATGCATTCTATTTTTCCTTAAACAATATTCACTCGCTTCCCAATTTTGAAAATATCTACTCACTTTGCATGATGGAAATTTCAAAGAATCAAAAGTGGTAAGGAATTAGTTGATGGAGGTCTTGATGGAAAATTTAAAAAATCAAAAGAGGTAAAGAAAATTCTTAGAACCCTTCCCAAAGCTTACAGTCATAAAGTTTTTGTTGTTGATGAATCTCAAAATCTAGATCATTATACCAAAGATCAATTGTATGGTTCTCTAGCTACATTTGAAATGAGAGAATTTGGTACTAATAATGGTGAAAAAGTGTTACAAATATGGTTGTCGTTGCACCAAAAGATTGACTTGTTAATGCCCAATACAACTGCTAGAGTTAATGAATCCATGAGAAGCGATTAAGCCATATCACGAACCTGAGTGGTGCACTGCATAACACAAGGAGACCAAGGGAAAACACCTTTATACCATCCCCCAGTACAAGTGAGGGGTTCGAACCCATGACGTAGGCTCTAATACCAATTGTTGCAAAGACAATTGCCATTGCACCAAAGATCAACCTATCAATGCCTAATACAATCACTAGAGTTAATGAATCCATGAGAGGCAGTTAATCCATGCCACGAACCCAAGTACTGTATTTCATGACACAAGGAGACCAAGGGCACACACCTTGCAACCAAAAGTTGAGATTTCTTTTAAGGCTAGAAAATTAGAGAATATTGAAGAATCAGATTAGGATGACCTTGGTGATGTGGAAGCTAACTTTGTGAGAAGGATGAAAAGGGCATTGGTAAGTACAAAGGTAATCTACCTTTCAAATGTTTCAATTATGGAAAGATAGGTCATTATGCTTCAATATGTACAAACAGAGTTGTGAATGACAAAAAAAAGAGAACAAAGGTAAAATGATTAAGAAAATCTATTATGTTAGATACGATGCAAGTATTTATGATGATGAATTTGATTATAGAGATGATGATGATGATGAATTCTTGTTCATGGCTTTAAAATATGAATTTGTTTCTACTAACTCTGAAAGATGTGTGAAGGAATGCCCTCCAGAGAGAAAGGATAAGATTGAAGGTACTTTGGTATTTGATTTTCATGCTAGATAGGATAAGAACTATTGGATCATTGACAGTGGTTTCTCTAACCATATGACTGGAGATAAGAGTAAGTTTTTTAAAATTTAAAAGTATGATGGAGGAATTCTTAGATTTGGTGTTGATTCAGGTGCTAAGATATGTGGAATAGGTTCAATCAATTTTGATGGCAAGCATAATACTGAATATTTTTAATATGTTAACAATTTAAGGCATAACCTCTTGAGTGTTGGACAAATGTGTGGAAAATGATACAATCTTATGTTTCAAGATGATGGATGTGAGATTAAAAAAGGGTCTGAAACTATGATCGTTGTTGGAATAAGGATAAATGGAAATATTTATCAACTCAAGGGTGTTGATGGTCATTGTTTTATGACTGATTAATGAAAGTTGGTTATGGAATAGGAGCATGTGTCACATTAATTTTGATAATCTAGTAAAAATTAGTTCATTTCAAGCAATGAGAGATCTGCCAAAGACTACAAAGCCTATCAATTCTATTTGCAAGGATTGTCAAATTAGAAAGAAAACATGAAGAAGTTTCAAAGGAAAGGAACAATCTTCTACCAAATTGTTGGAGTTGGGTCATACAGATCTTTGTGGTCCTACAAGAATAAGAAGTCTTCAAGATGACATGTATTTCATGTTTTTTATTGATGATTATTCTAGAATGCCACGGGTTACTTTTCTTAAGGAAAAAATTGAAGCCTTGGATAGATTCAAAGTATTTAAAGTTATGGCAGAGAATGAGATGGATATGAAAATCAAACGTTCGAGGTCTATTAGAGTTGGAGAATTCACCCCCAATGAATTTAAAATGTTTTATGAGAATCATGGCATAAGGAGACATTTGTCTACCCCTAGAACTCCTCAACAAAATGGAGTGGTTGAAAGATAAAACATGATTATTCAAGAAGCTACAAGGACTATGATGAAAGAAGCTAACCTACCGAAAGTCTACTGGGGATAATAAATTTAAAGTGTTGTTTATATACCTAACCGAATTCAAGCAAAGGAAACAACACAAAGACTCCCTATGAGTTGTGGTATGGAAGGATCCCTATTGTCAAGTACTTTAGAGTGTTTGGAAGTAAATGCTATATTAGAAGAGATGAAGAAAAATTGGAAAATTTTGATGCAAGGTTTGATGAAGGAATCTTCCTTGGATATTCTACTAAAAGAAAATCCTTTCGATGCTACAACAAAATATTAAGAAAGATTGTTGAAAGTGCAAGTGTCAAGGTCGATGAAGATTTTCAGAACTTAGTGGGGATAGATGGATATGAATCAGATGAGACTGATTGTAGAGAAAAAGAAAAGGCTAAGGAAAAGGAAGTGTAGATTGAAGAGGAAGAAGCTCTGGAAAAGACACCTAGAACCACTAAGTATGTGTAGAGGAATCGTTCTGAAGAACATATCATTGGAGACAAAAGAAAAGGTGTGTTAACAAGATGGAAAGCTACTAAAGAAGTAAATTTGTATCTACTTTTTGAAGTTGAACCTAAAACAATAACATAGGCATGCAAAGATGAACATTGGATACATGCTATGAAATAAGAACTATTATAGATTGAGAAAAATCGGACTTGGGAACTTGTCCCAAGGCCGAAAAATAATAACATAATTGGAACTAAGTGGGCGTTTAGAAAAAAAATGAATGAGAATGGAGAAGTGGTAAGAAACAAGGCAATACTTGTGTGTAAGGGCTACTCACAAGTTGAAGGAATAGATTTTGAGGAGACATTTGCTCCGGTGGCAAGAATGGAAGCTATTAGGATGTTTTTGGATTTTGCAAAACATAAGGACTTTAAAGTCTATCAAATGGATGTGAAGTCTATTTTTTTGAATGGAGAATTGGAAGAAGAAATATACATGGAACAACCAGAAGGATTTCAGTTGTCAAATAAATCGAATATGGTATGCAAATTGAAGAAGGAATTGTATGGATTAAAGCAAGCTCCTAGAGCTTGGTATGCAAGGTTGGATAAGTATTTGATACATCAAGGATTCAATAAAGGTGCCATAGATAATAATATTTACTTTTAAGTTGAAAAAGATCAAATAATGATTGTAGTTGTGTATGTTAATGACATAATTTTTGAAGGTAATGAAGCTACATGCAATAATTTTGTAGAAGATATGTAGAAAGAGTTTGAGATGTCTATGTTTGGAGAGATGAATTTCTTTCTTGGGCTAGAAATAAATCAAATAGACAAAGGTATATTCATCTTACAATCAAAGTATATCAAAGAAATGTCGAAGAAGTTTGGAATGGAAGACTCCAAACTAGTATGTACTCCTATGGTTACTGGTTGCAAATTGAACAAGAATGATGAATCTTCTAATGTTGATCAGAGCAAGTACAAATCAATGATTGGTGGACTGCTATATCTAACTACTACTAGACCAAATACCATGCATGTAGTTTATCTTATGGATAGATTTCAAGAAGATCCCAAAGAGTCACATGTTGTAACAGTGAAGAGGATATTCAAATACTTACAGCGAACTCCAAATCATGGCTTATGTTATCTAAAGGATATTAATTTCACTTTAATTTCTTACACAAATGCAAATTGGGCTGGTTGTGTTGATGACATGAAAAGTCAAAGTGGTGGTGCATTTTTTCTTGGATGTAGATTGGTATCATGGCTAAGAAAGAAATAAGACTCAGTTTCTTTATCTACTATAGAGGTTGAGTACATTAGAAAATATTTCTACACACAAGTGTTATGGATGAGGTAAACATTGAAGGATATCAAAGTGTTGTATAATTAACCAATTTCTATCTTCTATGACAATACAAGTGCAATCCACATTTTAAAGAATTTAGTGATGCATTCAAGGAAAAAACATATTTCAATTCAGTATCACTTTCTAAGAGAGAAGGTTTTGGAGAATAAAGTGAAGCTTGAATATGTCCCTATAAAGGATTAGATTGCTGATATATTCACTAATGCTCTGAACCTAAGGATACTTTTGAGTATTCCATGAGAAGTTGGGGATTATTGCCCCTCCTTCTTTGAACTAGATGCATAAGGATATGTATCAATCTAGTGGATCTCAAGATTTATTCTTTATTCTGGATTGATGTTGGTGGCTACCTCTCAGGGGGAGTAGGTAGTAACATTGTTGATTGTTGTAGTCAAAAGAGAGTGTGTTGTCATTGTGCAATGGTAGCTGATTTGGTACAGTTTGGTGAGTGATCCTAAGGGGGAGTATACAAATCAGTAAAGGAAAGGTGTTGCAAACTAGTAGTAAGCAGGTTGTTTGATGTTAGAGGAAGAGAATAAACAATACAAAATTTTTAGTCCTTTTCCATTGATGTCAAAGCGGGAGAGAGAGTCATATGAAAAAGGAACAAGTTATCAAGGAGAGAAAGTCATTAAGAGAGAGAGTCATGTGAAGAAGACAAGCTACAAAGGGGGAGAGAAAAATGTGTAAAAGTAGTTATTCAGGGGGCAAGTAATATGAAAAGATATTGTGTCTTTGATGGTTTTTTACATCATGTGTTTCCATCAATGAAAAAGAGGGGATTGTTACAAGTATGAGTAGTTGGTGTTGTCATTGATGTTAACAAGTATGTGTTTACATTGATGTCTATTGTTGAATAAGATTGTTGCAAGAGTGTGAGTAGTTGATGCTTTGATTAGTTGCATTATGTTGCTACATTCTATAGAGAAAGTGTGAATGTATTGGTGGTGCAGTGGTGGACCTTTTCTGTTGCTTTGAGATGGATTTATCATTGTAACAATCTTCTTTTCTTATTCTTTCTATTCTAGTAGTGAGCCCTTCTTTTCTTCTGGGTAGTGAGCCTATTATATTCGGTGTTGCAATTACTTTATATCATGAGATAATCCTCATTGTGGTTTTTCCCTTCTTGGGTTTTCCACATAATTCTAGTGTTCTATTGTATCTGGTGTTGTTGTGTTCTTTGTTTCTATTATTTGCTTTCATGTTAAATCACTCTAACAAATTAAAGTCTAATAAGGTTAATGCAGATTTGATTATTAATGAGGATTTGATGTTTTAATACATACAACTAATTCCCCCCTCTCTTAGTTTTCTTATGTATTCAACATATCCCACATCAATTCTATAAATTATGGTATTGTTTCAAGGTGGATATTATCTTCAACATGTGGAAAGATATAAATTCTACTATTTTTAAAAATTATTCTATTGATGAACTTGTTTTGCTTTTTGTTAAAGCTATTATTTGTTCTAATGTGTTATTACAAATCTAGGTGTAAGATATAATGTTTCCCTAGAAGTGGTTTGCACTTAGGCTATACTTAACCATTGAGGGAATACCTTATGTATTGTGGCTAGGGTTCCTCTATCTTCTTCCTCCTCTCGTGATCGCTCACATCCTCATAGTTGCTAATGATGTCAAATTGTTTCTACTCATGGTTCTAATTCACAGGTGTCTCCTCTAGTTGGTAGAGGAGATTGTGGTCATAGGAGTGTTTTACAACATGTTTGGTGATAATCTATCTCCTCACCTCATGTGGGAGAAACCCTTAGGTGGCCTTCTAGTGTAGCCTCTAGCTAATATGACTCCATCAAGTTTCTTTAGTTATCTTTAGCTATTTCTCTAACCCATGATGATCAAGATAAAGATAAAGATAAAGATGATGAGGGTTAGGACCCTCCCATGGACACTTAGACCTTTCTAATGTATGGGGTAAACCAAATGACTGAGACCCTCCTCCTCCCCACTTTGCTACTGCTCTTGCAACTTAGTGGCTTGTTTTATATGTTTTTTGATTTGGATGTTAACCCTGTTTGGAATTCGGATGCAATTTTATAATCACCCACCCTTTTTTCTGTGAATATATGTAATTTATTTATTTATAAGTAATAAAGAAGACACCTATTCATTAAAAAATTATAAATTATAAATTAAAATATTTTAATATTCAAAACTTAAATTATATTTTACAACATGTGACTAGGTAGAATAAAAAACATTTAATAGTAAAATTGTGACATTATTGTAAATGCACCAAGTCACCCAAAATGCAAAAAAGTGACATGACGATAAAGTGCAAAAAATGGTAAAGTGTGATAAAATGAAATGAAAGTAAAAACATCAAAGCAACTAGTCACATTTAGGGAGGGGTGTCTGAAGCATAACATGAATCAATAAGACTAAACAAATCAGGGTCCTTAATTTGGCACAAATTAAGGGTATGTTGTGATGGGTCATAATAAATTCCCCACCCCACCTAAACACAAAAAGATAGTGATTTTAAAACAAACTCCAAAATGATGCAAACATGAAAATTATGCACATGGGAATACCTCGTTAATAATGATGAAAATGTTGAACTATAAAGTTGACTATTAGATACCCTTCAAAAAAGTAATCAAAATCATCTAATCCTAAGTGAATTTATGATAAAAATATTAGTTGGAAAATATTTTTAAAAATCAATACACCTAGATATGTAGAAATAGGTTCATAACAAAGTTAGAGTGAGCCAATTTTAACAATGATATTTCCTTTCTTCACTTACAAAATTATCTTAGAAGATAACTTACATATCAAGTTTTTCGATATTTTTAACATTCATGTAGATAGATTTTATCTTTAGATATGAAAGTGTGTATTATCAAAAACAACTTTATTTGACTTCTTGGGCATATATTTATACCAACTAGGAATCTATAGCTTCAACAAAGATACCTTTGGTCCCATTCTAGGCATAACTCCACTAATAGTTAGGCATCTATAGCCCTAACAAAGATACTTAAATCAACAAGAATGAATGATGTTTTTATTTTTTACTTTGGACTCATCTCATAGACATTGAATTTTGCCTTTCGGGTTTGGGTCAACTTTGGTATTCAATTAATTTTTAGACTTTATATCTTGACCGTAGTTGCTTTTTCATAAAAAAAATAAAAATTAAAATGTAGGAAGTATTGGATGAAAAATATAAGATACACCTTCAAATTGTATCCACTTAATTAAGCATGAAAATATATCTGCACATCCAAATGAACGATTAATGAAGACTAAACCTTGAAAATTTAACCATCATAGGTGCAAAAGGAAAATATAGTTAGTGAAGATATCTATAAATTGACTTCAATCAATAAATAATTCATCCTATGATCATGTCAATCAATGATAAATAAAAATTTTAAAAAGGAAAATTAGCAACTAGTGAGGAATGGAAAGCAATAACTAGCCACATCATACTAATGCTCCAAAAACCATGAAAATAGTGAACGACAAACCAAAAACTAAAAAAAAGAAAAAAAAAGATAAATTAAAACCAAAATTTCTTACTCTACCCAATGAATGCTAACTTGAAGGTTTAGGGATACAAGTAGGACAACCCCCATTTTAAAAAAATATTTTTAGCATTAGCAACTTAGTTATTGTGATCATGAGCATTGCAAGTTTATCTTTAAATTCAACTTTAACAAGTTTAAGCCACTCAAGGTTGTTCTCCAAATGTTTTTTAGGGAATACTAAAAGCTAAGGAAGCTCACCTTCCTCATGCCAAACACACAAGCAATTTATATGGTTTGAATCCTCATAATCAAATAAACAAGAAAGTTTGGTTTTATTTTTCTAATTTTTAACCATAAACCCTTATGATTAATTACAACAACTTTCAAATCAATGTGAGGATCCATATTATTTAGTTGAAAATCAACTTGAAAGTAGGCAAGATCATAAAACCTTCATTTTTATTGCCATCAAAATAAGATGAAGGAAAAATGAAAGAAGGCTTTAGAAAATTATTACATAGCATAGTGTCACCGCAAGTAGATATGTATGCATTCCATTGTGTATATTTGTGCCTTCACATGTATCGTTCCTTCCAAATCAATGTTTTTTTGGGTATACTAATTCATACCAAGATCCATTAGTTTGCATTGCATTCAAATCAATAATTTTTTTTAAATTATTGATTTTCATAATTAAAAGATCAATATTTGCTTTATCAAATGAAACATCACATGATTCTTACCTAAAAAAATATCCAAATCAACAATGATACCTAATTTTTCATAATAAAGATCACTCTCATCATGCTAAAATAATGGATTATCATGAATTTTTAAATTCATTAGGCAAGAATCAGTCAAATTAATTTTGTTTGATTCATAAATAAACTTAATATTATAAATTTTAAAATAATGGATTATATATAAGAGTAGAGGACCAATGTGACCTAGTAATAAATAAATCCCAATTGGCCATATATTGAATATCAAGTGGTGGATTATAATCAATGTTCAATATAAATAGTGGAGTGTGTGCCATACATGAGACAACATGTGCCACATTAGATCGATATTGATTGATTAGGAGTGTTAAATAAACTTGGTTGAAGCTAGAAGAGCATTATAAAAGGAATATGAATACCTCATGAATATTCTTTGAATGATAATGAAAATGAATTCATGTGATAATGCAAAGAATTGATATGGTTTGGATAATTGGATATCACCTTGGAATAGATAGCTATCACAATTCAAAATATTTTTGTGTGGTAAGAACTTAAAAGTTTTCAAAAATATTTAAGTAAGCATTCAAATTTGGGGCTTACTATAAGGTTAGGCTTTATAAAACATAGAATAGGATGAGGTGAAGGAAATGGCTCCATTAAATTTCTTTATAAGATTAATGGATGGTATCTAGAAGGATGCCACCATGGCTACAATCTTGAGATACTCTAAAAAGGAAAGAATGTGAGAAAAAAGGTGTGACCTAATATGAAATCAACATATTAAGGGAGAATATCCCACATTTTTAGATATATGGTGAATATCTCATGTTGTGTTGGATCACTAAATCACCACAAGGATGAAGAGAATTGTGAGGTTAATCAAAATAAAGAGGTAGAACCAATTCAAATAGGAGGTTTACAATCAAAGAGAGTCTTTAGAATTGATGAGTTTTCATATTAGAATCTCTTTAAAGGAGCTAAAAAATAGCTTATTTAAAGCAACAAGAGCCCACAAATATATCACATATACAACTTAAAATTTGAATTGCATGAATCATAGGTGATGATACATGACTTGAAGAAATATAACCCAATGGATTTAGAAGGGGTATATAGTTGAAATAAATTTGTTGGAAGGGACTTGAATAATACATCTATGTTAGCATAGATAAATTGAAGGGAGTGTGATAGTAAAACACGCTATTTTTTTGGTGACTCATGAAAAAATCTTGCCTAAAAGATAGAGATCCCATAACACAATCCATTGTTAGAGTGATGCTAACAAAATACTATTGCATAACATTTCTTATTCAAGAGAAACCTCCTTTTCTTCTTGAGTAGATAGTATGTTGAATTTTGTGTCTACCACTACTATCTACCACTTCACTGAGTGGTTAGGCTTATGGTTGATCCAAAGCTATGTTTAGAGATGTTCCATAGGATGTGGGCAACCTATGATACATTTTCTAGTTACTTGTTTGTGAATATAGATAACATACAACCAATAGGAGGGAGAGACAAAGTAAAGGAAATACTTATGGATTCTAAACAAAATAGGTGACCAACCACACATTAATGTACATAATTTTTTTTAATAGCTATACTTTGTTGTATTCTTCTAAGTTGATCTATAAAAGGGTATTACTCTCATTATTAAGGTGATAAGACCCAAGTGAAACTTGAAGGGTGGGAGACATTAAAACTACCAATAAACTTGAATTATCATTGGTGGATTTGGATAAATGCATCTAAGACTCTTGGATGGGGATTGCAGATTCCTAGATCATTCTATCAAACATGAGGAACATGACTAGTTTGTTATAAAAGGGCTGATGCAAGAAGTTGGGTCCACAAAAAGCTCAAAAAGTGGAAGTGTTTTTGTTGTTTTTCATAATTTGTCACACTTGGACTGAAAATTTGAGGCACTTACACAATGAATTTTTAAAAAAATCAGTAATATGAAAGTTTGAATTTTGAATCTAGTTTCTAAATATGTAAATTATTCAAATACCCAAATTGTAGAAATTAAATTTTGATAGGGATCTATAAAAACCACTTTTTAAAAGTCCCTGTTTTTTTACCATACCATGCACATGTATGGACACCACTTTTTGACCCAAATGAAAGTATTTTGCTAATTCCTTTTGAGGAAAGAGAGCTAACAACATGAAGATTGATGGGGAATTTTTTTTTTTATTAAATTTTTATTGGCCTTAATTGTTGTTTTTAATCAACGTTACAGACAACATAATTTGACCTAAACTAAACATTTTTTGAAACTTTTTTTTTTCATTCTATAAAGAATTGTCTAAAGATTGATGTCATATAATTTTTTTTACAAGAAACTTCACCAAAAAAAAGTTATTAAAAAACAAAAAAAGTCTGATATTTCATGTTTAAGGACTAGTTTGCTTTGAAATTAATTTAAAAATATCAAATATAATCCAATATTAATAAAAATTATATATTTGGAAACTAGAAATCGTGTTCTGTAATGGGTTTTAATTTTATAGATTGATTCAAAAAAAAAGTCCATCAACCATATTGTCAAAGATGGACATTCTTCTTCAATCTGCCTTAGTTTTTTAGTTGCAGGTCAAAGGCTAAGGCTCGGATTGCCAAGCCTTTCCCGAGCCTAAAACCAAGGCTGCAAGTGGGTTGGAGATTCAAGTTTTTAATAACGCGTATGCATTTTTAAAAACGCGTACGCGTTACAAAACGCATATGCGCTCTTTATTTGTTTGATTATTTTTTTAAAATTTTTTTTTTAGAAACGCGTACGCATTTTAAAATGCGTACGCGTTTTGAAAAGACAAACGCGTACGCGTTTCTAAAAAGCAAAACGCGTATGCGTTTTAAAACGCGTACGCGTTTCTAAAAAGTATTTTTTTAAAAATAAATTATTTTTATGCACTCAAAAACGCGTATGCGTTTTATAACGCATACACGTTTTATAACGCGTACGCATTTTATAACACATACGCATTTTTTAGGCTCGGGTACCCAATGCATAACGCATACGCGTTTTTTAATAACGCGTACGCATTTTTTAATAATGCATACGCGTTTTCTGCGAGATTTTTTTTTTTGGCCGAAACTTCCCCTCTTCATGGACCCAACTTCTTGCACTTACCCAAAAGGGCCATGTCTCTAGGGAGTTTCAACTAGCACTCTCGTTCATGTGTCAATTATTTTATATGGCTCAAGGTCATTATGATGAGTGCTGGGAAAAAATATATCTCAAAAGAGCTGAATACTCTAATGTGGGACTATTTCTTCATCCTCCTTGCTTGTGCAATACTTAGGAATGGGGGAAAAGACAGTCATTTTCTTTTATCATGTATTGAATTGTAGTCAGGCTATCATATAAATAGGTGAGAGAAGACTTTAAGTACACTAATTAAATATGTCTCAAGAAAAAAATCCTAGTAACTTCCCTCTATTGCCATTATAGTAGATCTTTGAATACACAAGTTGGATTTAGTCTTGATATTGGATTGAGAAAGTTTTTTTTATAACTTGAATTTGTCAACATCCTTGTAGCAATTGAAAGATAAAAAAGGTGTTATAGGTAGTAGGATTATAATAATTTTCACATTGGAACAACTTATGATGGTGGGTCAAATTAGTACAAGTGTTTTGGGAAAAACCAAAACTTTATTTGAAAGATTAATTTTTTGAGATAAACTCAATAGATCTAAATTAAAGATTAAAAAATAGAGATATCAAAGAATAAAATGCAACCAATATGACAACACATTGATCGAGGTGACAAAATACTCTCACATGTAACTTAGGGGAAAAGGTAGTTGTTTGAGGAGTCTAATATTGATGGCAAGCTTGAAAGAAGTAGAGAAAGATAACTCTCAACACTTACTAATGGAAATGTTGATATTTGCCTCCAAAATTTTTAAAGGGTAAATAGTTTTGGTAAATTCTTCTACCTTGGGATTGTTAAGTAGGTCATGTAGAGTGGCCACTACCTACAATTCATGGGCGAAGAGCTCATGATATACCACATCAATGTATAAATAATTTTTAGCATGATCCCATGAGGATTATAAAATTTTATAGATTAACTCATTACATACTTCCAAGAAAATATCCTTACTTTCTTATATTGCACAAAGAGTTTTAAAATACTCTTCAAATATGTTTGTGTAAGTGATGACTTGGTAACATAATGAAGATGCCTCATAGTGATCTATGATAATTGTGATATCAAGGAACTATTAAAAATCACTATGCAATAAGTCCCACATTTCACTTGCTTTCTCTCACTAGGTACTATCAGCTCTCAAAATCATTGCTCCATTCCTTAGAACTAAACTTCACTTATAGGGCTAGGGTTCTAAATAAATGAGTGAAATTAGTTCATCTATAGAACCATGGAGGATTTTGGGATAACTCAATGAGAGTGGGTTTTCTTTCTTGCACTTCAAGCTTATATTAGAGTCAAGAGGGTATTCTTAGAGGTGAGAGCACAAAACAAACAAAATAACTATACATTAAACCCAAATTGTCGATTTGACCCCAAATTTATCACTGGGTAGAGAGAAACTAACTACTGAATGACTTCTATATAGTTGATATACCATCTTGACATAAAGTGCAAGGTGGGGTTGAGTTGCATGATTCACAAAAAATGATGTTTTGCTATTCTCTGTATGCTATGAAACCATGAACCACACAGACTAAAACTGAAATGAAAATAAAATATTTAATGATTTATTTGACTTTTTGTGAGTGAAATGGGTACAATGAGACCACACAGACTAAAACTTAAATAAAGATAAAATATTTAATGATTTATTTGATTTTTTGTGAGTGAAACAGATACAATGAGACCAATGTCTATTATAGGACAATAGAGTCATAGATGACAAGGAGAAATGAAAAAGAGAATAACAAACTATAATTGATCTATATATTGAAATGCATCCATATATACCATTGTCAGTTTCACCTACCTAGTTATCCATCAATGAAATATTCAAACTCATACGTAAACATTAAAATGTTGTTACACATCTTATAACAGATTTAGAACTTTGTCATATTCCTCTAATGGTGCTTACATTCACAAATACAAATGTGCTGAAGATTTTTTTTTAAAATAATACATTTTACGAGTTTGTCCACAAATCAATGGAAACACAAAATTGAACAATGATACAACAACCTTCTATCAACAGTCTGACACTATCTCTACCTCCTGCATAAACCCTGAAAATGATTTTCTGTATAATTTTTCTCTTTTGGATTATTCTTCTGCTCTTCTTTGCATCTCAATACTATCCAAAGAATGAATGAGGAAGAAAAACCAAGTCAAATAATCGATCAATAAAAAATCCTAAATCACGCTAATGTCGTAGTCTTGAATCCATAGTTGAAGATAAATTATGCCCAAAATAAGTGATGCAGATTGCAAGATGAGTAAAAAAATTAAATTTCGGTGGTTGGGCGACTGTTTTGTAGTAATGGAGGTAGCTCAAATAAAAAAAAGCATTGGCTTGTTGGCGCCCAAATGCATTCCTGAGAACACTTAGAAAATCAATAAACATGAAATATCATTGAAGTCTTCATAATACGGTTAGAGGATTACGTAAGAAAGAAAGGTAGAGAATAACCCTAATAATTTAGATGGCTTGGTATCATCAGAGCTTTCTGCACTTTTGAAAAGAAGTTTCACGAGCTGCTCATCTTCCTCTATGAGCGCTTATATACCAATTGGGAACTTGTCGATACTTTGAATATACTCATCAGGAATCACCACATCTCGCACTCGTCCTCATTTTCTTTCCTTCTGCCTGCATTCACCATCAACAGGAACCTTGATCTGGTTAGTGGTTCCTTAAGAACTAGGAACCAAGGTTCGTAGTAGACTTGAAACCTTAGATTTCTTTTTGAAACACACTTGATTCCCAGTTAGATTTCCTCTTGAAATACACTTGATTCCCAACAGGTAGCATGGTGGAATTTTAGTAAGGGAAGGAGACTAAGAGCCTCATCAATCCTTCAACTAAGGTCCCTTGTTGAAACAAAATACTAACACAATGATCCTTTGTTGGATGGTTACATGATTAGGATAATACTCATGATTGATGTACCATTTCAAATTTTCATGGAGAGGTTTCATTTTTGGCTCTTTACAAGATTTTTCTATAATTCAACATGTTAGCTATTCAACTTCTCTCTTAGACATAGTTGAATCTTAAAAAAATATGTAGCTATATGCTTACTACTTTTGGTGTTGAACTTCTCCTACTTGAATAATTTAGATAGTAAATTTGACTTGGTGATAGTTGGTTGAGAGTTCACTTCATGCCATCTACATCATATTACAACATTTGATTGGCCTCCCAATAGAATTTGAATAGACTTCCATGCGGGATGTGTTGATGTGGTTTTTAACAAACCAACATGCTTGTAAGTTGTGAAGCATGTAGGATGGAATGACAAATATTTCCCTAGTTGGAAGGTGTAGACTCATGAGTCTTCATGAATGAATTTAGAGATTCACTAGAATCTCTTAGTTGGAGAGCACTTTGGCTAGTTTGTTCAAGGGGCTATAGTGAATATTAAGAGTTGTTCAATTGAAATAGAGGTTTACTTGTGAGATTTTTCACTAACCAACCATGAAAACTTCTATTTCACTTCAAACTATAGTGTAACTTTGTTTTTTTGACTTTCATAATTAATTTTATCATTAAAATGACTTTGCAAATATTTAAAAACTTTAACATAGTAATATGTCCACTAAAAAAAAAAATGTTAAACATAAAATTTGAATTATTTGCGTGTAATACCCCTCCGTTCTACTTCTTGTGTGTTTTGCTTTATGCTATGTTTGGGATGCAGCTACTATTATACTGGGCACACCGTGTGGTTTGTGTTTTGATCGCTACTATTGAGTGACATTGATTATTGTGTGATGTGAATTATCTAACTATTGTTTCACATGCATTATGGATTATTGATGTTAGAAGAGTTAGCATGAGATATTTTATTACGTGATTTTTGATTATGATGTAATGCCAGTCTTTGATGAGTTGATTGGTGAAGAGGACGGTTTCACATCACTCGCTTGCGAGCGCCCTGTGAATCCGTGATTTCTTCTTCACGGTGTGTATTATATACTGGATATACTATATTATATTGTTTACTTGGTTTCAGGTTGCAGGTACATGATATTGATTCCACCTGGTTTCACAAGTTTGAGCGTGTCGATCCAATGGTTAAGTTGAAAGGGAGATAGTAACTAGGTAACATGTGTCAGGTCTACGCCCTAGCCTTAGTGTGTCGATAGTCCTGTTTTGTGAATCATAGTTATTTGATTTAATGTTATATGATTTTATTAGATGCATTATTATTTATTTAATGTTTAGAATAATTGCGTTGGAAAAAGTAGTGATTATTTTAATATTAAATTAAAATTATGCTTTGATGTTTGTTTAAAAGTTTTTAATGAAATTTAATTTAATTTAATTTTAAATTATTTAATTA
The DNA here is from genome assembly GCA_007115665.2 of Sequoiadendron giganteum. NCBI lineage: Eukaryota > Viridiplantae > Streptophyta > Pinopsida > Cupressales > Cupressaceae > Sequoiadendron > Sequoiadendron giganteum. The sequence goes on from CM021107.1 coordinate 414,641,698, forward strand.
ATTAAATTTTAATCTCAAAAGGATTAAATTTAGTTATTAAATAATTAAAATTGATTAATTAAATTAAATTGATTAGATCATGAGAAATTGAAAAGAAATGAAAATGGTATTTTAATTCAATGTTATGTTTTCGAAAATGAGAAAAGAAGGAAAATATCTAATTCTCTACTTTGCATGCAAAAGGGAATTAGGGTTAGATTAGATATTTTAGTTTTAATGTGAATGCATGTTTCAATTTTTTGGAGAGAGAAGTTTTTTGGAAGGATTGGTATTTTCAAAGGAATTTGAGAATTTTTGAAGAAATTGCACAAGTAGGGTTTGAAACAAATTTTGGATTTTGGAATTGGAATTGGTTGCACGTGTGAGGAAAAACTTGGAGGAGGCTTCTATCAAAGAAATTTCATCGTCTTTTGTAGCTTCATATTCCAGGTTTTATACTTAATATTTATTTCAATTTTCAATTTAATGGTTGTGGAAATTTGATAAACTTACTGTAGGAGATTATTTAGAAAACAAAAAAAACCTGTAGATCCATTGTTGAAATTCAATTTTAAAATGTTCTCAAACATTTAGGATTTATTATGGAAATTCTACTTTGAAAACAAACAGATTTGTATTTCAAATTCAAACCTTGTAGAAAAAATTACATTGGAAAATAAAACAAAATTTAGATCTATTCAAAGTTCTTTGTTTAATTTATTGATAAATTAGAAAGAATAGATTGAAGGAAATTAAATTAACATCATTTGAATTTTTGAATGGCATTCTAGAAAATTTAATTAATTTTCTTATTACTGATTTTTTTTTTAATATTTTCCTCAATTTTATCAGTCTTATAAATTCTAGTAAATATATATATATATATATATTATAAGAATTTGCATATAATATATAAAAAAAATATATATATATGTTAAATCCTTTATTCTATCAAAATTCTGTGATTGGAATTCTCATTCTCAAATTCTCAAATTCCATGCTGTATTAATGACAGAATGATACTATTTTTGGTTTCTGTGTCTTTTTAAAAAAATATATATATATTTAAAAAAAAAAAATTATTATAAAAATAAAAAAAACTAATAAAAAAAAAAATTATCCACAAAAGTGGATGGTGGCCATGACCCCACCATCCACATGTACTGTTGGGAGGGGTGCTGACATGGAACAGTGCGCCCACCTTTTGGGGGACACACTGTAACATGACAGACCGCCCCCACAGTACCGTGCCTATTGCCTCTATGGGATTCCGATCCTTGATTTTGTTTTTTGTTTTTTTTTTTAATTATTTTATATTTTTGGGTTTGACTTTGCTTTCCTAGAACATGGAAATTCGGCCCTTTGAATTTAATAATTTTTTTATTTGGTTTTTTTTTATATTAAATAAATTTTGGCACGTGTACGAGAGACTGTGTATTCATCCGCCATTCGAGGTAGTTTAGAAATCGTGCATTTTTTTTGTTCTAATATTAAATATATATATGTAAATACTATATAAATATATATATAAATATTATATGGTCAATATATGTATTTATATATATATATATATATTATAGGTATTTATATTTTTAAGATTAATTGTGATAGTTTATTTTCCAGAATTAATTAAATATTCAGACTGGTAATTTTATTAAACAGAGTTTCTTTTTCTCTATTAATATAAGATGCAAGCATGACTTTTAATATAAAAGGGATATTTAAATTTACGTGAGAATATTAAATATTGAGGGAGTATTACTTTACATATATATTTAAGAGTATATATGTATATGTATTTGATTTTCAGTTTTAGACATATTGACAAATGTGAGTAATTAGACAACAAATTAAACCAAAATTCTTATTGAACATTATTAGATAACGTTGCAAAAAGTATTTATTTTAATGATGAAATTATTGTGTTTTAATGAAGATTTAGAATGATAGTATTTTATTTTTTGCGAGAAGCATTAGATAGGAATATGGATTTAAGATATCCAAACATAGTGTTTTTCTTTATCAATGCATTATTATATTATCTTCCCTTTTAGTGAATGCTTTGGGAACGGGTAATCATGTTATGTATTGAGAAGTCTTCCAGTGAATGTGGGTCATTCCCATGTTTGATGATGTTCGTTTTCCTTGGGTAGTGTTAAATGAGTATGTTTTCCTCCAAGTGTTGGAGTGGGGATTCTTTATTGGCATCTCCTAGATTAGGAGAGATTGAGTTGTTCAGTTCTAAAACACTTGTGTCACCCTTGGAGTCATGTTTTGAGTAGTGAGTTATCCATTAGAGGAGTGACTTTTGTTAGGAGCCGGAGCTCAAAGAGGTAAACCAGGTAACCTTCGAAAGTGTTTTTAATAAGTGATAATTAAAGTAAAGTATTTAGATGATTAGGATGCATTCACATTAACCAGGTTAAATTAACCCCACTCGCAGACACAAGGGCTTGTTTAGACTTGGGGTAAGTGAGAAGGCCTGGAATGGCAAGGTCAACTAGCTTGTCCATACGAAAGGTAGTTGATTCCGCTTGAGTGAGTATGAGGGTCGGGATTCGATTGAAGTCACCAAGATTACTAGAGCCTATGAAGAATGCCCCGAGGAGATCTCATGACGCACCTTGCGATGACACTCTATCTAGGATAACCTTGAGAATATGTTGTGTATGGTTTCTTTAGCACACTTGATTTTTATTATGTCTAGAAGCAATGTAACCATGTTAGTGTTAGATTTATATTGTGCATATGTATGGTTGAGTCAGTTTGTGCAGTTAGTCAGCCTTTGGTTAGAGGTAGTAGATTTCTTGTCCATGTTGCATTTTTACTATCTCCTAGCATGGGGGGTGGGCCTTCGGGTACCACTAAGTTGGGTGGAACATGCACCAAAACCATTGGGTCCCCCTTTGTTCTTCAGTTCGTGGAAGCGAGACATCCAGCTGGGCAACTCGCGGATATTGTTATTCTCTTCTTGTATTGTTGTAATTCTTTTTGTAATGAGTTGTTTTACCCTCTTGTTGTTGAGGTGGATCTTGTAATTATTATACTTATGTATTTTGACTCATTTTGGGAATGAGGATTGTAATCTTGTAATGGTTTATGTAATGGAATTATGTGATGGTTAATCTATTCTTATCTTGTATTTACTTATTTTGAATGTATGTCATTACTTGAGTTGTTTAATGCAATGTAATTTAGATGATGTATGTTAATGGGAAATTAAGTAATCTCGGTTATGTAGCCTTAGGGGAGGTTGTCAATTATAGGTGAACATGTATGTATAATTCACTTTAATAAAAAAAAATTAGTACGTTTTTATACTGAATTGAAACTTCCTCTAGGGTTGCGTGGCAGGGCATTACATTGCACATTAGAATTTATCCATTTTAACATGATACAATTTTAAATTTTTAGGACAACAAGGCATGTAATTAAGATCTACAAAATTTTACCTTGTCGAAGTAAACAAATTAACTGATTTTTTCCTTATAAAAATAAAATTCATCATCAAAACCGTGATGTATTGCTAATGTAAAAAAAGTCAAAAGTAGGGAGGAAAGAAAATGGTTAAAGAGAAAATAAAAGAAATCTAAACTTATTTTTCATCCTTTCATACATCATTCTATGAAGTGGATGAAGTTGATGAGAAACCAAACTTCATCAAAATCTTGATCCATAATTCAAGTGTAAGATGATGCGATCTTTAAAGATAAATTAGCTATATAATTCAACTTTATGCTCATATAAATGTGATCATGTGACCATATAGGACACTTAAAATCAATAAATTGTTAGTGTTGTAAACACATAAGAGTTTTATCGACACCTAATGAATTAAATGTATGAAAACTCAAATAAATTAAATTTAGACCTTATAAAATTTTGTTGAATGAGAAAAATGTAGGAGAATAGAATAAATTCATATGTTTATTCAATAGTCTCAAACTTCAATGGGTTTTCCAATATGTGGCAATGATAAATACACATATTTATATAGAAAATTTGGATAAACCTTCCCTCAAAAAACACATAAAATAACAAAAAGATCTTAAAATATGAAGAGTCATGAGCTGTCTATTCACATTCCACTCCTCTCTCCAAGACTATACAATACAATTCACTTTTCCTTATAAAATTTTTAATTTCAAAACAATCTCTTTATTTCATTTGCATTTCCAAGTTGTCATCTTAGAGTATCCAGTTCCTAGGCCTTCTTATCATTCATTTTCTAGAGCTTCACTTGGAAATTGTCTATTCCTAACATAATTAATGATAAGTTGGGATGAAATGTATCCCATTTCACTCCCCAATCACGACCTTCCAAAATATATTTGATAATAGAATCACCCCCTCCAAAAATATCGATGCTCATTTGAGTTAAACTTAAGATGTCAGTTGAGAAAATAATTTTATTCTTGAGAGAACTACCATCCCACACCTAAATAATTTGATCCAATGAGGATAACCCAAATAAATCCTCCTTGGAATGAAAGGAAGGATATTTCACATAATGGTTGTGTCCATTGAGTATAGACAGGTTTTTTTTTTATTTCCAATTCCATATCCTTATCATCTAATCATAACTTGCGCTCATAATCCATAGGTACTCATTATAGAATAATACTATCCTAATGTAGTAAATTGGCATTGAAATATCTTTTAATTCCATACTTTCATATTGTATTCATTACCTCTATATGCAAAAAGAAGCTTGAGACTTGTGAAAATGCATTCCTCTAGTAGGTCCATCATGCATGTAAAATCAATCAATGAGGGTTCACATACAGTAGTCCCATAACTAAATGACCTTGCTTTGGATACTCGACAGAATCCATGGACTCTTTGTGTGGAAGCTCAACCCCTTTATCTAGTTACTCTTGGTCTTGAATTTTTTCAACATTCTCACCAATAATTTAATATGATCCTCTTCTCTACAAATTCTTCTAATGGATTCACCCCACAACTATACAAGCCCTCATGAAATACATAACACTGCTACACTAGATCTACATTACATTCCCAAATAAGTAAAATATAAAATGAAGAGAAATCACATATACTTATTCTTGAATAAATAGAGGAGAAGATAAATGATTAACATTATAATAACACCCAAGCAACTATTTATGTAAAGAGGCCATAAATCTTGAGTATTGTCAATGCTCAAGTTTCCTCTCTAACATATTTTCTTCGTCCAACTCCAAACAAATGATCATGATTTAATATGCAATTAACCAAATCTGAATCACAATTATATTGAACTCCATGATCAATTCAAAGGTAGCTTATATCCACTAGAAACATTTTTTCAAATATTTCATGGACCTTCCTAGGAAATTCAAATAGGCTACAAATACCTCTTAAACATTTTGACCAACAGTTAATAGGACACAACCCTTCATTCATAGAGATATTATGTTAAATAATTCATGTACTCTATTATTACATGACTTTGTATCTATTTCACATGCCTTTTATTTGTTACAACTCTTTCTAATATACTCCCTTTCTAATCTTGGATACATTTTATCAAATTGTTGGAGAGTTTCTTATGGTGCTTCTTCTTCACATTCCTTTATAAAATACCTTCATGTGATAATTGTTCCTAGAGATCTCACCTTATAGGCTTGGTCTAATATGTAGCAATCTGTGACTCCTTTCATGGTGTGTTGACCAAGATACTCACAGTCTAGGAGCAAAGGATGGTAGCAAGGATTTTGGAACTTATCTTTTATTTATTTTTAAGATTTTTTGAATCCCTTTCCTTTATATTCTAGCATTTAAACTTCCATAAACATGGTTGGTGGGTAGATAATTCATCTAGCCAAGTATGCAATAAAGTTACTCAAGTGTATGTAGAAGATCAAAAATTAATTGTTAAAATAGCTCATAGTTTGAGAAAAACTTGAGGGCTCTTGAAACCTTTTGTAAGGAGGTTGGGATACAAGTGAACAATAGAAAAACCAAAATAATGATCTTATTAAAAAGAAAATAATTATTTTTAAAGGAAACTCGTTGGAAATTATGGATTAATACAAATATCTCGGGCTTGATCTCAACAACAAACTCAATTGGGAATTGTATAGAGAAAAAATAATTCAAAGAGGTTGGAAAGTGTTATAATCCCTAAAAAATATATGTACAAATGCGAAGTTATGAGATTTGAAAATCAAGAGTACATTTTTTGGCTTACTTGTTACTCTAGTGATTCTCTATGGGTGTGAAATTTGGAGCAACAACATGTTAGATCAAAATTGAAGACACATTGAAAGAATCCAAAAGCATCTAATTATAAGAAGCCTCAAAATTAATATTGTTATTCCTTATGATATTTTTTTGGCCAAGGTAGGTGCTTTCCCTTTGGAGGCATAGACTATGGTCTAGTTATTAAGTTACATACAAAATGACCAAAATATAGAGAACCATCATTGGCCTAAGCTAATAATGGAGGGATAGCTTACTAGAATAAAAAACACATGGATGAAACAAAATGATAAATAGATGAAGAAGTGGGATGTTAAAATGCATGAATTTCCAAACACAAATGAGGAAATGAAAAAGGTATGTGAGAGAAAAATCTAGGAATGCCATATGGATATACAAATAGGATGAAAAAATATTTACTATATCAAAGAATATAATCCCATGGAGGACCACAAAGAAAAATCCTACATAAGAGTGAATATTAAGTGGAAATAAAAAATGTTGATAGCCCAATTAAGAACTAGATCTCATTATCTTATATGTGAAACTGGTAGATAGATGGTACCTAAAGATGAGAGGGAAAAAAATATGTCAATTTTATAGCAAGGGAATGGTGAGGACAAAATGACACTTTTTCATGGAGTACTCAACATATGAAGACATTTGTGCTAGCTATGAGGACACATTATAGTTGATAATTTAAGTACCTTATTTGAGGAGGCAAGGCTAGACAAAACTATAAACTTCATCATAAAAATTAATTTCAAAAGATTTGATCTCGAGAGGAGTTTATGAATTTTATAGGTCTTCTTTGCTAAGGGGTTGTGTGTTGCTCTTGGGTCTAATAGATTACTTTGGCCTTGTGGAGTCTTAATAAAATATTTCATTCATTCATTCACAAAGGTGCCCTCATTAATTTTTCTCTAGGGTTTGGATAAAATAAATATTTTTCATGTGTCTCGAATATGCAAACAAAGTTGGAATTATAGTTTACAATCTGGGATTCAAAACCATTTTACAACATATATTACATTTTGGAATTTCAGAAAAGTTCTCTTTTACATTTGTAAGTGCATTTTAAAATTTTGATTTTTTTATCATTTCTAACTCGCATGTAGAAAAAATTGCAAATCAACTGAAATTGAAATTTATCATTACAAAATAAAAATTAAAAAATATTAGAATATTTTTAAAATTTAAAATTTTAATATCAAAATTTAAAAATTCTAACATTAATTTTTAATTTTATTTTGATTAAATAACCAATTATTAAAATCATTTTTTTAATATTTAATCACAAGTTAGAGTTTAAATAAAAATACAAAATTTTAAATATTAAATTTAAATGCATTTGAATTTAAACTTTAACATTTTAAAGTGTAAATTAAAAAATTTAAATATACAAAAATTGAATTTCCTTTTACAACATGCAACTAGGAAGAATCAAACACAAGATGCCACAATGGAAACACATTTTATGAGATTTTTTTTGATACTATTGTAGATGCAACAAGTCACCAAAAATGCAAAAAAATGAGCAGATGATAAAATGTAAAAAAGGGAAAAGTGTGACAAAAGGCCATCAAAGAAAAAACATCAAAGAAACTAGTTGCATTTAAGGGAGGGAGATTAGAAGCACAACATGACCCAACAAGAATGAACAAATAAAGGTCCCCGATTTGGCATAGATAAGGAGCATGTTGTGATGGGCCATAATAGATGCTCCATCTCACCTAAACACAAATAAGATAATGCTTTAAATAGACCAAACTCCAAAATGATGCAAACATGAAAGTCCTATGCATGGGAACACCTCATAATGACCATACTGAACTATAAAATTGATTGTTTGATAGCCAGGTTCAAAAATATCATTGAAATCATCTAATATTAAGTGAATCTATGATAGAAAGATTACTTGACAAATATTTTTCAAAACTAATATAGCTAGGCATCTAGAAAGACAACCAAACTTGTTTGCACATAGATCTAAGATCCTTAAATAGTATAATAGACAACCAAACTTGGAGATCTACATAACAACTTGTGTAGGATATAGTCACCCTAGGCGGCTTAGTCTAGCTATTTGAGCTCAAATTTGCACTCGATCTTTGCTTCTAATTTCTAATTTTTGCTTCTAAGTGTTTTTCTATGACTATTTGGAAATTTAGTATTCATAGTGGGCAAAATTAGTGTTTTGACACTCACATGAGCTTCATGACCTAGTGTCCTATTTCCAATACTTCGGTGAGACATAGTTGTAGACTTATGGCATCCCATGTTGTTGTTACATCCATTGTGGATCTTGGTTCCTCCAACTCTTTCACGCAAGGTATTGTTAATACCCAACCTAGTTTGGACTCTATCCCTAATCCTACCATACCCATGGCAACTTCACAAAAAATTACCTTTATGGAAATTGAGATTGTTGTTTCCCATGTTCCCAAAGACAAACTAAAATAATTAGATAAAAAATTAGAGGGATTGCAAGAATAACTAAGCACTAAATCCTTAGCAAGACAAAAAATGCCTATAGTGGACAACCTAAGGAAATTGATTAGTGATTCTCAAGGATTAAAAGTATTATGTAGTCTAGCCAACATAGTTGATGTTAGCATCCCTATGATGGCTAGTTATGCTAAAGCTTTGGGATACACTCAAAGCCAAGGAGAAAGCCAAATCTCCCTCCCAATAGCTATAGCCTCTATTCCCACATTCACATTGCCAACTATAGCTTCAACGGTACAAAAAACCAATGGATAACTCCAAGCTTAGGGATTTCCAGTGGGAATCTTTCTAACTTCATGAAATCACACATGAAACCTCAATATTCATCACATCTCATAAAAATGAAACATAGTAGTCCACCAAGCACTTACATAATGCCATAATATTCATGACATTCTCAAAACATGTTAAACAATGATTCATTCATAAACAAACTTTTGCAAAAAATGACATCACTTCAACAACAAATTTCCACATCAAATCAAAATCAAAATGGAAAACCATTGCAATATGTCAAACGGAGCCCATTGTCACTTGAAATATTGAAAACACACATGTCGTAAAACATAGAAATTCCCCAATTTGAGAAGTATAATGGTAAAGGAGATCCTAATAACTTCATATATCAGCTTATATGACATTGTGTAGTGAATTCATCTTTGAAGATAAGCTCCTAGCTAAATTATTTCCTAGGTCATTGAAAGACATGGCCTTGGAATGGTTTTGCTCATTGCCCAATAACTAGATACATTCATTCAATGAACTTGTTAATGCATTACTCCAACACTTCTAAGAAAATATTGGTCTTTAAATTACATTAATTGATTTAGTGTGATGCAAACAAGGAAAACATGAAAAAGTAACAAAACTCATAAGATGGTATCAATTACACTCTTCCTGATGTTGATGTTCAAAGAGCATTCATAGGGAATTTACAACCTAGCATTAAGGATAAGATATTATTGATGAAATACCCATCCTTTATACACTTGTGTATGAATCTTTGTGATTATCAAAATTTGATTAGTCGGTATGAAGAAGTATATTCATCGAATCCTTCTAAGAAATCCAAATACATACATCAAAACAACTATCAACCATTCAAGAAGAAAAACAAGAAATTTATCAAGATAAGTACACCTCAAATAACTAACCACATTGAGCCACAATTCACAACAATAAGTATAACTCCCTATTAATTTAGGGCGAGAGATAATTTACCCAATTTCCTGATTCCCTCCATTCAATCGTGTTACTAATTTTGAGTAAGAACTTAATCCAATTACCTCTGATTAGACCCGTGGACACAACAAAACCTGTATCTCCAAATTTCAACCCAAAAAACTTTTTTCAATATCATCATACAAATGGACATGATACAAAATGATTCATGTGTCTTAAACATCAAGTGAAAGACCTCATCGATTCTAATCACATCTAGTTTGCTGATGTTAATGATAAAAGAAATAAGTCTATTGCCCCACCAAATCAAAACTTACAAATTTTCACAAATCCCATGCCAAATTATTCATCCAAATTTGTGCAAGATTGTGATGATAAGAATGATGATAATTATAATGATGAAGATGGTCTAGATAAAATGATTGCTCTAATAGATGTTCAACCTTGTAAGGGCCAAACCACTTTGTTACCTGATATTGATTCCATGCATATTGATGCATCTATACATGTGCCTGATGGTCCTCTTTATATCCCCAGACATATTAATGATAAACCTATACAAGGAATACTCATTGATTCTGTGTGTTTAGAGAATGTGATCACTAAGGAATTCTTGTATGTGCATGAGATTTATCGAGATTCTTATGAACAATCAAAAGAATGGTTAAAAAATCATTAAGGTTTTTATTTCCCTACAATAGGTTTGATCACTCTTCCTCTTAAAGTTGGACCAAAACAACTAGATGTATCATTCTCCATCATCTTGATGTCAAACCAATTTTGTGTGAAGCTAGGTTATCCATGGCTATGCTCTATGAATGTTGTCCCATTAGTTATCCACAAGTGCATAAAGTTACCATTTAAAAATTAAATATATAGTGTACCATAGTGAGTTTAATCCTTTGTCTTCCCATGGAAATTTTTCCTTGGATTACTTTGGCCTCAACCTATGGAACCTATTAAACCTCGTGAGGAATTATTTTTTAGGTCATATAAAAAATTTAAGACAAAACATATAACAATATTATCCCTTAGCAATATTCCTGAAAATGATAAGGCTATGGTTGTTTCTCCCACCCCACAAGTTATGGACGAGTCCATGTTTCAAGAAAATAGTATTCCAAGTAAATAAGTATCTATGCTAGAGTTCCTCCACCTACATCATATAAAAGACCAAGAGATAATCACATGATTCTCTTTGTTCCTTCAAAGGAAAAATAAGTGTATAGACAAAAGGAGACAATATTTTCCCAACCCCTAAAGGTTCCTTTAGTTCCTCCCTTAAGGGAAGAACAAAGACCAATGGTTGAGAAAACCACTCTTACACCTTCAAAAATTAAAAACCAAACACGAAGAAACAAAAATGCTAAAGGGAATAGGCATAGATGCTATGCTATTGCTCATCAGTTGGAAGAAAATAAAAAAACATTACCTGACACTCAAACACCATGCAAACAAATCAAGATGAATTACAACTTCCACCAAAACATGAAACTGAACCTTACATGTCCCAACTAAAAAAAATAATGAAATAAGAACATACAATTGACATTGTCATTAAACCACCCATTGTGATAACTTGGATGATGAAGATGAAGATGCTAAAATTGATGAACAAGTGCATAATGAACAATCTTTGTTGTTCTCAAAGTCTATGGATTTATATGGGGCCAACCATGATGATACTCTTGATGAGAGTGATTCACAACATGTTGAACCTAGTGATGCTCCTAGTATGACACTTGTTGTAGTCCCTTTGGCTAATTGTCCACCTTCCATATATAATGAACATGATTGAGATGCAACCAATTTTCTTTAGGATGACTCACATGTGTATTACCTCTTTTTGCTTACTTTATGTGTTATTTGTGTTTACTTGCACGTGATGTGATCTCCTATGTTGTCCTACTTGGTGTGTCTTTATGTTTGTGATTTTTCTTTGGATGAAACTTGTTGCTTCATTGGAACAACCATACAAAGGAAATGAATATGTTGTGACAATCTTCTATTTGTATCTCCATTCTTATTTTTGTTGTGAACATTATCTTTTTTTGTCTTTTTTTCTCCTTTTGGGGACGATGCAAGGCATTAAGACATTTATTTTTCTTCCATGTTGACACAAAAGTTCATTTTTTTCTCCCTCTCCTTCTCTCTCTCTCCACGTGCCATTCTTCCATTGTCTTCATTGTTTCACAAGTATTTGAGGAATAATGTCAGTTTCGAGCTCATTTACATCATGGTAGAAAATATGTATATTGACCCAGATCCATGGATCCCTTCCTTGTTGATATTTTAATTATGGAATAAAAATTAGGGGTAACCCCTTATCATGAGGTAGCTTTATTTGGAAACATATCATTGGCATAGGGATTTCCAATTAAGATCTCATGACCTTATCAAAATAACATTTATCATTTTTCTACCTTAAAGCAACTACTCACAGCATGGTGTTTTGCAATTCCTTTAAGGTGAGGGAATACATTAAATTATGTGCTTCACTCTCTACACACGTGTTGGACTTAGTGATGTGTTGACATAGCATTTATTCTTCACTTTTCTCACATGTGCTGGACTTAGTGATGCGTTGGCATAAAATTTTGATCATCTATGTAGCACCTTATTAGAATTATCATGGAGTACAATTCTTGGTATGGTTGACAATGGGTACACACCTAGTGAATATCAAACTTCACTAGACCATGTGTGTTTCTCATTTTCCGACTTTATCTTAGGGGCTCACCTAGTGAATATTGGACTTCACTAGCTCGTGTTGCCTTTGGTTTATTATTCACCTAGAAAATATCGGACTTTGTTAGCCCATGAGCCATGAAAATATTTTGGGTGTGGATCCTAGTATAGCACAACTTTCTAGTCCATGATATTCATACCCTTCCTTTACATTTTGTGTTGACATTGTGTATGTTTTCTTGTTGCATTGCATACATGTGTGTTCCTTTGTGATTATGTTGGTCTTCCATGGGATCTTGAATCCTAGGGGCTTGTGCACTCCCCCTAAATTCAATGCCATCCTATCTCTTAAACATTCAGATAATCAGACCCCTCTTGGCATATTTTTCTACTTTATTGTGATTATGAGCATAAGTTCATACTCTCACTAAAGTGGGGGCTAAATGTAGCATCATAAATTGTCACCCTTGACAATTTGACACTATGTTTTGCTCCCCCTAAGTGCATGGACCTAATTGAACACCCAATTTGCTAAATTATGCATTTTGTGGCCCATTTACCATTTACCAATAAATTGCAAGTAGAAAACCAAAACATTTATTTAATGTTTTTTGTTGATACCTTAAATCTTGTAAAATGGGGTTGGGACCTAGTCACCTAGGGAAACTTAGTCCCCCTATTTTGCCTCCAAAATTGAATATGTTGGAGTTGACATTTTATTAATTAAATTTCAAATGTCCAAAGTTGGCTGTTGGGATTTAATTTTTGGGAAATTAGAATAATTGCATATAAATACCTAGTTATTGTATCATTTGAAATCTATCTAGCATTACGAGAAAAAATATTGTGAAGAGCACTATCAAGCAATCAAGAAATTCAAGAGCATTCAAGAGTAGATTTATTATAGCAATTTAATATCAAAGCATCATGTCAAAGTGAATGTGAGTTTTTTCATGTTTATGTTATCATATTGTTTATGATATCTAACCCTTGTAGGTCTTCAAGCAGATAAAGCCATTAAAAATCAAGCCTTAAGGAGATTTGTATGATTTCAGTCCTTTAAGGAAGCCATTTTGAGTGGTGAGTTATAGTCCATTATTGATTCATCATTTCATTTTATCATTTAGCCTTATCCCTTAAAAGGATAGGCTCTCTTTCATTGACATTTGCATTGTGGAAGTAGAAACACTAACATAGGGTTTGACTAAGGCAAGCCCTTATATGGCATAACCATTACTCTCTCTTTGAATGTGTAGGTTTTAGATCTAAAGAATATTGGGAGAATTTTGATGGTCAATTATTCATTATTGCATTCAAACCCTACACCTTTAAAACAAAAAAAAAAACTCAATTATCTTTGCACTTGACGAAGATCTGATAGTGCGACAACTAGGAAAATAAGGCTTTGATCTGGCTCTAGAGGACCATGAAATCAGATTTAGAATTCACCTATTAGGACATAGTCACCCAGGACAACTTGGTCCTCAGAAATCAACTTCAAATTCATATCATGGGTGCACAATACTCTGCTTAGTCAATTTTTGTAGTATGAATTTGTTTGTGATAGTCTAGATCTACTGTATTTGCATTAGAGTAGTAATTTACATCGTTAGCCTAGTCATTTCATTGTATTTCATTCCTAAATCCATTCCAAGTTTGGTCAAGGGAGGGTTGAATCACCTCTTAGGTTGTAAGTTAGTCCTATATCTTGTCTAAATCCAACAAACTAACACTACCACAACCCCTTTAATTAAATCCTTGAAAAAGTGCCCAAACCCTAAAGTGAAATCTCTAGGGCTTCACTTTTTCTCCATTTAAAAATTATAAAGATCAAATCATAAAATTTAATCTTTGGAAGAAAATGAGAGAGATGGATAAAAACACATGAACTCAATTATAACCACCATTTTAACTAGAATGAATACTGATGGAAAAATCAAAGAGCAACTAAGAACTCAAGCTGGAAAGTTGAATACTTACATTCAATACCTCATTGGCCTAATTGATTCCTTTGGCTTTACCAACTCTTTTTTATGCCTTTGAAATAGATTTACTAGTTGTAGGTAAAATTGGAGGGATTATTTAAGTATTTGGAGCATGGAAAGTTTCAATCCTAACATAAGGTTTAAATATTACTAAAGGATCTATTAATAAATACATCATAATATTAACAATAATCTTAGCTCCTTTAATGAAGTGGAAGAAAAATATGATAAAGAATTATTATTAGAGGCTAATTTACCAAAGCTGAAAGAAATGGTAAAAATGGATTTCTCCACCTTAATATCAGGTGGTATTCTTGAAGAAAATAATCCTAGAATTCCCCTCAAATGATGCACATTGACTAAATAGATAATCATAATTTTGAGAGAAGGTAAGAAAAATTCTAATATACATGAGAGACCTCAATAGTGGTAAACTAGTAAATCTTTAAACTTTTATCAATAAAATCCCTTGTTTTTTGTCAATGATTAACAAAGTGTGAACCCAATTAATGATTAACAAAGTGTGAACCCAATTCATTGTATGGTAAAGGAATTATCAAATTTAATCAAGAAGAGGACAACTAAAATAACTATCAATGAGCTTGTCAAAATGAAGACTTTGTTTGATATTCTTGAATGTCTTCTTCCAATGCATCATATAATCCTCTATTTTTTTAAAAAATTATAATTTCAAGGATTATTAATTTTAGATACTTGCATATACCAAAATTTAATGTGACAAGGAGGCTTTAGATAATTTATAGGAGTATTTACAAGGTGATCATCTAAAAAATAAAGAAGAAAGGATCCAAATTGATAACGATAGTAGAGAAACACAAGAATGAGCATAAATGATAATATTTACTCGCCAAATTTAAGCTTGGATGTAATGATTCAATATTTGGTACAAAAATTTATGTTTGTAAAGTTTAATATTTTAATGCCAAAATAGTATATTAAAACTTGGGAAAATATTTCAAGGACTTTGAACTTCTTTCATTGTAATGCTATTATGAATAGTTATGAGAATTTATACAAGGAGGAGACTATAAGTTGTAAAATATTCATTGAGGAAAGACTAATTAACCTTTGGCCAATTATATAAGATTATACAAATGAAAGACTTAAATGAACTTTTTAAATTTTGAGAATAACAATAAAGTGTAGACTCAAACTTTGTGTCTATTTGTACTTGTGGTTGCTTTCATTTTTATTTTTATTATTGTTATTATTTTTCCATAATTATTCTTTGTAATCTATAATCTCATCAATTAGTTAATTTAAATTCCCTTAAAACCATCTATATAGATTTAATTGAAGTGATGCTATGACTTGTTGCTACATCATGTATAGTTAAATCTGCACCCCTCTCTTAATGTCAATCTCAATATTCTCTTAAAATTATTTGTAAGACCCTTTAAACACCAAAATACCAAATATTTTTTTTTACATAATATACAACTCCATGCAAGCTACTGAAAACTCTCACACATGTTTGATTGGCCCCCCTCTTCCTTTATATTTATCCAGTTTTGGAATTTCAAAGTTCTTCAGAAAAGGGATCATTGATATGCTACGATCAAATGAATATGGACATATGTCTTGCAATGCATAGATCTTCTTGGGTTTCCCAAGTTTTATATCCGATATTCTTTGATTAAGGTTTTGAATTTATAATGTTATGTTGTTGCTAGGTGTGTTCATTTGAGGATTAATTGGGCTATAGCCTTGTTGTCCCATATATGATGGGTTTTGTGTGTAAAGAGGAAAGGGTCCTTGTTGTGTGGTATATGTATATTGTTGTTGAGGAACACCTTATTTTTGAGGGACACCTTGTTATTGAGGGACACCTTGTTGTTGATGAATACACTGTTTTGAGGGACACCTTGTTGTTGAGGGACAACTTATTTTTGAGGAATTCCTTGTTGTTGAGGGACACTTTGTTGTCGAGGAACACCTTGTTATTGAGGAATACCTTATTGTTGAGAAATAGGTTCTCATCTTGTTTAATTGAAATTTTGGCTGATTCAATGTTGATGTGTGATTTGGTGTGCAAAAGAAATTTGTTTGATAGCCTTGTATTCAAATTGAATAAGTTTGTTTAAGGTTGGAAACAAAAATATTGTTGCAAATTGTTAATTCAATTTTATTTTGTTTTCATTGTTCTTCAATTTATTTGAAGTTCTAGCATGGTTGGATAGCTATTTATATATATAGATTCTTATATAAATAATAGGTTTGAGATTTATTTTTATAATTTAAGGTTTAGCTGGCCATTTTTTTTTTATAAAAAAAGGCCAATGGGAAAGTTTCTTTTAAAATTAGAAGGGTTCTATTTTCTTTTTGTTTTTAAAAAAAAAAAAAAAAAACAACAAATGACAGTCGAATTTTTTTAATTCAATTTTTTTTTGTTTGTGCTGGGGGCTCACCCCATTGCCGCTCCCATGGGGGCAAAGTGGGGGAGCCGCGCCCAACCTCCATCGTCCGCAGCCCGGGCGGACTGCGTAGGCAATGACCACTATAGTTGGTGGAGGCACTGTCGGCGCTGCCCACATGGTAACTACGGTGGTTCCTCCGCCGCTTGCGCCAACACCCGACCGTCGTTCGACTTCCTTCCCTTGCTCCAGTGGCGCCGCCGCCTGGTAAGAGCGACAACTGGCGCCAACTTCATCTCTCCAAATCTGCACACAAAGCCCAAGGTTCACGCAGCTCAACCCTAGGGTTGGCATGCGAACTGAGGCAGTGTCCTTGGCCCCTTCTCAAATTTAAAATAATAATAAATTGTAAATTTATTTTAAATATTATAATTTTATAATACATTAATATTATAATTATTATAATATTTTAATATTAAACTTTATTATTATTGTAATTATATGATTTAGTATATTGTAAAATACATTTAATATTTTAATATTATGACTATTTTAATATTGAAATGTATATGATGGAATGATGTTATTATTATTTTATAATATTATGTGAAATTTTTAAACAATAGTTATAATATCAATGTTATTAATAACATTTTGAAAAGGATTATTTTATCTTATTATTGCATTATTTAAATGAGGAATATTGTTTTTTTTAGAAAATGAGTTTAATTGATTGTGGAATAAATATTTTATTTTAATATGGGATTATGTTTTTATCTAAAGTATTGGGATTCGGGTTAATGTTTCATGCAATTAAGTGCTAGGTAGAAATAAAATGATTGTTTAAATGGCATATTTAATTCAGTTCAATTAATGCAATGATTACTGAATGTTAGTGAGGAAATGGGTTTAGTGAACCCAAACTAGATCCGATTCTTGTCTTGGTATTGATCTACGTGCGTTATCATTTGGGAAATGTGGGTTTTAATATTTAATCAAGTCTTCCAATCAGGATTTTCAAGTTGTGGGTTGTCTTACTATGTAGTCAACCATAGATCACCTTGGGTAGTGCATTTAACCAGTTTGTTTTCTAGTTATCACAGATGAGAGTGTGATGACTATATGTCATGGTTAGAGATGTGGTATCCTTTATGTCGCACTTGTGTACCCTTAGGTTGTGGAGTTGTTCCACGTGCCATCTTAGAGGAGTGGCTTGTAACGAGGGACGACACACGAAGTGTTGCCAGGATAACTCATTGTAAGTTAGTTAATCCAGTGATAATTAACTTAACTGATTAGAGCATCATGTAGTATCAAACATTTAATAAGATAATTATGCCTCACTCATGAACACAAGGGCTCGTAAAGACTTGGGTTGAGACGGAAAGGCCTGGAATGGCAAGATCGTTATCTTGTCTCTACGAAAGATAACTGATTCTGCATTGGTTTACATGAGGGGCCAGAAGTCGTTAGAGGTTACCAAGATAACCTGAGATGGGGGCCGAGACCTAGGAAGACTCACCAGGATAACCTATGTAACATTGTGATGACACTTCTCCTAGGTCGACAGTATGTTCGCATCAGTGATGCAGTTGATTATGTAATTTCTAGAAGCATTGTAACCTTGTGTTAGTGATGTCACTGTATTTATTTCAGTATGGTTATATTAGCCTATGTCTTGAGGTAGACATCCTTGGTTAGGAATTTTGGTTACTATCTCCTAGCACAAGGGGTGGACCTTTGGGTTCCACTTGGTTGGGTGGAATGTGCACCTTACTCCGTTGGGTTTGCTACTCATATGTGTGGATGAGACTTTCAGTTGGAGAGCTCATGGTTGTTTCAGTTTAGTTCTTTCTTGATATCATTACAGTTGCTCTTATTTTATTACCCCTCATTGTATCGAGGTGGACTTTGTAATTGTACTTATGTTACTGGATTTGCCTCATTCGGGGAATGAGAATTGTAACCCTATTATTTAATGAATGAATTAATGCATTCGAAAGTTATCTTTTATGCTTGTTGCAAAATCATCTTGCTTGGAATGTATGGGTTATTTGATTTATTAAATAATCGACATGGTTTATATTCATGTTTTTTGTTGAAGTTCTAAATAACCTATGTCTCGTAACCTTAGAGGTTGTTGGCATTAGTTAGTGAACTTACTTATCATTTATTCTTTAAAAAAAAATTAATTCCATTTAAGTAGTTTCTTGCAACTTCCTCTAGGGTTGCGTGGCGGGGCGTTACAATTAAGTTAATTGACTGATTAGAAGACTCCGAGTGAGTGAAAGTTAAGAGAATTGATTGATCAAAAGAGCGGTCAATCAATATTAGTTGATTGAGAGAGAGTGTCAGTTGAGATTTGAGGGAATAATGCATGATATAATTAATTAATTATTGGAGGAATGTGCAAGATAAGATTGATTAATAAATAAAATGTTTATTTATTAATGGATGATGTTTGTGATAAAAGAGGAGAATTAAATAATTAATGTAATTACTTAATTTAGAAGTGTGAATGTGAGGGATTAAGATTTAATTAATAAATACATATTTTTTTATTAATAGAGAAGATAAAGATGGATTGAATTAGATAAATTAAATAATTGAGATATTTACTTAATTTAGAAGATGATGCAAGAAAAATTAAATAATTAAGGTAATTATTTAATTCTAGAAGAAGTGAATGATAAATTATTAAATAAATAATAATAATTTTTAAAATTAAATTAGAAGAATAAAGAATAAGTAGTGACATAATTTAAATAAATAAAATTTATTTAATTATGTGGAAGATAAATCAAAGTGAGTGTGAGTTAACTAGCTGCATGAGAAGTGAAGTGAAAGAAAGTGTTTGTTAGAAGATAAATTTAGATTTGCATGAGAGGATAATATAATTAACTATTTAAATTAATTATTTGAGGAATGTGCAAGTGAGAATTAGATAAATAAATAAAATATTTTATTTATTCATGATGAATGGATAATGTTGAGAGAAGAAGGATAATTAAATAATTAAAGTAATTGAGTGGATGATTATTAATTAAATAAAATAGGATTTATTTATTTAATCAAGAAGATAAATTGAAATGAATTAAAATATAACTAAATAAATAGGATTTATTTATTTAATCAAGAAGATCAATTGAAATGAATTAATTAAATAACATAAGTTCATTTAATTAATAGTGTAAATATGATTTTAGACAATAACTAAATAATTGAACATTATTTAATCATTAGGAAAAGATGAATATAAGTGTCAAAATGCTAGTTCACAGGCTAGGACAATTTTAGGTATCTACAATAGACCTATGATTTTGGGACCTAATTCTACTAATTTAAAACCAGTAGATTTCCTTCCTTTGGGAAAAAAGATCCTAGGTATCACATGTGTATTTAAAAGAATATCATCCCTATAGGATCTGGGTTCATCATCAATAGTTAATAAATAAAATGCATAAAAAACTCTAGTGGGCTATATTTATCAATTGGATTCTATTATCTTGTAGATATTTTCAAAGGAGTATCCCATTCTTCCTATTGTTATTTTGCATACTCAACCTCTTTATAGTCTTCTTTCTTAAAGCTCGCATTCAAACTTTGTTCTTTCTCTCCATCCTCCAATCCATCATTTTATTATCTCTCATACATTTATCTTCTTGCTTTATTTTAAAATGCATTATATTTTTCCCTTCTTTTATTTTTGGCTATTCAAGAATAAAATTAGCTTTGGACTTCTAAAAATAAAATATCTAGAATATAATTTTTTCAAGAGGATTACAAATATTATAATCCTGAAAATTCTCACCATATCTAATGAAAATGCATTTTTGTGATTTTGGATTTAGTTTAGAACAATTTTCTTTAGGTACAAGGAAAAAGCCTCATAGCTAAAAATAATTAAATATGAAAAATGAAGGTTTCTTACCTATCCACACATCGTAAGGTGTTAAATTAAGAGCCTTACAAGGAGATCTATTTATAAAGTAACAAATAATGTTCATAGCTGAACTATCCAAGGGCATCTGCCCAGATGTGTACCACTTAACATATTTTTGGCTCTTTCCATCAAGGTTCAATTTATTCTTTCTACCACCCCATTTTGTTGAGGTGTTAATGAAGTAGTATTTTGTTTGATAATACTTGCATGCTTGCAAAAAATATCAAATTTCTTAGACTAATATTCGCCTCTATTGTTAGATCTCAAAACCTATATCTTATTCTTCAATTATTTTTATAATAAGGCTTTAAATTCCTTAAACTTAGTAAAAAATTTAGATTTATTTCATATAAAGTAGATCTAGGAGAATCTTGAATCATCATCAATGAATATTGCAAAATATCTATATTTTTTAATAGATCCAACATCCATAGGTTCAAATATATTCATATAAATTATATCTAATTTACTCCTTTCTTTATAATTTCTTAAAGGAAACAATGATCTATTTTACTTGTGAATAACACAAATCTCACAAAAATCAAAACACTCATCAAAATAGGAAAAAAATATCAAACATTTTTTTATTCATTATAGTCTTAAATCATTTTTCACTTCAATGTGGTCTAATATATAGTGCCACAACATACATACATTTAAAAAAAAAAATCACATAGATGGAATTACGAATGTAGTGACTTGTGGCCTAAATAAGGTCCCTATTCTTGACTTTTTTTTTCCGCCATATTTTCTCTCACCAATTGAAACTAGTCTTATCAAATGTTACATACATTCCCAAATCATTCAACTTTGATATCAAAATTTAAATTTATTGCTAATCTAGGAATATGTAAAACACAATTTTACCTTTCCATGTCCAACAATTAAATATGAATTGTTGTTCCCAATATTTACATCCCCACCATCATAATCATAATATGAGGAGAATCACTCCTTATGAGGAATTATGTGGTATGAGCAGCTCATCTCAACCAACCAATTTTCATCAAATATAATATTATAAAAAAAAAGGCTTCATCACTTGATTCTAAGGAATTTTTTGTGGAGGAATCCCATCAAGTTTATTCTCATTTATTTATCCATTCACATGCCCCTTTTAATATAATTTCAACACTTCACTATAATCTTCTTAGGAGTGCTAGATTAACCTTGAGGCTTAGACCTCTCTTTAGGCCCTTTTCGGTCCCCCTTATATACATAGAAAATTGAGGGATTGATTGAATCTATTTCCAAGCATCAACCTGCCATGAAAGATTTTTGGGTTGATTACATGTGTAAAAATGAGGATAGGAAATAAATATTATTCCATGTTGATTACATATAAAATTTAAGAATTTGATATCACCAAGGTACCATATGGATCTCTGATCCAATAGAAAAAATTTAGACCCATCCTACAAGCCAAATAAAGTTTATGCCCAACAAATACCAAAGATGAATTTATCTATTTTGAATATACTTAAATAAAAAAGGACTCAAAATATGGTTTCAAGAAGTTTGGATTGGTTGAAAAAGTTATCACAAATTATTAGTGAAGGTAAGAAAGTGACTCAAAAGAATAAGTCTTATAAAACCTCTATCAAAGAAAAAGAGATATTTTCTTCTCAAATTTTTACATAGGTGATCCCTACTTGAAGAGTTAATATTGATAAAGTACACATGAATCTTTGGAAGATCATGTGCCTCTAATAAGGAAGAACCAAAAACTCAAGTTCAAGATTAGAGGTGTACATGGGAATAATGATGGCCTCAAAAAAGATGCTATAACTACTAATTTTATAGTAGAATTTCCTATTTCCACTTCTTCTCCTCAACAACCACACATTAGAAAAATATATATTTTCATACCCAATAGGATGCTAAAAAAAAATCACAATAGTTTCCTTAGGTTTTAATTGATTGAATTCCTGTAAAGGAACATTCTCAATAAGGAGACCCCGCTATTGAAAGGGAGGAAACTATTGAGAAGTCTTATTCTCTCGGTGATGCTCTCTTACCTAAGGATCATATGCCTTCTTCTTATTCATTACATGGATCCCCTTATTCTCATGAGTCTATACCTTCTCAAATGTCTTTGTCTCAACACACTCCTTCAAGATCTTCTCCTCAAAATATAGAGAAGGCATCTACCCAAGGAGATTCATCTCAACAAGTAGGTGCAATAGAGATAGAGATGCTTGTATGGTTTGGTAATATCTCAAAAATGAGGAAAAGAGAGGTTGTCTATTTCTAATGATATTTTAGTTGTTAATGACATTATTTAAAGTACCCACTAAATTTTCTAAAAAGGAAAGGGTTGTTTGTTTCATCTATGTGGATGCTCAAGGATTAAGGATAGCAAAAATAGACACCCTTATTAGTGATAAAGAAGAGAGAGACATGCAAACTATAAATGATCAAATCATAAAATTTAATCTTTGGAAGAAAATGAGAGAGATAGAGAAAAAAACATGAACTCAATTGTAAACACCATTTTAACTAGAATGGATAATGATGGACAAACCAAAGGCCAATTAAGAACTCAAGCAGGAAAGTCAAATACTTACATTCAATACCTTGTTGGCCTAATTGATTCATCTTTGGCTTCACCAACTCTTTTTGTTGCCTTTGAAATAGATTTACTAGTTGAAGGTAAAATTGGAGGGATTATTCAAGCATTTAGAGCATGAAAAGTTTTAATCCTAACACAAGGTTTAAATATTACTAAAGGATCTATTAATTTCCATGATAATATTAATAATAATCATAGTTCCCTTAATGAATTAGAGGAAAAATATGATAAAGAATTATTATTAGAGGCTAATTTACCAAAGTTGAAAGAAATGGTAAAAATGGATTTCTCCACCTTAATATTAGGTGGTATTCTTGAAGAAAATAATCCTAGAATTCCCCTTAAATGATGCGTGTTGACTTAATAGATAATCACAATTTTGAGAGAAGATAAGAAAAATTCTAATATGTGAGAGACCTCAATAATAATAAATTAGCAAATCTTCAAAATTTTATCTTAACAAAGTGTGAACCCACTTCATTAAATGGTCAATAAATTATCAAATTTAATCAAGCAAAGGACAACTAAAATAACTATCAATGAACTTGTCAAAATAAAGACTTTATTTGATATTTTTTATTGTTTTCTTCTAATGCATCATATAATCCCCTAAATTTTTTAAACATTATAGTTTCAAAGACAATTAATTTTAGATACTTGCATAGACCAAAATTTAATGTGACAAGGAGGCTTTAGATAATTTATAGGAGTATGTACAAGGTGATCATCTAAAAAATAAAGAAGAAAGGACCCAAATTGATAACAATAGTGGAGAAACACAAGAATGAGCATAAATAATAACTATTTACACATCAAATTTAAGCTTGGATGTAATGATTCAATATTTGACACAAAAATTTATGTTTGTAAAGTTTAATATTTTAATGTCAAAATAGTATATAAAATTTGGGGAAATATTAAAAGCACTTTGAACTCTTTCATTGTAAAGTTTTTATGAATAGTTATGAGAATTTATATAAGGAAGAGATTATAAATTGTAAATTATTTTTTAATTGATCATTTTTATAAGATTAATACAAATGAAAGATTTAGATGAACTTTTTTAATTTTGTGAATACCAATAAAGTATAGACTCAAACTTTGTGTCTATTTGTACTTGTGATTGGTTTCACTCTTATGTTGATTATTATTGTTTTTCTATAATTTTTCTTTGTAATCTATAATCTCATCAATGATTTAATTTAAATTCCTTCAAAATCATCTATGTAGATTTAATTGAAATGATGTTATGACTTGTTGCTGCGTCAGATATAATTAAATCTACATTCCTCTCCAATGTCAATTTCATATTCTCTTAAAATTATTTATAAGACACTTTAAACACCAAAATACCAAATATTTTTTTTACATAATATACAACTCTTACATTATTTTTAATTTTAAATTTCAATAAATTACCCTCATCAACTTGAAAAAATATTTTATTCAGATAACTATTATTGTTTTGAAAAGTGCAAATCCATTCACTAATAGAAAATCAATAATAAAAAAATTGTAAATTGCTTGGAGAGTTCTACTTCCTCATAGGTCATAAAGGAAAACCATTATCTTGTAAGCAATGGGAAAGAGGATGTCAAAAGCAATAATGGAAATATTGCAGGTTGAATGTAAAAGTCCATTTCCCGCTCATTATAAAGGAAAGACTAGAAAATTGGAACTGCAAGGCACTTTTTACCTTTGCCAGCTTCTGCCATGATTGAGAAGTATAAAATAAATATTTTTAGACCATGGCTTTAGAAACTTTATACAGATGCATTTGGTAGGTGTAAAGCAAATTCCTTTTTTTTTCCGTGCCCTAATGAGCAGCAAAGCTGGATTCCACGAACTGAGCTTGCATCTTTTTTACCTGCACTAAAATGCGTGCTTTGAAATAGGGTATGAACATCCATCATTGAAAGAGGTTTTTTTGTTAGATAGTATAGTTGGAACGCTCAGGTAGACATTCATGCAAAATGTGGAAGGATAGACCAGGTACGCGAACTATTTGACATAATGCCTAAATTTCCAGCTACTTCCAAATATTGTACGAAATTTTTAAAAATCTTTTCAAATAATTAATTTTTGCATTGGAGTTTTGATAGAGAAATAGTAATTTAAAATGTAGAGAACAAATGCTTTTTCTGGTGTGATATTTGTACAGACTATTTCTTCCACTGTTCATTTGGAAATGAAGTTCATTGGAATAATTAAGGTGCTGAACATTTTTGGATTGAAATTGCTTAAATTTTTTTACATCAACGTTTTGGATCATAGTCCATGATTCATCAAAATATTCAACACTCTATTATCATGGACTGTTGAACCTTCATGCTATTAAATAATTAGATCTTTCCACCATACCAAAGTCTGAATCTTCTGAAAACTAACCTGCATTTTGATAAAGAGTTTTGACTTAAAGAATAATTTTTTTTATGTCAGAATCAGAAAATTATTAGACCATATGAAAACTAGAAGGTGAAAGGATAAAAGTGTATGAACAATCACTAAAGCATTAGAGTATAGAAGGTGAAAGGATAAAAGTGTATGAACAATCACTAAAGCATTAGAGTATAAAGATAGTGACCTACATAATATGAATATATTCATCAAGGCACAAAAGATAGAAGAATTTGATCACATGTTGCAGTTCCAGATGTATGTAAAGTGTGACAAAGTCTTCTGAAAAATGTGATCTCTTGACATGCCATGATCATAGGTAAACATAAAATGAATCCATAAAAAAATACTCATAAATCTTTAAGCAAATACAATGGGCAGTTGTGAACCTTGACTTTGCAACCTCTTCTAACATCCTCTTTGCCAATGCAGAATGAGAGCCTGTCTTCATTGAATTAGTTTAAACATTCAACAATGAGTTTAAAGCATCATTTATTAAGTTGAAGGGTTTAAATGTGCAACAACAAATGACCAATAAATTAGTGAAGATAGTGGTTCTTCTTAGGATTGAAGAAAGTTTAGCGTTGATGAAGAACTATTCCTTGTTTGTTGGATTTGCAAATCAATTACTAATAGATAAAAGATGGGTCATAGTTTGTTTTTTAGTTTGAGGGAAATGATCATAATTATTCTATGGAAAGACATTATAGTAATGATCATTATGCAATCAATAAATCATTTGTTGGGTTCTTTGAAATTAGCTCAATACAAGAGCTGATTGACAAAATATCTCAAAAACATTAATCTACAGCCATCCTCATGAATCGTATGATAAAATGTCCTAGATATCATTATCTATAGCTAGCACATGAAATTGTTTGACCAAATGTCTCAACAATATGCATTAATAGGTTTTCCACATGAATTATTTGACAAAATGTCATGACAACCAATCACATGTCAAATTTTAATGGAGACAATATTTTATTAGAAAGACATTCCTCTATTGTTTGTAAAAAAATCTTCTTAATACTCATTTACAAGAATTAATTGTATTTTATTTTCAAAACGTTTGTAAACTGAGAAGGGAAATTGATTGTGTGAGGGAGGGAATATTTCCCTATAAATTGTAATGGCTGATCATTCTAAAGGGATTTTTTGCCGTTTTGTACAATTATGTACATGTAATTATGGAAGAGACTTAAATGCACTCTGATTTTTTAAAGAATAAGAATATTTCCAAAATGTGTTTCCTTGTTGTTCCTCGTACCTCACTATGTTATTCATAAGTTTGATGCATGATCTATCTTCAAGTATTCTTTGTAAATTAAGTAAAATAAAAAATGGTTAAATCACTTTCACACTTTAATATTATATCTTGAATTGGACTTTATTTTTCTATTCAATTTTGAACAGCCCTCTTTTCCCTCATTCATGTTTGTGTAATCCTAGTCTTGTGTGGAGCATACCTAGGGTTTCCTTTCATCCTTTTTTTTTTTTTTTTCCTTTTATTGCCTTTTGTACTTTTAGCCAAAAAGTACACAAAAACTCCAAATTACAAACTTGTATAGTTTATAGTCTTAGAGTAGTTTTCAATTTTGGCTCTTAGATTTGATTTTCTCTAATGGATAATCTCACTCATCTTGAGGAAGGGTTTTCAACCTAATGCTTATTGGAAATTCACAAGTACCAATTCATTTACTAACATGTATCCATGACATTGTTAAACTTTTGTATTACATGTTTATTGTGGACATGTTAAAATTTGTAGGTATTTCCATGGTGTACCAAGTATTGGGCCTTGAAACAATGCACATTATGTGAGATTCCTTTGATATTGTTGCAAATGGAAATATGTGTTAGACAATTAGGTGTTCTATTCATATTGCATATTCCTTTGTCTAATTGTTCATAGACTATTAATTATGTATGCATATTCAAAGTTAATAGTGTGGACAAAATTGGATACCCATGTGAGGGTGGGGAAATACTAATTATTTTATTATTCTTTGGGGGCTTGAAAATATTATTATAATAAGGAATTGATTATGGGATTATATAGTGGACTTGTAAGAACATCTTGTATTAGTAGTTGGGATGTATATATAATTAATGGTTTGTGGGCAAGTTCTTAACAATTACATATTCTAACTTGCATATAATGGAGGTCAAAGATGCTTGTGGAGGAGTTATATTATATTTTCAAGGACACTCTCTTGAGTGGGTTGTGGGAACTCTTACCATGGTATATTGGACCTTTTTTAGTCAATGGTATTTCCTTTTAGTATTTTTTGGGTCTTAATTCTATATATTGCAAGTTTGAGATGGGAGCATAGTGCATTCTCTCTTGTAGGATTAGCAAAATTTTCAACATAGTTGAAGAAGGTTGATCTCTTCTTTTTCTTGATAGAGCACTACACTTTTAGAATGTGTTATAGCGAGTTCTACTATTGAATAATTTATTGGATATGCTTTGGAGGCTAGATTTTTGTTGAAAGGGGATTTTCCTAGGGCATATCCTTGTCACTCTTGTCTTGGAGTTTTAATATTTTTATTTTTCTCATTCGTATTCTTTTCTAAGTGTTGTTTTATATGTCAAAATGTTGTTAAAAGTTTCTTAAATTAAATATTTATTATTTCTCCTCTAAGGGTTAATATGGAAAACATCTATATGTTTAGTCTTTAAGATTTATCTTGAGTTTAGTTTCTAATGATTTTTATCTGATTTTTTTTGTTGGTGCTTAGAGTTTAAATGTCTTACCAATGGGGTCACTATGCAAAGGAGGGTAAAAAATTGGTCAACATGCAAGTGTGAAACTTACTTCTATTTTTCCTCAAGATACTTTAGATATTTATGTGGTTTAATATTTGGCATCCATAGATCTCACTTATTAAGAGGCTAGTCAGCTTGTTCTTATTATTTTTTCCTCATATCAACAACAAGGGGATCTTGGTAGTGCTAACTTTAAGAAATGGCCCCTTAAAAATCTTATTAAATCTTGACGAATCTTTCCTTTTTTGGAAAAATATTAATTCTTGCTGAAAAATCTTTCCCTTTTTTTTTTAAATATTAACTTTATTGGTGAATTTATTCACATCACTCAAAATTTGTAAAAAATCTCGATAGATATTAGCCAAAAATAGCTATAAACATTAATTACCATGGTGAATCCTTCCCTAAAAAATCATCTTTTTTGACACAATCCTCCAATATTTTTTCCCTTTTTCTTTCCTAAAGTTGAAGGAGGGGTTTGAACAAATATTATTAAGAAGATATTGGAATTCATATGAACTAGATATTTTAAATCAACACCATATAAAAAATTCTTATATAATGACCTTACTCAAAGCTATAAACTCATCTCTAATCTAAAATTACCTTTTTTTGGGAGTAATGACCTTACTCACAACTATACAATTTACTTAAGATTTTAAATATTTATGTTAGAGTAATCATGCATTATCTATTAATTAATTAATTTTTAATTGATTATTAGTCTAATTCATTTCATGCACTTAAGCTAAACTTAGGAGTGATTTTTTATGTTAATTGAAGTGAGCTATTATTAGATCATTTTGTCTCATCACATAGGATTATGCCACTTGTCATGATCTAACCCCTTTATCATTTAGGGCTGATCCTATAAAGAACTCACCGTCATTGTATTGACATGAAGATATCCATTGAAGACTCTTGAGGTTCATTATGTAATTTTTTCTTGTTGATGATATAACATATTAGTATTTGCATCTATCTTGCATAGAAGGTTTTTTTGTTTGTTGTTTGATTCTGTGTCTCATGTTTATTCATAATTCTAACATGGTATCAGAGCGTAGATTCAACAAACCCCTTCTCGATTATTGAGGTTTTTCTTCAACTAGGGTTACTAGGCTTCAAATTTGGAATCTTCATTGCTTTCTTTGCAAGTTTTGGAGTTGGGCAATTTTTCAATGCATTTTGGTACGAAAAGGATCTCACTGTTGTGTTTAGGTAGCCAATTTAATGAATTTTGACTATAAATTTGTTTATCTTTCCCATCAGAAGCCTCTAAGGCAAATCCCTGTATGGACGCAGGTATGATTTAAAAAAATAGTTTTAAATGATTTTGAAAAAAAAAGTAGTTTTTTAAAAAATTAGAGGGTTTTTTTTATTTGGGACCCATAGGTTACGTACTATGTTAGGCTCTACATACTGTACCCCCTTATTCATGTACTTTGGTGACAATAAAAAAATTATTGTCGCTCAACAACAAGCACAATCTTGTCAATGAATTTTATAAAAATTGGTGGTGGCCTTACCCATCAGTCCCTTTATTCCAATGACCGACCTTTCACCATCACCGATGGCAAATCAAGACCTAGCCGATGTTCTATTTACTGACATCTACTCAATTTTATTGGTGGCCATCATTTTTTCTAATAAATGCCAACCTTTTTTGGCAGCATAGAATTTTCCCAATAATGATGAATCTTTTTTGCATATTTTGGACACCTTATGGAATATTTCAATGAAAGGATTTTTACCAGTGGTCAGCCTTTTTCAGAAAAGGGGAATATTATTGATGTTAGCATGAAATCATGGTGACACCAATGATACAACCACAAGGCAGGCCCCCCTCCAGGCCCCGTTTGGCACTAAAAGAGTATTTTTTTTCTTTTGGCCATAACTTGGGCATATGATATTTAAATTTTGTGAAAGAGATATCTTTAGAAAAATGGTTGCACATAATTTCAAGTGGTGCAAGTCTCATCACCATTTTTTCTATTAGTGAATTCTATAAACTATCAAAGTCATAGGTCTTGTGTTCACTCTCGAGCTCACAAATTTTGACCCATTTCTCTAATTTTTGTGATTCTAGTGACATTAGAATGGTCTTTTAGAGCTCTTCATAGTCATCCATGCACTTTTTCTAGATTTTTCTCTGAGTATATTTTATTCAGTTTTTTGTGTTTTCACATTCTAGTGAATTACTTAGACATTTTAGCTCCTCGAAACTTCTTGTTTGTGTGGGATGACTTGCTTTAGGTTGTTCTACATGTATTTCTAGTATTCTATCCTATTTGAGAATTTTGAGCATCATATGCATGAAATTTCTCTTTTGTAGATGCATTGAGATAAAGTGTCATTCTGGTGTATAATTTTTTGGGGATCTCACACATTTTGTTGTGCCTTTTATACTCACACTAAATTATAAAGTGTTATGGGAGGGTTGTGTAGTAACTTTTATTTTCCATCACACCTTTGTTAATGAAACATCAAAAAATGTATTTGCTACTTATGGTTTAGGACATAGAGCAAACACATTTCACAATCATTTCATTGAAGGGAAACCCTAGAGATCGCAACCTAAGATATGCAAAGGGGGAAGAGATCTTGTAATAGGGTTGTCCTAGGGTCTAATTATAAAATAAAGAGGGGTTCACCACCAAGCTAGGGCTTGGAAATACAAATAAAATGCAAGATTTAATGCTTAACCCTAATATGATGTAAGACTTCACTAAACAATCTAAAAATGCATGTAAATCATAACAAAAAGTAGAGATGAAAGATGTGCACTTGGAAACTTGAGGAAGACTAGATGAAGGCTCAAAATGTTGAAAACATTAATTTTAAAGCCTGTTGGGAATCATACACCTGTCTGGGCAATTTAGTTCTATAAATGGGTTTCTGGGCAGAAACGGGTTTCTGGCAGTGGTGAGTCTGAATTTGCAAAAATTTGGAAATTGACATATACTACCTGACTCATACGCCAGAAGTGGCATATCAATCCAGTTAGGGATTTCTAGAAGTTCAAACTTTGAAACTACTCTTCTATGTTTTCTCTATCCTTTCCACTTGATTTGTAGATCTGAATCTTTAATTTGCAACTTGTAGATGTTCCCTAACGATTTTCAATGCAAGGTGACAACTTTGAAAAAGTTGAACACTTTGACAAATTTCTCCAAACTTGCTCTTCAATATGCCTTCAACCTAGACCTACAAATCACATACTATAGAGAGGTAATTTTTTTGTTTTGTTAGTGGAGAGGGGTTTGCCTTGGTCAAACCCCATTTTGGTAATCAAACCTTGAAATGAAATGAAATAGGAAAAGAGAATGATGAATGAAAAAAATATAATGTTGCAACTCACCAAACCCTAGAAATAATGTGATGCAAACATGCATGAAATGACTCCAGTGGATGTAGATCTTGACTCTTGCTTGAATGTGATAAATCTTGAATTGAATGCTAGATTGAATCATAAAACCCTACATCACAATTATTAGCTCAAAAACAAACATGATCCATGAAGACTTTGACATGATGCTTGATTCTTGAATAATTCTCTAAAACAATTGATAATCTACCCTTGAAGACTCTTGAATGCTCTTGTGAACTCAAATTTACTACAAGGATGCTCATTCAACTTGCTAGGTGTAACATGAGTGAAAGAAAATTGTATTTATACTTGTTTATGGCAAATTTCTTGAAATTACAACACTACAAGCCGACATCTGATTTGGGAGGATAAAATCCCCCCGAGAATTTGAATTAATTTTGATTTTGGGCCACACAAGACTCATGTGACAAAAGTGGCGTATGAATCCCATTAGGCATTAATTATGGGACCATTTTCAAAAATGATTAGAAAGGTGTAAAATCTAGATCGAGACCCAAAAAACTAGGTGGGAATCATATGCCCAAGGTGGCATATGAGTCCCAGATCACTAAATCTAGGCCACACAACCTAAAAAAATCTGAATTATGACTTGATGTTGATTTATGTCAAGATTATCCTTGAAAAGATGCCTTAATTAAGGCTTGTGGATGCAAAATAAGGCCAATTAAAGCATAAAGAAGCATAATTATTTATGAAAACCCTAGAAAAGTGTGAAAGTGTGTTACAACACTTTACAACACTCTAAATAAGGCATGATTAAGTTTATTTAGTTCACAAGGGTGCAAGACCTAATGTGAATGTGTCAAACACATTACAACACTAAATCAAGGCAACACTAAGCTAAGTTTAACAAGGAGGGCCCAAATGAGCAAGGAAAAGTAAAGGGATACTTTTTCCATTACCACATTTAGCCCCCACTTTAGTGAGAGGATGAACTTTCTTCAAACTCACACTAAAGTAGACAAACACACATCAAGAGGGGCCCAAGTGCACCAATGACAGTAAGGTAGGATGATAATGATTAAGAGGGGTGATCAAACCCTAGGATCAAGATCCCACGACAAACCAACATAGGCACGAAAGGAAACACATGAAAATGACATAAAGAGAAATAACAAGACACAAGCATACACTACCAAAGACAAAGAGGAAAAAAGAATAAAGGAAAAATAGGGGTCGATCAAGCTTCGACCGTTTGTCCATCATGATGTGGATTAGATCTAGGCTATTTTTCTAAAAAAAAAATGCTCACTTTGAGGCAACAAAACTTCAGGTTGTCTGTTGGGTGAATAATCCAAGAAGGTGAGACACATACACACATGAGTGGCTATGGGAAAGTCATGCCTTGGATCGGCTTCTCGTGAAACCATACCAAAGTTATACCTCCTAATAACTTTGATAAGGTGCCACATAATAATGAACTTTGAGCTTCATGAGGCAAGCAAAGCTTTGTATGCTTTGAACTCATGAACAAACAAGATGGCTCTACAGGCATGAAAAGTGTGTTATGCAAGGTGGCCATATAACTGAAAATGCAAATACAACAATAGAGACCATTCAAAGGAGTCTTGCTTAATTAATGTAAGGTCTTTAACTTAGAGAACATTGTGCCTAATGTCCCCAAGAGAGGACCAATCACATAATAGAAGATTCAAAACTTAGGGGATGCAGTGTGTCAGATCAAGCCACCAAGAGGAATGCAATATGCTAAGAGAGATCATGATCTAGAAGGACATCACACCCAATGCCATCCACAAAGTAAAAGATACATCACATGAAGCAAGAAGACTACTCCATGAAACATGAAAAATAAAAAATGCAAAAGAATAATGCCAAAGTATGCCACCACTTTAAATAAATTGCTAAACACCACATGCTATGAGAAATTACTTTAAAGTAGCAAATGATAAATTCTAACAATAAAGAAGATATAAGAGCTAACTTGGAAAGCCCTGTGCCAAGTCATGTGTTTCCAAATGAATCTACATCATGCAAAAGGAAAGAGAGGGGTTTCCCCCAAAAAAGAAACTCCAAACACGAGGCATCTATGGATTTGGGGTCAGTATGTTCTTGCTACAATGTTTTTAGAGAGCTTGGAATTGTCATCACTCCCCAAATACTCATAGAACTGGAAGAATGATGCAAAGAGAGTGAAAACAAAGAAAAACCTTTTGGGTCAACATGGAAGAGACATGAATATCTCGATGCCTTGCGTCATCCACAAAAGGAAAACACAAAACAAATGAAAAAGATAAAGGGAAAGCTTTTTGGTCAACATGGAAGAGACATGAATGTATCGATGCCTTGCAGCATCCCCAAAAGGAAAACACAAGACCAATGAAAAAGATAAAGGAAAAGCTTTTGGGTCAACATGGAAGAGACATGAATGTCTTGATGCCTTGTGTCATCCCCAAAAGGAAAACACAAAAAAAAAGATAAAGGAAAGATAAAATATTTGTGAGAAGAATGAGGAATTAGAATGGGGATGTCACAAGAGAGATACATCAAAAAAAATGCTACGGGGGATCACAGTATGCACATGCAATCACACAAGACAAAAAAACACGAAAAGGAAATAATGCAAAAGACTAGTAAGGCACACATGAGTCAACCTAAAGTAGGTCATCTGCATCCCAATCGTGTTCATTGTATACCGAAGGTGGAAAACTAGCAAAAGGGACAATAGAAAGTGCTGAACTAGGGCCAACACCAGGTTCAACACCCTTCTTAGGATAATTTTCATTTAAGCTCATGGAAGAGGAAAATAATGTGTTCAATTCATTATGCACTTTTTCATCAATATTTGCAATCTCATCATCGTCATCCAAATTAATCACAATAGGAGGTCGAATGATAATTTACAAAGAATGGTTTAGCTCTTGTTGCGGTTGTGGTATAGGATCATTTTGTTTCGACAAGGGGAGAGAATCATCATTCATTGCTTCAGTCAAGTTTAGATTTAGATTTTCTTTGTTATTTTCTTCATTTAAATTTTGAGCAAGAGCACGACGTCTATGCCTATGCTCTCTAATATTTTTGTTTCTTTTAGTTTTGTTTTCAAGTAGTGTCTATGTAGGAGCAAGTTGATCAACCATAGGTTTCTTTTCTTCCCCAATGGGGGGAACAAAAGGAACCATGGAAGATTGTTTAGCCACTTTATCTTTAACTTTGTAAAAAAATTTTATTCTAGGAGGTGTGACGAGATTGTTTTCATTATCTCTTAGTCTTTTTTAGGAAATAGGGAAAGGTTTTATCTTGGATTGATCTTTGTTGTTTGGAATGTCTTTTGGTTCAATCATGGTTTCCTCAAGGATGGTAGGTTCAGTCATGGATGAAGGCATATTTTGGAGGGATAATTTTTCTATGCATTTTTCATTAAAATTTTGGTAGGATTTGAAAAATAAGTCTTCATGAGGTTTAATAGGTTCCATCGGCTTAGGTCAGAATAATTCTAAGGAAAATTTTCCAGGGGAAGACAAAGGGTTAAAGCAACTATGATGCACAGTGAAAATTTCATTTTCAAAGGGAAACTTTAAGCATTTGTGCACAACTGACAAGACTGCTCCCATGGAGTGTAGCCATGGGTGACCAAGCTTCACATGGAATTGATCTAACTACGAGATGATGGAGAATGAGACATCTAATATTTTCGGTCCTATTTGTAAAGGAAGAGTGATTGATCCCATCATAGGGCAAGTGAAACCATTATGCATCTTGATCCATACTTTCAGTTTATCATATATATCTTGATAGAGTTCATGCAAAAGTAAGAATTCCTTGGTGATCACATTCTCTCCATAGATGGGATCTATTAATATCCCATTAGTGGGCTTGTCATAGATTCAATCGACTATGTAAAGAGGACCATCAGGTGCATGTTTAATTATATCTTGTGAGGAGAAAGAAATCTCAAGAGGATTTTTAGTTCAGCCCTTATGAGGTATAACATCTATCACTCTTACTATATCATCCATAGGATCAATATCTATAGGATCATGTTGAACAATATCATTGTTATCATCATCTGTATCAACATTCATCACATCATTATTTGTAGGTTTGCTTGCTTTGAAAAATGAAATATTATGATTAGGCATGTAGGGTTGGTAAAGATTTTCAAATTTTAGTTAGGAGGGGTAACAAACTTATTTCCTTGATCAATAACACCTCCAACAGAAATCTGACCGGAATCAATGAGGTCTTGCACAAGATGTTTAAGACGCTTGCAATGTTCCATATCATGTCCATTTTGTTGATGATAATGGCAGTAAGAATTTGATCTATAGTTTGTGGGCAATGGCTTATTAGGATCAGGTGTTTTTATGGGGGAAAAGGTAATCATCTTCTATTTTAAGAGTTGTGACATTGTGTTCTGAAGGGTATCAGGCAAGGGAGTGCATTGCCATTTTGGGTCCCCATAGCTAAAGGGTATCGCTACTTTAACAACAACTACTTGGTTATTAACATGCTGAGTTGTTTGTTGAGGGGGATTGAATAGAAGGAAGCCTTTATTTTGTTTTCTAAAAGGTTGATAATTGTTTTGGTTTGCAGACTCAAACTTCTCAGTATGGCTAGGATTGGGTTTTGCATCTCGACTACTAATCGAGTTTTGATAATCACAAAGGGTAGTACATAAGTGCATGAAGTAGAGGAATTTCATCATGGTAAGCTTATCTTGTATCTTTCTTTGCAAATTCTCTATGAGCATCTTTTGAAGATGTGGATCAAGAACCTTTACATCGATTTGGGAATAAAACGATTGATAGCATGAAATAAAATCAGTAATCTTTTCTTCTTCTTTTTGCTTACATCTCATCAAATCGGCCAAAGTAATCTTAGGAGTCATATGAACTTGGAAATGGTTTATAAATGCCTCAAAATTTTTATTAAATGAATGAATTGAGTTGTTTGGTAATGAGGAAAACCATTCTAAGGAAGTATCCTTTAAGGATCTAGGAAAAAACTTAGCCAAGAGTTTATGATTAAGGATAAAGCCACTACATAAGGCTGTGTAAGCGGAAACATGGTTAGAAGGATCTCCTTTCCCTCCATATTCCTACAATCTAGGCACCTCTAGACCTTGTGGCATCGATGTTCACAATATATCCAAGGACAAAGGACTAATTTTGACATAATATACAATAGGTGGGCCATTTTGATTTTGGTTCATGGTGGAAACTTATTTTTGAAGGGATGAAATAGTTTGGAAAAGTTGGTTTATGAGAGGGTTATTGCTTGTGTTGTGATGGAGGTGAAAATGGTGGAGGTGTGTATGTGTTCAAGGGAAAAATGAATGGAATGCTTATAGGTGACCAGTAAAGTGGTAGGGGATATGACATGCGATGCCATAAAGGTACTAGGGATGCTAGCAGAAATACCCAAGGAATCACATTACTAGTCAGTTGCATTGTTGTTGTGACTTGAGGGTTGGTATAGGTAGGAATAGAGGCAATTGTTGTGGGAGGAGGAATTTGAATTCCTCCTTGGTTTGTGACATTGTTCATAGGTAAAGGACAACTAGTAGTTGAGGTAAGATGTTTTCCAAAGATTTGAACTATGTTACACACAAGGTCAAGTCTATCTTCACTTTCAAGCATGTGATGAATATTATCTATGGTAGGGATAGCAGTGGTTGAAATATTGTCATTTCTCACTTGATGTTATAGGTTTACTAAGTCTTCATGAATTTGGATTATATTTTCTTACGGAACACTAGCAACCATTGTTTCAACGTGTGTCACACTACTTGAAGGCAAAGAGTTATTAAGGGTATGGTCCATACCTAGTTAGCTAGTGTCAATACTAGGAGTGAAAGAGATAGATAACCCAAGATCCATGATGATTTTACTATCATAGGATGACATGAGTCTCAAACTTCGTCTCACTATAGTATTAGCAATAAGACACCAAGTAGAAATTCTCATGCAATGGATACTAAATGCAAGATGAATGCAGATTAAATTTAAGCTAAGTGCAATGAAATAAATATAACAAAACCTCTGTAAATTGAAACAAAAAGTTATCAACAACAAACAAGAGCACAAAAATAGAGTTTTAAATTCTAGAAAATGTAGTCTAAAATCTACACTGGAAATCCCCCAGAGGGGCATATGAGTCCTAGTGAGGGTTTCTTTTCAAAAATTTGAGAAAATTTTAAGTGATTTTTATGCTTTCTAGTTTGTATGATCTATAAACTAAGTGCAAATGTAGATTTCAGATTATTTACAATGATTTGAGATGCCAAAATGCAACCTTTATGCACTTTCGCTAATGAAAAATTTAGAAACCCTAGAATTCCAATTAACTAATGCAAAGCCTAATACAAAGTTAATGCAAGTAAGATCTAGGATGATGATGCACTCCAAATCAGAATTGTAATGTTCAAAATGCAGGTTCACCAAAATGAAACATTGGAAAATGGATTTTTTTACTTATGGTTTAGGACATAGAGCAAACACATTTCACATTCATTTCATTGAAGGGAAACCCTAGAGATCTCAACCTGAGATATGCAAAGGAGGAAGAGATATTGCAATAGGGTTGTCCTAGGGTCTGATTATAAACTAAAGAGGGTTTCACCACCAATCTAGGGCTTGGAAATACAAATGAAATGCAAGATATAATGCTTAACCCTAATATGATATAAGACTTCACTAAATGATCTAAAAATGCATGTAAATCAGAACAAAAAGTAGAGAGATGAAAGATGTGCACTTGGAAACTTGAGGAAGATTGGATGAAGGCCCGAAATGCTAAAAACACTGATTTTAAAGTTTGTTGAGACTCATACACCATTTTGGGTGTTTCATTCCTAGATTAGGGTTTTTGGGTAGAAACAAGTTTCTGACACTAGTGAGTTTGAATCTACAAAAATCTAGAAATTGGCCTATACTAGGACTCATATGCCAGAAGTGGTGTATTAGTCCAGTTAAGGTTTTTTGGAAATTCAAAGTCTAAAACTACTCTTCTATGTCTGCTCTGTTCTTTCCACTTGATTTTTGGATCTAAATCTTCAATTTGTAACTTGTAGATGTTCCCCAATGATTTTCAATGCAAGGTGACAACTTTGACAACTTTGAACACTTTGAAAATTTTCTCCAAAATTTCTGTTCAATATGCCTTCAACCTAGACCTACAAATCATATACTAAAGAGAGGGAAAAATGTTGTTTTGTTAGTGGAAATGGGTTTGCCTTGGTCAAACCCTGTTTTAGTAATCAAACCTTGAAATTAAATGAAATAGGAAAAGAGAATGATGAATGAACAAAATGTAATGTTGCAACTCACGAAACCCTAGCAATAACATGCATGAAATAGCTCCAATAGATGTAGATCTTGACTATTGCTTAAATGTGATAGATCTTGAATTGAATACTAGCTCGAATCATAAAACCCTATATCACAGTTGTTAGATAAAAAACAAAAATGATGCATGAAGACTTTGACATGATGCTTGATGCTTGAATAATTCTCTAAAACTCTTGATAATCTTCCCTTGAAGACTCTTGAATGCTATTGTAAACACTTGAATGCTCTTGTGAACTCAATTTTTCTATAAGGATGCTCATTCAACTTGCTAGGTGTAAAATGAGTGAAGGAAACTTGTATTTATACTTGTTTATGCCAAATTTCCTGAAATTACAACACTACAAGTCAACATTAGATCTAGGAGGATAAAATCCCACCAAGAATTTGAATTAAACTTGATTTTGGGCTACACAAGACTCATATGATAGAAGTGGAGTATGATTACCATTAGGCATTAATTATGGGAGTTCCATTTTCAAAAATGTTTAGAAAGGTGTAAAATCTAGATCTGGACCCAAAAAACAGGTGGTACTCATACGCCCAAGGTGGCATATGAGTCCCAAATCACTAAATTTGGGCCACACAACCTAAAAACATCTAAATTATGACTGGATGTTGATTTATATGTCGGGGTTATCGTCAAAAAGATATATTAATTAAGGCTCGTGGATGCAAAA
This sequence comes from Sequoiadendron giganteum, assembly GCA_007115665.2. Lineage (NCBI taxonomy): Eukaryota > Viridiplantae > Streptophyta > Pinopsida > Cupressales > Cupressaceae > Sequoiadendron > Sequoiadendron giganteum. Next base: position 414,681,676 of record CM021107.1, read on the forward strand.
TAAGGCCAATTAAAGCATAAAGAAGCCCAATTATTTATGAAAACTCTAGAAAAGTGTGAAAATGTGTTACAACACTTTACAACACTCTAAATAAGGCATGATTAAGTTTATTTAGTTCAAAAGGGCCCAAGACCTAATGTGAATGTGTCAAACACATTACAACACTAAATCAAGGCAACATTAAGCTCAGTTTAACATGGAGGGCCCAAATGAGAAAGGAAAAGTAAAGGGATACTTTTTCTGTTGCCATAGTTAAGTGAATGTTCTTTCCATGACAACATCGAATCCTAATGATTCTTGCCTCATCTGTGTGTTCCTTGTTTGCACACCCTTTTTATTTGTAGGTACTATTTTGTGTATATTTAGATATTACTTGTTCTCCTTCATGCACTTCTTGGTAATACAAAATTTTAGTGGACCTATCTTGTCTCTCTCTTTCCACATTATTGGGGTTTTTTAATTGTTGGTGTTAATGCTTCATTGGTTTGTTTTTAAGAGTGATCTATGTATCTAGTTCTTGTTCCAATGTACTAGGTAGATGCATTGACTGGTTACCCATTCATTTTGGTGGGATGGAGCATTTACCGTATGGACATTCTTGAATTCCTATTTATGGAGGTGACCTATTTTCACCTGATTAGTGTCCTTTAGACTATTGGTACCCATGCCATTTGTATCTTCGAGTTCTAGATGTTTGCCTTTATTTTCTATTTGATTCAAGTAGTATCATTAGGGGAATTTATGTAGATTCTTATCTTTTTGATCCTGATCATCATCTATTTCAGAGGGGGTTCTGCATTTCAACACTATAACAGTCATCATTCAATAGTTGTTTACAAATTCATGCTTCAATGATGTTCTTCATGTTCCTATTCTTTATGGGACATTTGTTTTAGAGGCTTATTAGTCCTTCCTACACCTTTCTCTCTTTTGGAGAGGAGTTTTTCCCATGAGGTTTTATCCTTTTCTCCAATTGTGAGAGATTAGATTGTATATACATGGGTGTGGGTGATCCCACAATAGTGGTTTACAATTTTTGGCCAAAGTGGACACTGCAATTATTATTTTTAACTAAATCTTCATATTCGGGCACCTATAGCGGCTAAACCCTGAGGAATTTGAAGATGATGCAAACTAGAGTCTCATCACATTTTGTCTCTAGATTTCAAAAAATATTTTTTTCAAAATTTTTGGAATCAGATTGCACTTTTTTTTCCATCTCCCACAAAAACTGGTTTTTTTCAGAAAACAACATTTTAAAAAAGTGACGCTCACCATATACAACATAACTTTTTTTGTATGAAGGATAAAATTATATTTTTTTCAAAATTAGATTTGTAACTACGATATCTAGCACTTTCATTTGGTCTCATATTTTTTTATTGAATATTTTTCCTTAATCAAGTGTCAAAGTCAAACCAATTGTAACTCAGACATAGGCGGACTGTATACAACATAACTTTTTCTGTATGAATCAAAATTCAATTTTTTTTTTTAATGGATCAAGGACATCAATACCCAGCCTGAACGTATTTTTAAAATTTTATTTTGATAATCTGCTATTTTTCCACATGTGCATAATAGAGAACTTGATTTTCAGTGAAAAAACTATGTTTAATAAAACTAAAAAATAAAATACATAATAAAAGCAAACCATATTAAAATTATATTCGACAAATAGCTCATTCTGAGGACTATCATTATCTAGTTTGGTTTCTAAAGTTCTCTGCATTTTCATCCTAAAATTGAGCTTCGAATGATAATTTTTTAAAAAAAATTACAAATTTTTGGGGAGATAGGGAAACAAGGGGGTTTGGTCGAACCCAAAAAATATGTTCGGTCAAACCCATGTTCGACCAAATAGGGGTTCACTCAAACCACTTTTAAATAATGTGAGAAATTAGGGTTGGGTGGTTTGATCGAACCCCCCTAAAATAGGTTTGATCGAACCCCCTCAGTTTACATACAAAAGTCAAACAACTTTTCTAGGGTTGTTTTGCATTTTTCCGAGCTCAGTCTGTGTAAATGGCGATTTTCAGGGGACCTTCATGCTTCCAAGCGTGTCGGCTGAAAAAGACCATTCACAGGTGAAAAATGATGAATTTTTTGAGAATGTTATATATTTTATTTGTTATTGTTACATTTTTTTAAATTATTTTTTATTGTTGTATGTTTTTTCAATTGTTTTGTGACATATTTTTTTCATTTTGGAGGAGAATTTGTTGTGAAGAAAATGGGAAAAAAGCAAAAAGAAGAAACAAGGCTCAATGAAATTTTTCAAAAGATAAAGAAGAAAATAGACGCAAACAAAACTTGACAAATTATCATAGAAGGAAACAAGGTACGTGTTTATTTCTTCTCTTTCTCGTCAAATAGGGGTAAATTTATTTACTTACAATAGTGGGTTTATCATATGTTTTATCTAGCAACAAGGAAAAATGCATCAAATAATTGATATATAAGAAAATTGAAGGTTCCTCATTTCAATTTTATGAAAATGAAATCTCAAATGCACATCATCAATTTCCTCTCAATTACTCTCTTTCTTCATAAATAACTATTTGTAACATCAATGGTTCATCTTTATACATTTTGACTTTCAAATTTTCTTCATTAGATCCATGATACTTTATCACAACTCTATATTCTTACTTCTATGCTACAACCTTATTTTTTATCACCATCTATCATTTCTTGCACATCCTTGATTTTTTTATTCTACATCATCATAATATATCAAATGTCCTTCATATTTAGATTATCTTGAATGTATTTATTATTGTTACATGAGCTTATGTGCATTCTTAGATTCAATTTCACTTAGCATCCCTTTTGTATTCTCTACTAGTTTCTCCTCCTTGAAATACACATTTTGATCCTATGGCCTTCATCTTCCATCCTTACTTGGAAACAACCAATATGTAGTGCCCCACCTTTTTTTGCACTCTATTAATAATATTCCATATATCTCCTACCTCCTAAAATAGGTTTCTAAATTTGTCTAGAACTCTAGATCTAATCTCCATATCAATTGCAAACATATTTGTGGCATGCTTACTACTACTCTTTTATGAATCCTTATACTAAATGTTTTACTAGTTTTGATCTACAATATATTCTCTTTATTTGTATTTTTTGTAGCACCCAATTTTGCATCTATCTATGTTTATGTCCTTCTTTAAATCCTTATATTTATTTCATCCAATTGTGCATCATCAATTATATCTATAGTAGAAACACCATCTTTCACTAGTATTTCCCCCTCTATTTTGGTATCTCCCTTTGTATCAATACATGAAAATCAATAGTAGGGAAATCATGTTATGTATAACCAAATTAGATAAAAGAAGATGACACAAGATAATTCAACAAAAGAGAATTTCTAAACTCATCTAAAAAACCTAAATAGTGATAATTAGTTGAGAAGGTGGGGATAGCTCAAACACCCCACAGACACAAAAATTGGTAAAAATTATAAGTATTATAATTTAAATAGAATCATATTAGTTAACAATAACTATTTTTGGATTAGGATAGATTTAACAAGAAGTACGATGAATATACACATAAAACATACATTAACTAGATAAGTTTATATGCAAGGAACATATAATGTAGAAGTATGTATCTAAAATAATATCTTCTAAATTTTCTAACACACAATCTAACATAGAATTAGAATATTCTTCATAACAGTGAAATAATTCATAAAGAAATAAACATATTGATAGTAAAAAGAAAAATGTATTGAATTTGATTACCTTTAAAAAGTTGAAAGTTTTAACTAACTTTATTCCTAGATAAGATTAATAACACAAAAATACTATCCAAAATAGATAAATCAGCAAGTGTAAATGGTCTTATCTAAATTGGTTTCACCTATATAAACTATGCAAGCTTATTTTTTCTGTAAAAAAAAAGTACTATGTTTTTTATTAATTATAAACAAAGAAAAACCTAAAATGAGAGTTGAGAAATAGATATCTCATCATGATATGAATCTAGAATATGAATCAATAGAAGATAATAAAAATTACATCATGTTTCCTAGATGGTAGCATGACTACATTAAGGTCTATTAAGGTCTATATGACTATATAGATTTTTGTTGTACATAAAAAATACTAATTTATACAAAAAATTGAAAGTCTATAAAATAAGAATAAAATACACAACCAATAATAAGAAACTTTAGTAGAATCAAGTGGTAATAAAATAAGTTATTTCATTGTGGATTTTGTTGTTGTTTAATGTATAGATATGCAACATATCAGAGTAATTTTATAATTTTGTTACAAGTCAAAAAGATAATAGAGGTGTAATTTGAATTGAATTTTCTTAATGTTTCAAAAAATAAAATTTATTTGTTTATTTGTTCTTACTTTCTATCAAGATTTTAATTGTGATGCACTTTATTTGTTCTCACTTTCTATCAAGATTTTAATTTCATCATTTTTATCAAATTTTAAAACTAGAAGAACATGTCCTTGAAATTAATAAATTATAGGCTCAAGTAAATAGACTCATTTATAAAATATCATTAGTTTACTTGAGCTTAGGGGTCATTTATTTTATAATTTTTGATTGCTTACTATAATTTATTCAATGGGCATGTGCATGAAAAATATTTATTGTGATCAACATGAATGAACTTAATTATAAAGTGGCATTCATTTCCTAAAATTATACTCTAGAGAGATCAAATGTATATATCATATAAGGAAATTTAAGTTGTAAGAGATCATCAAATAAGCAAATGTATGTATATTGAATATAAGAAAATGTATACATATATCATATAAACATGTAAGAATATCAATATTGATCAATGTATAAACATGTAACATGTTATAAGAAAAGTGTCAAATGTATGTATATCATAAAAGAAAATGTAAGTTAGAGATCATCAAATGTGAAATACTAAAGATCATCATATAAGAAAATGTCGAATACTAAAAATCATCATATATATCAAATGTAAGTTAGAGATAATCAAATGTCACATACTAGAAAGATCATCATATAAGAAAATACATGTAGTAAAGATCATAAATCCAATGCATGGCCTAATATGAATGTCGACTCCTAGTCGAATGATCATCTGAATGAGAACGGTCCTTCTCTGATGGATGTGCTGAGCCCTGCAAATAAAATGGTGTACAAAATGTGTTAAATACATATAATTTATATTAAATATGTATCTAGATCTATGCATACATATTCATGTACATATACACATGTATATATAAAAATTTAAAACTCACATGTCCACTAGCAATAGATTCATCCACAGAGTTGTCGATGTACATGATCTGGAACAAGGATAGGAGTGACATTAGGTATGTCCACCTACAATATATAAATTGATATATATCAGTACATGAATATCTAGTTAAAACTAAAATTTAAAAATAATTAAAAAGGAATTGAAACATGCACATGCACACATACATGCACATCATCTGATATCGGATGACCTGCATCCTCTGAAACGACTGCCTCCACCATATCAACTATACGGTCAAGTGACGAACCAATATATGAATCCATATGATCTATCCCATGTCATGCCAAAAATGATGAGTGGAGAGGACTATGTAGGTGAGATGGAATCGGCAATAACGAACCGACACCAACCAACATCCCAGTAAAACCCATAGTTTGTGTAGCTATTGAATGATTAGATGGTGGATCCTGATGTGCACTAGTGATGGGTTGAGAGTCATGGGATCCTGGAAGTGAACGAGCTCTGCATGCCAAATGATCTCTAAAATGCTCTATATCGATCCCATAGTCTGATGCAATGAAGGCATATGCCTCCAAAAGTTCCTCAACCAAACAATGCAGAGCCTTGCGTGCCATATCTCCTGTAAGTGCCTCAAGCTATGTGGGAGTAGGGATGCCTGCTGCTGTGAAAGGATCCATGGTGGTCCACTGTGCTGAAGATGGTGTGGGTCGGGGATGTCTAGACATCAAATAATGACCTACACGATCAATAGATATCCTACTGGTGGCAGCTGCAATGTCACCTACAGTATCAATTGCTTCCTTTTGGGAAGCAACGACAACCTCATCTACTATGGGGGCTAGAGTTGGGGTAAGAGTAGGAGACCTCTCACCAACCAATACCCTAAACATTGGGGCCGGTCTATCTGATTGACGATACATGGGTCTATCAGCAATCCTGCCACGCCCCTGACCAACATATGGTGGAATGTCCAGATAGTTGACTTTGAGGCCCAAATGGACCTCAACATACAACTATTGAACAAAATATAATGGAATCTGGTCATTGTTTGGGTATTGACCATATGCTACGAGAAATTGTGGGTGAATCAATGAGGCAATAGCAAGATCGACACATCTAGTGACCTGGTATGCCCTAACCTTACGTGCATTTTGATAAAATGGAAAACAATTGGTTTTTATCATTTCTTTGGTCACACTATCCTGTATTTGTTTAAGGGGAACCTCACCATGTACTTCTTCTCGCATGCGGGAAAGAATAGCAGGTACTCTATCTAGATAAAATGCACTAGTCCTCTCAAGTTCATCTCTTAGTTTTTCTAGACTATGCAATATTGGCATGCATGGTTCAAAATATATCCTTGGGTTTGCACCCTGCACTAATGTGTCTTTCAATTTCTTAATCTCATTAGTGGTATTTGCAAACAAAGATTCTAGAGGTGGAACATCTTCATTTTCCATGTTATATATGTATGTATGTACCTAAAGGAGCAATGAGAGCTTGGTTTAAATAATATATCTAGATATAGGGAATAGAAATCTAAAACAATTCTAATAATTCATCTACTCATCAATAATATTTCCATACCATTAACAAAAAGCATGTTCAACATCTATCATAGTTTTTAATATTCAAAACATTCAAATTAAATTAGATTGCACAAAAAACATAATCTAAAACAATTCTAAAATTTAAATTTACAAGTGTGCACTCTAGTACAAAATGTGCCATTAAAGACAGTTTAAAAATCATTGATAAATGTTGCATCTAAGATTTATTTCCTACAACTAGTAATAAAGTGAAAGCATCATTACTTAACATTGGTGGTCATGTAAAATCAATTTAGTCATTATTGAAGGCACAAATAAGAGAAGAAAATGAGACAGATGATAAGCTTGTAAATATGATTTCTAAGCTATGGAAGGACAACATTAGTGCTTCCCAAAAAAAATCTACTTCATGAAAATAGAATTGTTTGAAATTGGATGGAAGAATCTTAATGCTTAAAGCTATGATCTAATACATTCTAATCTATATGATGTCCTATTTATTGATCCTCTTGAAGATCTCTCAAGATTTATATAAAACAATAAAGAAATTATTATGGGGTGGTTCGAATGAAAGTAAGTGTATTCCTCCTATTAAATGGGACAATATATATCTTCCCAAAGGTCTTGATGGATCATGAATTAAAGTCTTATCAACATGGAATCATACTTTCTACACCAAGTTGATCTAGAACATGTATGACAAGCTTGATGTGTATTGGAGATAAATACTATGAAACAAATACCTTGAATCAAATGATCAAGAAAAAGTTCTAATCAATGCTAATCCACCTGGTGGTTCTCTTATTTGAAACTTCATGCTTAAAAGTAGATCACTCACTGCAAACCACTTGTCTTGGGCTATCTAGAATGGAAAGTGAAAATAAATGATTAATTACCTATTTAGATTATATGAATGTAAATATATCATAGAAGATATCTAGGGTGGTTATATGCTTAATTATTTGAACCATTTGGATTATCCAAGTGGCTTATAGTGGACTCGGAATAATTTTGATTTGGCTCCCATTCCACATAAAATCAAAAGGATTTTAATGGATGAATTTCACAAGTAAAAATTATATACCACATAGGACAAGTATTTAATATTGTATAAAATATTTAGCCATATTGGATTACTATTCAATCAAATTAGGTTATCAAATGGAAAATTTAATATTAAATTCCTTAGGTTGGCTTTCTAGATTGTGTTGTGGAAATCATGCCTCCCAAAAGCTAGTGCATTTTCCTAGATGAAATTTCATATGAGAATACTTATAAGATATAGACTTCACACATTTGTCTTTACATATCTATCTAGGTTTCTACTATGCATTTCTACTAAATAATCTTCCAATCACCTATTACTCAGCTATTCATATTCTTCTAAGTTCTAGAATTAGCATTGTTGTGAGTTAGAATGGTCTAATTCCCTCTCACAATATCTCTTATCTCTATTTATCAATTGGGAATATGCTTATCATTTAATTCCAGTTGGGATAGAATATGGTAGGCTAGCCCATTTAAGATGAGTTAGAATTTATGGAAAGAAATAAATTGATGAATCTTTAATGATAGGGACATCCCATTTAATTCTTTACAAAATAAAATTGAAATCATCATTTATGAGAATATTTCAACCAAAATTAGAATGGTTTCACATAGAGCAATTGAGTTCACTAGCTAGGACAATAGGATGACAAATAACTAGTTAGGTTTCAGTCTCCTATTGGGTTTCTCCTATTGCTTGAGTAAGGTGGGTATGATGGAAATTAGATGGTTGGAACCTCATTTTGGAAGATAAAAAATAAATGTGGATGGGGTTTGCAAAGGTAATTGAACTCCAATTTGGGTTGGTTCTATAATAAAAAATGACAAAGATAATCTCCTTTGAGTTGTATCTAAGATACTCCACCCATCCACACATAATGAGGTTGAGTTATATGGCTTATTTGAGGGGATAAGATTGTGCCAACATATCATTAAAGTTGTGGGTATTGAAGGAAAACCCCAAATTCTAATTAATTTTTCTCTTTTAGAAGATCACCAATTATAGGCTTAGCTCAAAGTTACAAAAAAATATTGTTATTGTTGGATTGTATGAGGCCCTTCTTGATTATAAAAATATGCAAAGAGGCCAATATATCTATATAATTTATAGAAAACCATAAGGTAGATCATATTGAAAATATAATAATTTTGAATGACACCGAGGCATGGACCAACATTCTTGAAACTATATAAAGAGAATAATATACATAGGTGTAACACATGATCCAAAACATACATGATCTATCAAAGTGATATGTGTAAGTAAGTGAAATATTTTTTTGGATCAATCAAAGTGATATATGTAAATCGATTTTTTCAATGTGAAAACATATTCATATTTATATGCTATATTTTTCAACCAACCAAAAAAATTATGAAATAGACTTTACTTCATTACCTAGACTAATTATAGAGTTAAACACTATTGTATAATCGGTGTTTCATCTATCAAATTTGCACTATCTAAAGTATATTTCATCTATTCTCATACACTACGACTGTTTAAATACATGATCCTACACCATCATGCTCAAATTTCCATGTTTAACCTCAAATAAGTTCCATACATATTGAACACCACTCTTTTTATGCATCCTAATTAGCCAATAAAATATATGTGAATTTTAAACTTCCGATGCACAATTATTTGATTATATGTAATATGCTAACCAAATATGATGCTCCTCCTACTTCCATATAAAATCTAAAATTAACCTTGCACAACTCTCTAGAATAAGTGCATGATCATCACTAGTTTAAAATAATACCACTTCAAGGTCCTTCTATATTCCTTTGTATTTTTGGTTGGATTAATGAATGTTATATACAAAAATATTTCAATTTGAGTGGAGTTATAGTATTGTGATTCAATTTCTTAACTTGCATGAAGTTTTACATTTTCCCTTTTTTTCTCCAAATTCTTCTTAAATCCATACCTTGAATAAATGTTTCATGATCTAATTAAATTGGAAAAGATGATATATCTTCATCTATGGATTTCAATTTCTTAGTTTCATGAATTTGTATTATTTATTATCTTTTCTTTGAATTCTCAACTTCGCACTCTTTTGATATTTGAGTCTTTGATTATTTTCTTGGCGTTATGTTGAATTATATACCAATCAAATACAATTATTCCAAATAATCAAAACAATTATTTTCAATTATCAAAAACAAATAAAAAACACGGAATCAATTATTCAAATTATTAATTTAATGTAGTATAACAAGAAAGTTAGATTAGAAACCAACTTTGGTATATCAAAAATTAAAGTATAATTAAAATTATGGTTAAGACATGGTGATTAGATGATGAATAAGACATACAAATTGAACTCTATTAATTCTAGGATAAATCATGAAACCTCAAGAAAATAAAAATCTATGACATAATGAAAGCCACCAACACACCACCACAAGATCTAGGAAAAAATCTCACATTCACAATATAAGAACTAGGAAAAAATCTCAATAAACACACACCTCAAAACATTTTTTGTGGCCCCATGAGCTTAAAGTTTAGTATTAGTGGTTTCATCTTTGAAAGTAGAAAGATATGGTGATAGCTATATTATTAAGTATATTATGGAAAATAAAGTTGTTACATGAAATTCATGGATTAGCTCGTCAATCATAGGATTGGGAAACATATCCTTGGTTGTGAGTTTTTTTATATATAAAAATATACTATTAAACAACATGAACCATCCTTTATATTAAATAAAGAGTACATGGGAAGAGTATGGACCACACTAGGTTGAATGACCCCCACCTAAAGAAGGTTGTGCACTATTGTTTAGTCTCAAGGTATTTTGCACAAAAACATATCAAGGTACTTAAATACTATTTGGTGTAAGTTTATTGGAATCAACTAAAGTTCATGATCTTATGAAAATTTTGAGGTGATAATATATGGGAATCTATAAACATTGAGATATGTTTGGTTATCACTTCATGTAATTTTGATGATTGAGTCAAGCTAACAAATTTAGATAATAACTTGGTAAGTTGTTACCCAATGATACCTTATTTAATAAATTCTCTATGTTACCCTTGATCATACCTTATTTAGGTAATAACTTGGTAAGTTGTTACCCAATGATACCTTATGTGATCTAATGAGGTGTGTGGAACCTAATTTCACCCCTATGAGAGTGTACTTGTGGGAACTAGTAGTAAATTGAATCGACATTTTAAAGAATTTGTAAATGATGGTCTCAAGTTTATGTAACTATTATTATCCCAAAACCATGCCATAGCCTCCTAGTGGGAGACCAAACATATTAGGTTACAAAATATAGTTCTCTATAAATATTTAGAAACTTCCTATGTTTCTCCATGCACGCTAGTATGCCCTTATTAGCTATCATTACATAGGAAGTATAAAACATCACAATTATAGGATAATCCTTTCACTTGGTTACTAACCATCTCTTCATGGATTAGTATCTTGACACCTAGTGAGTGGAGACTCAGATTAGTGTGCTTGGTATGTGACATGATGTCATATAATATGCAATATTAGTTAAGTGATAGTTCTTGAGGCAATATTCATGTTGTGCATGATATGTAATATTAGTTAAGTGATAGTTCTTGAGGAATTATTTGGATAGTGTTATGCTATAAATTTATCCTCAAACAATCTATCTAACTTGAGATCAATTATTTGAATGTGGTAGGCCTACAATTTAAAATTTAGCATAAATTTCATATTCTGCACCACTAATAATTTATTTTTTTTATAAAATTTTCATCAAGACTTGGTGATATTCTTGTCACATTATATTGAAAACCCATATTTCACCTGGAATAAGATCATTTGTATGGAATATTAGGTATCATAGATGAAGAAAATGTGATTTTTTTGTTTGGTCTCATCTACCATGGGTATCTTCATTTTTTTTTATCTTTCCTCCTATAACATTTTGTCTAATTTTGTCTCAGCTCTTGTGTTGACATTGAGGTTTTCAGTTAATAATTGAGTTCCATATTTGTAAATTTTTCTTAATATAAAAACATATAAATTGTTATGCCTGTGCAAAAATGGGGGTTTTGGAATAGGGTATGGATACCCATCAAAGCATTTAAATTAAACAACAAATGCAATTAACAACTATAAATTGATAACTATGTAAATGGATTTGTTGAAAATTCTTTAGAAACTTTCAAGCAAATGCAATTCATGCTGCTGTAACGCCAAATTCCATGAATTTTGCCATGTTTGGGCCAAAATGGTAGCTTTGGAACAATGCAACCAACCTGGGAGGACGCCTTGGAGGGTGATGGAGGTTGCTCGAAGGTGGGTTTGCTTTTTCACATGCTCTGCACTATTCGGGTTCGCCGCACTCTGTCTCTGTTTGCCATGAAAATGATAGACGTTTTTTTTTAAATCCCTAATAAGGAGGTTCGGTTGAACCCTATTTTGCTTGAACCCCTTTATTTTAATATTTTCGTTTAGATGTGGGGTGGGTTTGAGTGAACATATGGTTTATTCAAACCATAAGGTTCGACCAAACAGTTGGGTTCGACCGAACCCATTCATTTTGTGTAGACACAAAATATGAGTTTTCCCTTCCTCCACAAAAGTGTAAACCACTTATGTGGGATCACCCGTATACCTCATCAAGCCTTATTTTTTGGGACCCATCATGCATTCTTTGCTTTCTATGCATTGGATTTTTAAGGTTTTTAGTGAATCCTTGAGTCAATATTAAGGGAGGTGTTAGGGTGATCATGCATTATTTGATAATTAGTTAATATTTTATAAATTATTAGTCTAATTCATTTCATGCACTTAAGCTAAACTTAGGAGTGCTTTTCTTTGTTAACTAAAGTGAGCTATTATTAGATCATTTTGTCTCATCACAAAGGTTGATGATACTTGTTAGAATATAATCCACTTATCATTTAGGGTTTCTTTTATAAATCAATCAACCTCATTGTATCAATATGAAGATCTCCATTGAAGATTCTTGAAGTTCATTATGTAAGTTTTTCTTGTTGATGATATAACATATTATTGTTTGAATCTCTCTTGCATGGAAGGTTTTTTTGTTCGTTGTTTGATCCAATGTATCATGTTTATTCACAATTCTAACAGTCATGGATCCCAAAATTCCTTTTGGACTATTGATATCCTTCAATTGAACAATTACCATTTCTTTCTAGGAGCTACAATGTAATCAGACTTTCAAATGTTCACTAGGTCCAAAATTTATTTTGGGCTATTGATCTCCCATTGAGATCCATGGTTCAAAAATAATTTTGGTCCCAATAAATATCTAAAAGTGTGGGAAAATTTTAGCTCCTAAAAAGTAATTATAACCATTAGATTAGAGATAAAATCAATGATGAAAAATTAATATTGGCGATATATGGGCTTAAAATAAGTGAGAAGTATGCAATATTACTAGAAAATCAATTTATATTTGTAATATCACTTATACAACTTAGGTGAATTAAATCTAATTGCACATCTAATAACGTGTCAAAATAATTGAATTAAAAGCTTAATAAAATAAAATTTCAAGGGATTTAGCTAGCACTACACTAAAATTTCATATAAAAATGTGTGATTTAGGTCACCTTACAAATTGTACTATTTTATAAAATTTCAATCTCCAATTTTAACTATCCACCATTTGGCAAAATTATTCTATTTAAAAAAATAATAGATTTATGTGACATGACATTCCCTATCTCAGAGTTATTTTTCTTTTAAGTTTTGTCCCTAGGTGGATTAATCCAATAATTGGTTGACTTTAGAATCCCTCACTCTTAGTAAATGATTTTTATGATTTACGTTCTCCTTTTTATGCACATATAAACTAAAAATGAATATATACATCACATTTTATAAAGTAAGGAGGAATATATATCACATGTTAAGTATATATCATACATAGACAACATTGCATACATTTACTACTGAACACATCTCTTTTATGGAATTATTTTAGATTATGTGATTTCATGTTCCAAATTCCTAAGAATGTCATTCTTATAGCCTACTATCCTTTCTCTAGACATATGATTGATTTTAGTCTATCCTTGAACTATATCTGATATAGATCCTAACTAGATATTTGAAGTCTAAAATCAATCCTAGAAGGTAAAAATAAGATTTCACATTTTTTACCATGAGATAAGTAGAGTCCCAAAGAGTAAGCTTAATTCTGAGTTGGGTTAACAAAAGGATCGCCACTAAAATCCGTTCAAAAAATAAATTCAATGTTAAAGACGTTCCCACCTAGTCTTGGTGTTTAGTGAAAATTCCTCACATCTACCTAGTTATGTGAAATGTACACTAGGAATGTATCATATCATCTTCCTACACACTTCCCCTTCTCCCACCTTACTTAGACTTTGGTGTAGAGACCTTGCATCAACTATAATATTAGATATTATAGGATCAAGGATTTCTTATTTTATATTTGTCTAGTTATTAAATGTTATAAGGAAACAAAGATTCAAAAAAAAAGCAAACAAAGATTCAAAATTAGGTTTTATATCCTTATAACTCTTGCTCCCTCAAAATTTTGTATTTTTTGAAAATGTGGTTAGATCAAGATTATATTAAATAATAATTGAGAATTAGAATAAATTGAACATCTTAAGTTTTCTAATACTTGCAATTTTTAGTTGTATTTATATTAAAGGAAATATTGTTAAGGTTAGACTTGCATCAAGTTCTTTGATCCAATAAAAATTAATTTAAAAAATAAGTTACAATGAACTCACAAGTTATATATGCCAATGAATGAACAACATTACAATGAATAAGTTATCTTGCATGACCAATGTATTTACTAAGACCTTGGGATAATTGATCTTTATTTGGGGAGATTGATTCCTTTTAGTAGAGATGGGATACTAATTTTTTCATCTAAGTTGGTAAGTATGTAAAAATACCATTAAATAGATTAGCACTAGAAAGAGGGACCAAGATAATAAGATGTGACATAGAAGGATCATTAAAATATCAAGAACTATTCAAGGAGACTTTGAGCTTCTTCTTTTTTCAAACAATATAAAATAAATAGAGAAGATAGACTTGGATGACCAAGAGAAAACTACCCAAGGCTACTTGGGCCATTTAGTAGAATTGTGATCCCTATTCCTAAACCTCAAAATCCTCTCATGTTATGGTTTGGTCAAATTTATTCTCCCCTTCATTTCCCTATAGGGATAAATCCAACACCTAAAAATATACAAATATCCCATTCAAAATTCATTCTCAATGAGCCAAGCAAGAACACTAATGAGGCTATCCAAGATTTTGAGGATTCCTACATTAGGACCCAAATTTGAGATGAGGATGTAGTATGCAAATTGTTTTCCTATACCCTTGGGGAGGAGGCCAATAATTGGTATATCATTCTACCTATAAATTTAATAACTATGTATTGAGCTAGTTATAAGATGTTTTTCTCACTTGATTTAGAATCTCCATGGATCTAGATACTTTATTCCATAATTTTTCTCCACTACATAAAGGGGACATAAACCTATCAGTCACTTCAATAAAAGTTTTAACAAGCTCTATACCCATCGTCATAATTTATGTATATTATTGTAATGATATAAAAATGTCTTGCAAGATCAAATCAAATGATTAGTAATACCTGCAAGTTAATAACACACTCAAACAATAGAATGCAAAGGAATAATAAATAAATGGAAGAAAACTGAAAAGATCTCACCCATGTAGTATTCCATGGCTGACTTCCATTGCACCTCCTCAAGCTTTGGAATGATGGATGCCCTCAGATTTGTGTGTGAGCAACTCTATATGCCTAGCCTCAACAAAGATTTTGAAGGATTTATGAAAAAAAAACTAATGTGTAAACTAGAAACTCAATCCTATTATTGCAAATAGTAAAAATGAAAGCCTAAGATATGAGTAATGCCTATAATAAAAGCAGATTTAAACAAATGATCATGGATCCGAAAATGAGATCAAGATTGTCATTTTATAGAAAATGCAATCTTGAACGGTCAGACAAGATGAGAGATTTGAAGAATGCCCTAGAATCAAAGGTCAAGATTCAATAAGGCAACTCTCATTTAGGGTTAGGGAAAAATACCCATATGTGTGAATAAGATTTAATTAAATAAATTAAATCAAGACTGAATGTGACAGTTGAGATCAAATTAGTAAAAATCAGAAGACAAGAGGATGAGATTTTAAAAAATTAGTAATTTTAGAAATTACTTGATTTGTAGAGGAATATTTCCCTTTTGAATTAAATTAATTCAAAATATGGATTTTGTGAGATAATAAGTAATTGATTTTTGAAATTAATTACTAAATGAAGAATCAGTTAAGTATGTGAGATATTTTTAAATGATTTTCTTTATTTAAAAATATAGAAGTGTCACATACAATAATTAAATAATTACAAATAATTATTTAATTTAGAAGAAGTGGTTTATTAATTAAATAAATTAGCAAATCTATTTAATTAAGAGGATTTAGGAATTAGTGACACATTAAATAAATATATTCATTTAATAATTAGGAGGACATTAATGATAAGGATTAATTAAATAAATTGATTTTATTTAATTGCAATAAGACTTTGATAATTAGTGACATTATTAAATAAATAAATAAGATTTATCTATTTAATAACTATGAAGAATGAGAGATTATGAATTAATTAAATAATTATAAATTATTTAATTAATAGTTGAATGTGGGTTAGAGACATAATTAAAATGTTATAATTATGCTAGGACGAAAGGTGATAAGATAGTGGTCGCAGGCCCAAGTCATTTTAGGTGTCTACAATTATAACTTTGTTGTATAGGTTTAAAATTCTAGTCTTGATTGTGCACTTTTATATTTGTGAAGACTCTTATATCTCCTAAAACCCTAATAGATGCACATATAGCCCTTGGTGATAAATAATGATGTCAGATGGTGAGAAAGTGTTCAAGTTAGGATCCCCATATGTGAGAATATTATAGAGAATGATGTTGTATGGTGGTATTAGTGACGCCCTCACCATTTATCTTAACCTAGCTAACCCTTTCCAAATTGGCATTATTTTTTATGTGCAACTATCCTATATATATCTAACTCTAACTACTATTATCAATCCTTATGATCCTAGTTTCATGCTCATTGAATTGACTATAAGAACTAGAGCATAAAAATTCACAATCATGTAGGTAAAAATGAATAACAATTGAATGTGTGAGTTAACCCATTTTATTAGGTTTTATATGCATGGTCAAATTTAGGTATATAGTGAAACCTTGCACAAATGGTAAAGTCCTTTTGTATGCTAATTTTTACAAATTTTTAAAATATCAATTATTTTCTTTTACTTGAATCTATTTTTTCATTATATGGGACAATAATGGAGTGACATGAGCCTTGCACCATTGATTTATCTGACTTAAAAATAATACTTACACTCACAATCATAATGCATCTATCTTAAGTACACAAAATATATGTGCCCCTTTTTGCACATCCTTGAATGGGTTAAAATTTTGAGTCCAACAATGACTAATATAACCTATAGTGTCATTATGGTATAAAATTAATGATTAGATATGATTATTGGAGCCTCATTCTCTTTTTCTTACCTTTTCTCATGTGTAATCCAATCATTTTTTACTTGGATTTATATTTCCATTTGATCTACCCTTTAAAATTTCTTGGTTTTCTTACTTTGGAAAAAGTGTTGGTGTTGAATAGGTGGCAGTTTTAAAATTACGATAGTGATTTATATAATCACAAAAATGGTTGCATAACTACCCTAAATGTATTGAAAGTATCGTGTTAATTGTGTAACCTTCACAATGGTTGTGTAGTTTAATCGATAATTTCAGGATTGCGTATTACCATAATTATAGTCTCAAGTCTAAGTATTTAGAAATGAGTATTTTGAGTGTTTTGTGACCTTATATATTCATTTTCATCATCCCTTGGCCTTCCGTTTATCCCCATATCATCTAGAACCTTCCCCATTTATTTTTAAATATAGAAATACATGCCTTTACAAAATAGAAAGCGTATTCCCATAGATATAAATTGATCCCAAACTATTTTTGTAGTAATATATCTATACAAACTCTACTTCCCCATGTGCAACCAATCTATCATACAATAGTAACCTCATTTAGTTGCATTTTAATTCAATTAAATTCCTATACAGTCACTTTTTATATATATAGC
The DNA here is from genome assembly GCA_007115665.2 of Sequoiadendron giganteum. Taxonomy (NCBI): domain Eukaryota; kingdom Viridiplantae; phylum Streptophyta; class Pinopsida; order Cupressales; family Cupressaceae; genus Sequoiadendron; species Sequoiadendron giganteum. The sequence continues at coordinate 414,699,713 of CM021107.1, forward strand.
ATTGGCCTCTATAGATCATTGATTATAATTTCATTTTGTAGCCACTATTCAACTTGTTTTTCCAATCCTATCATCTTTTTGACCACTTTCAATAAATATTCCATTAGGTATCTTTCTCAAATGCTTCATATATATATTTGTTAAAATTTTCAATGAGAGAACATCATGGAATTCTTCTAAGGATAAAGTTAGTCCCAATTTTAATTTATGTTTTTTCTAGTTTGTTGTTGTTTAGTGACTTCTATTCAAAGGTCAAGATTTTATTGATTTTATTTAAGATTTAGTTTAGCTTCAATTCATTGGTTATTTTGTAGAATAAATTGGTTAGTTAGATTTTTATATTGTTTAATAGTTATATTAATTTATACAAGAGTCAACTTATTTTTCATTTTTGTGTTTTCTTTTATGCAAATTGATTTGAGACATTAAACCAACACTTTTATTTCTCAAAAAAACATGTTCAATATTCAAGCTAAAATAATTCATTTCAAAGAAGCATATTTGTAAACTTAAAACAAGCAACATTCAACTCAAATCAACATCTAATATCATTCCCTTTTCGATATTGTGAGAAAATTTTCCATTACAAATATGAATGTAATAAAAAATCAACTTCTATAACTTTATAACATTCAAATAAGTTCCATTGTTCAACTTGATACTTGCTATGAAACACATAAACTTGGTTAACATAGTGAGGCAAATTTTAATAAACAGTTCTAGTTAACATTACAACATTTACACAAATCATCAAATCATTTTCAAATTTGAACAAAATTCATTATATCAACCTAATATTTTGCCAAGCAACTCCTTTGTCATTACAAAGTCCCATTAAGAGTTCCTATTTTAGAATATCTCTTATGTACCCTATGAGGTTTGATCTTGGGCCTCTTATTTGATATTTCAAGTAAAACCTTTTATGGCTTTCTTTGTCTTGAATTTTAAAATCCACACACTCCCACTTTGGTGTACAATGTGCCTATTTCAATGCATATTTCCTAAATTTTAATTCTTGTAAAATAAACAAGAAAATTATCTTTTCATTTTATGAAGACCCTCTTAGGTTGTGTTATCCTTAAATTATTGGTTCCACTAGGGCTTGATTTTCTTAATGTTTTCCACATCCTTACTAATTGATTCTTGACTACTTATATTGATTCCATATATAGTATTTATATGTTTCACACATACAAAATGTAGACACCTAAATTTGTCCATACCTGACCACACTTGACTTTACCCCATTCTAACCATTAATTAAATAAATAATAACAGGTTATTTAATTAACTCATATTTATCCCTCACCTTGAATTAAATAAATTTCCATATATGTAATTAAGTTTAACCTTATCCACAAATCCTCCAGCTAAATCAATTAACTAATACCTACTTAATTAATTTATTTCTAGGTTAATTAACCTTCATTACCATTTCACTTGATATGAAATTCCAACTCACCATCAATCCTTGTTCATTAAATCCTAGCCTTTGAATCCATCTTCGTGGATCAAAAATATAAATCTGTGATCACTTGACAAGTGTTCTAACCTACCTACCCTACCAATTTCTCACACATGTGTGAGCATATCTCTTACACATGTGAAGCCACCCTACTTCTTACATGTCACAAGGTAGCCACCCTATTTCTTACAAATTTCACAAATTAGTCACCCCACTTCCCTCACTTGTCCCTTTCATGAGCTTCCTTATGTGTGCTCACACATGTGTGAGCACACATAGCTCTTACACTTCCACTCCTCTTGTGATGCTTGTCACAACACTAAGCCCTCAATCCATATCCTCACTCTCATTTAATCCTAGCCATCCATTAGACATGGCATCTTGACCCTCCATTTTTAACATGAAAAATCTATAAATGAAGACCTTTTCTCTCATTTTGTAGAATCCACCTTGACCATATCCTTGTTCTATTATTTTCATCTATTAATCCTAATCTTGTTATCATGTTGTTGGTCTAAACAACCGCATTCCCCCCCAACAACATAAAAAAGAGAAAATCAAGTGAAGGATGGTGCATTCAATTTATCTCAATCCATGAGATGAAAAGGTAAAAGGCAAGGTAACTTGTGTGTTCATTTGATCTATTTGTGTCTTTTACATATTTTATCATCTTCACATAGTATCCCAATTAATTATGTGGGTTAAATATAATATATATCACTTAAGAAGAGATATGTGGAAGATATTATGAATATTGTCTAGAGATCGTGGTGGAGTTGGTTGATATTCCTTTCTACAATCTCAAAAGACCCTACAAAATGTGGATAATTTTTTCAAAATTTATTTAACTTTTATACGATTTAACATGATTTTTTTCCTCTAATAGCAAGTTTACTTTAAATGTTTTTCCTTTATTATCATTAATTTTAGTTTGGTTAGTTGATTCCTTTAGTCTTTTTCTATTAACTCAACCAATTATTTAATCTCCTTTAAAATTTCTAGTCTTATAAGTACCTTGTCTTCTAGTCAATACCATCTTATGAGTGTTGTATACTTATTCTCATACAATGGTTCAAATAAAATCACGCTTTTTGAAATTGATAATATAATTGTTATCATTTATATTGTTGATCCATGAAACATGCATACAAAATATCACTGACAACCTAGTTGACTCTTTCTATTTGATTATTTAACTCTAGATAGTATGTAGTATTACAGTTCATGGTTGTTCCTACATTCATCTAAAGAGTTGCCCAAACTTGTGAAGCCATTCTAGAATATTCCTTTTTATAATACAATGAATCTTATACAATTACTTCTCAAATCATCTGGTGAATATAAGTGATTCATCTTTTAAGTGAAATGCACTAATTTCGTTAGCTCATCAACCACCATTAGATTGTAACATACTTATATGATATCAAAGATAGTCCTTAGATAAAATATCTATTGTTTATTTTCCACTTATACTCAAGTATTTAATGAAGATATATTAATCCAATAAGATGGACACTTTCAACCTTCACTCATTGGCACTCCAAAAATATAGAAAAATATAGTAACAACTCTTTCCTTCTGGGCTGAATATACATGTATCCTTCCTTCTACATGGCGCGGACGCAGGGAAACCACCATTAGATTGTAACATACTTATATGATATCAAAGATAGTCCTTAGATAAAATATCTATTGTTTATTTTCCACTTATACTCAAGTATTTAATGAAGATATATTAATCCAATAAGATGGACACTTTCAACCTTAACTCATTGACACTCCAAAAATATAGAAAAATATAGTAACAACTCTTTCCTTCTGGACTGAATCTACATGTATCCTTCCTTCTACATGGCGCGGACGCAGGAAACGAATAGAATAACTAGACAGTGGCAATCATTCAATCTGCACCGTTGTAAGGCAGTTTATGCTTGCATTGAGCCGTTTGAGAGATTTCTTGTTTTTTCCTTTTGGGAATGTAAGAGGAGGGACCCACATTGAGGCTTTGAAGTCAAACAAAGCCGTTTGAACATTGATGTTAAAAGGTATCGCCAACCGACCTAGCGTAATCTTACAACTGTAAAGTCAAACTCATGGAGCTTGACTTATAACGGCTAGTTTTATTTTTCATTGGAATGTTGGAAGATAGCTTTTTGCTTTTGTAGTGTTTACGAGGAGCGGAATGGGAACTCGAGGGCAGCTGACAGTAAAGTGAGAGTTTATTGTCAAGTAAATTGCACTCAATTTTTTGTAGGTAGGTCTATCTATATTAAGTTAGCAATGCAATTACCAAAATGCTTTTCCCAATTACATATACTACGAGTATTTTATAATGAAAACGTTGCCATAAACATAGATACTACCTTATATTGAAGTAACTTACCTGTTCATCAACAATTTAATTTTTATCATAATAAAATAATGACATTAGCCGTCAAAGGACTTCATGGTTTACAGTCTATTATATAGTTTATTGCTGCTAAAGTTTACAACGCAGTCCAATCGGAGGTGAAAAAAAGTATAGTTTTTTTTTTCTTTCTTTACAACTTCTCAATTCCCCGAGGATTGTTTCCATCTCCAAACCAGGGCCATTGAGTAAACACAAAAGAATTTGAAGTAGTACAAAAAGAATGAAGGAATGAAAGAATATTCTTAAGTCGAAGAAATTAAAATCTAAGCTGAATAAACATGCGAAATGCAACCCTTCTCATCGTCCTCCTTGTCGTTAGAAACCCACCATACTTTGACGCTGCCGTCCACACTGCCTGCATACACAAGAAACCCGGCGGCCACGTCAGTAGATCCAGCAATGCACTTGACGGGACCCTGCTGCCCTTTCAGAATTGCAACCTGAGAATGCTCAAAGCTCCCTTGAGGAAACCCTTCCCTTCTCCATACGCGCACGGTCTTATCAGCAGACCCGCTGCACAGAAATTCCCCCACAGTGCACAGGCAAAGAATGGGCCCACCATGCTGGTCTCTCATTTCACAAGCCATAGCAAATGGGGAAACACCAATTTCCGTCTGCCAAGCCACGATGGCCCGGTCGGAGCCCCCGGAGTAAATCACGGTCTTGTCGGCGGCCAAAGCAAGAGCATTGACAGAGGCGTGGTGCCCCTCCAGCGTGGCCACCAAGCGGTGGGACTTGGAGCCACGTGGCTTGCACCAGACTTTTACTTTACAGTCAGCAGAGGCGGTGAAGAGGTGGCCGGTGGGGCCCACGGCGAGGGCATTGATGGCGTCATCATGTGCTCGTGTGGAATCCAAACACTTGAAGTCAGAGAGCCTCCATAGCTTAAAACTACGGTCCCATGAGCCGGAGTAGAGAACATCATAGGCTTCACATTTCCTTTCCCCTTAAATATCAAACCATTCAATAAACAAACAGTCAATAACAATTTCAGATTAAAAAACATGAATCCATAAAACTGTTCTAAAACCTACATGTGCAAAAACATAAACAATTGTTCTATTTTATCCAACATTCAGTAAAACAACTCTATGTTTTTGTTCTATTTTATCCCACATTCACTGAAACAACTCTGATAACCAGACAATATAAGGTGGAGAGGAGATAATTTAATAGAATTTTCAGAGAAATTATATAAGTTTTTTTAAGATATTTTTGTTTTATTTATAATAAAATATACCTTTAACTATTGAACCATTTGATGTTCTCTTTCTTCCGCGCCTAACTGCCACGCCAACGGCCAGGCAGCTGATGGTGTCCACATGTTCAATCCACAGCCGACGGTGGTGCCGACGCGTCTGTACGTAGTTGCTCTTCCTCACCGCGTTAATCAAATACTCCTTCACGGTGGGCATCGCCGTTACCAATTTATATTTTCCGTTGCTCCGCTTCCAAACGCGTATCTTTTGATCCTGGTGCGCAGTAACGACTCTGTCGCCAACGACAACGATGGCTTTGACGGCTCCGTCGCCGGCGCCGAAGCGCGCACAGTGGTGGAGGTCGGGATGGCGCCACACCCTCACGTCGTGAGCTTGGGAGGCGCTTAGCAGGAGGTCGCCCGACGTTGCTACACACGACACAATGCCCACGTGTCCCGATAGCGTAGCCACACAACGATTGAATCTTCTTTTCTCGCCTTCCCACACCACGTTTTCGCCACTCTCTTCAGACACAGCAACGCTACTACAACTGCTACTGCTTCTCGAGTGACTGTTACTCGAGTCTGTAAAGTCTGTTACTCCTTCTCCGTCACTTTCAGTTAAGGTTTCTGTTTCAGGGCGCTTCGATATATCTGCCATGGTAGCACCGATTTCCAATACTGTAACAACTCTTTGCTATTGGGCTGAATATATATATGTATCCTTCTATATGGCGCGGACGCAGGGAAACGAATAGAATAACTAGACGGTGGCAATCTTTCAATCTGCACCGTTGTAAGGCAGTTTATGCTTGCATTGAGCCGTTTGAGAGATTTCTTGTTTTTTCTTTTGAGAAGGTAAGAAGGCGGGGCCCATATTGAGGCTTTGAAGTCGAAACAAAGCCGTTTGAACATTGATGTCAAAAGGGGATCGCCAACTGACCTAGCGTAATCTTACAACTGTAAAGTCAAACCCATGGAACTTGACTTTTAACGGCTAGTTTTATATTTTATTGGAATGTTGAACATAGTTTTTTGCTTTTGTAATGTTTACGAGGAGCGGGCTGGAACTCGAGGGCAGCTGACACTAAAGTGAGAGTTTGTGCCTTTCTTCTCTGGTACTCAAACGAATATAAAAATACCAGATCCTTAAAGCCAACGGAGATTCTAAGCCAAGAAACAGATAGGAAATTCTTTAGTGGGTATGTTCAAGGATTATGCCCCACAATCCTTAGAGTCAAACAAAGCGTGTATGATTGCATCTATTCAAAAGGATGAAAACTTGCTTACACTTCACCTGAAGTAAAAGGTTTTCGTGCTTGTCAAGGAAAATTTAGTGGGGAAACTATACTACACTCAAGTCACACATCATGTACCTACATCATATATAATATTAAAGCTATGTACAATCATGCAATGGATACAATATCATGTATAATTATAATAGATAACAATTCAATATTAAAACATATCATTCAAATATAAAAACACAATAAATGACAATGACAAACATTGAGAATACCAACATAGTATTAATAACATTCATTTATACAAAAAAACACACATATATATTTAGAAGTAAAATATAAGTATTACCAATTTTAAACATAGAAAGTACCAACTATATCACACAATATACACTTATAATCTAGATTCTAATATATACTTTATTATTATTTATGGTAAAAATAATAAAGTATAAATAATAATCATTAGCAAGACTAAATCCACAAGCATAAAGATAATTTGGAGCAAATACTAGAGACATTATATCCTCTCTTGCTAGATTTAGGCTTACTCTTAGAAGCCTTTAAAAAGGTGGAGATAAAAATCCCTAATTGCATTGCATCCTCCCAAGTCATTGAAGTATCACTAAGCACGTACCACTAGATCCTTACTTGTTCTAGTTCTCGCCCCCAAAGTACTTGCCTCTAATGCTATAATATACATATGGGCTCCAAACAATGTTATTTTCCCTCCTCTACCTACAAGATAACCCAATCAAGAAAATGTGTCATATATGTTAGGAAAATCATACATGATGATAATCCATTTCTTACATAATCCCATGAGAGAAAAACATGCATGCAGGTTTACAAAATCATCATATGCAAAAATCAAAGACATAACACAAGATATAACATAGGAAAACCCTCATAAAGGGAAAAACTCGGCTTCCAAAAGCATCCACATTAAATGTATTATTGAACAATGAAACATTACAATACACTTACAAAGTCTCCATGAATACCCCTAAAATATCAAACCTCTCCAATGCATCCTACATGTGTTCAAGCATGTATCTACACATCCCATGCCATGCTTCACATATGCACTCCTCAAAAAAAGACTCGATATAATGATAACCAAGCCAAAACCCCAACTAGCCAACCTCAACCACTAAAAATGTGCTTGCTTTTATATAATCAAACTCAAACAAATACAACCAATTGGTAAGGTAAAACTATGTGACTCAAAATCTTGAGTACACAAAATCATTGACCCCACATTTACTTTTTGGTACTAAGTTTCTCAACATTAAATATTTTCCCATTTGCAACCCACATATTAAATATCTAACCCAATGTTCAATACAACTTTAGGGTAAGTGCATGAAAATAGGGGTCTTAAGTGGTCACTTTTTTTCTAAAATAAAAAAAAGATTGATCTTGGATGAAAATTGAATTTAGTTATGCTTAAAATTTGGAGATGCAACAAGAGCAAGAGTCATAGTGCTCTAAATCTACTTTCTAGACTACTATATTTTTTTTGAAAATGGTGAAAATTAAGGGATTAAAAAGGGGGGAGCACACAAAGTGCTTTTGTTTTTATCAAAAAAATTAACATAGCGTATGGTGTGCTACTCCTAAAATATTAACCTTTTTTTAGTATTTAAAAACTTGTTTTAGTGAGAAATTATCTAACACCATGTAGTTTATGCCTAATTTTTTAATGAATATATGATTTTTTACTAATTTTTAAAGTGAAAACATCTTGAAAAAATTTGAGTGTGCTCCCCCCAAATTTTATAGGAAACTAATTGAAAATTATTATTTTTTGAGTATGTATAAATAGAGTTTAGTTTCTAAAAATGTAATTTATTTGAAATTTCAACGAACGAATAAAAAATGAAGCCAAAAATACAATGTACGTAGGTTTTTGACAAAAAATGGAGACACTAGCAAAAAAAATTAAAGATCAGAACTTAAGATATTTGAAATTTGAAAAAATTACATGGCTAGAAAGCTAAGAGAGAGCTCAAAGTTACTATGCCATTTTTTTCACTTAGCATTGAAACATGTGCAAACTTGATGGAGAGCACACTCGAGATTGCGTCAATTTTCTTACAATTTAAAAAAAATGTCTTTAGGTGTTGACATGTTAGTCCCACCCTTTGGGTTGAATGTCTATAGAAAATCCAACCATAAGGGTTAGAAATTACCAAGGTGGACAATAATAGATTCTCACATTCTTGTGAAGTAAAAATTCTCTCTCTCTCTCTCTCTCTCTCTCTCTCTCTCTCTCTCTCTCTACACTCTCCCTCCTTGACCTATCTTTATGCCTCTCCCTCCCTCTCTTTCTTTGTACCTCTTTATATCTCCATCTCTCTTTACCTCTCCCTCCCTTGCTTTCTATACTTCACTTTTTATCACCCTCCTTCAATCTCTCTCTCCATCCTTCCCTCTCCCTCTCCCTCCTTCTCTCTCTACTTCTCTCTATCTATCCTATCTCATCTCTCTACCTCGCCCTCCCACCCTCTCTCTACCTCCTACCCTCTTTCTATCTATCTCTCACCTCTCTACCTCCCACCCTCTCTCTATCTCTCTCACCTCTCTACCTTCCCCTTTCTACTTCTCCTTCCCACCCTTCTCTCTCCCCCCTCCCAATATCCTTCTTTATCACCTCCCTTCCTCCCTATCTCTCGAGATCTCCATCTCTCTCTACCTCTCCCTCCCTCATAGCTCTATATAGCTCTCCCTCCCTCCCCCTCCTTCTCTCCCTCTCCCTCCTTCCCTCTCTATTCTCTATCTACCCAATCTCATCTCTCTACCTCTCTCACATCTCTACCTCTCCCTCCCACCCTCTCTCTCTCTCTCTCTCTCTCTCTCACCTCTCTACCTCCTATCCTCTCCTCAATCTATCTCTCACCTCTCTACCTCCTACCCTCTCTCTATCTCTCTCACCTCTCTACCCCCTCCCCTCTCTACCTCTCTTTCCCACCCTCCTCTCTCCCTCTCCCACTATCCTTCTCTATCACCTCCCTTCCTCCCTATCTCTTGCCTCTCTACTTTCGCTCCTCCCCCCTCTCTCTCCATATTTCTTGCCTCTCTACTTTCCTCCCCCCTCTCTCTCTCACCTCTCTACCTCCCACTCTCTATCACCTCTCTACCTCTCTCCCCCATCTCTCAACTCCCTACCTCCTTCCCCCCCCCTCTCTCTCTCACCTCTTTATAGTGTAGGAAAATGCATACCCTTGAATTTTCACACTTGTTTGGGCATGCCTTACTTTATTTATCCTATTTATGTCTTAATTGGTCCTATTTTTCATGCACGAGCCTAATAAATTATATCTTTTTATGGCTAATCTCGATAAGCATCAAAGGGTAAATGGCAATTTAATGATTTTGGTTGTGTGTCCCTGATTTTTGGACCGAGACTAAGACGCCACCTAGGGCATATTTTTCCTCCAAAGGTCTTGGGACCCTGATTTCAAAGGCACCTTAAATGGGCCCCTTTTTGGATTTTGTGCCCCAAGTTTCAATCCTTGAGACTAAGACGTCCTCAAGTTATTTTCAAGATTTAATTTCAAATCTTGGCGGGATTTAGCCTCCTTTAATTAATGAATTCATATGCTAGCTTGTTGTGGTGTAATTTCAGGATATTAAGCATGGATAAGTATAAATACACTTGGTTCTTTCACTCATTTCTCATCCAAGCAAGTTGAATGAGCATTCCTAATAACATAATTTGAGTTCACAAGAGCATTCAAGAGAAATTCATCAAGCATTTGGAGCTGTCATCAAGATTCAAGCATCATGTCAAAGACATTCTTGCATCATGTGTGTTTTTGAGCTAACATTTGTGATGTAGGGTTTTGATTCAAGCAAGCAATTCAAGTCAAGATCTATCAAGCATTCAAGAATTTCAAGATCTACATTCAAGCTAGCCACTTCACACAAATTTGCAGATTTTATAACAAGGGTTTGATTTAAATTGAAGACTTGAAGATAATTTGAAGTGTAAAGTTGAAAAGTTACAAAGTTGCATTACAAAGTTGTCATCTTCACGAAAACTCACCTGTAGGCCAGATCGAGAAGTTTCAAGACCTGAGATTTGAGAAGAAGAAGTTGCAGAAATTGGACCTCAGGATCACATTCAAAGATTTTGAAAATTCAAGATGGGACTAAGTTGGCAGTAAGGGTGTCTTAGTCCTCTTAAGGGTATTTTGCAGAGATTCTTTCAGATTCTATTTTGAGATCCAAAGATTCTACATATGCCCCAAAAAATAGCAATGAGACTAAGACAACAGTAAGGGTGTCTTAGTCCTCCCTAGCATATTTTGACAACATTTTTGCATTTCTAAGATCCTTATCATATTTCTAGACTTCCCAGGTACATGCATCCTAACTTGTTGTTACTTAATTTCATCATTTGCACTCATTATTTGGCTTGCATTACTAGGTTTTGTGAGTTGAATGTTAAGTTGTCTTTTCCAAGATTTTTCTTGGTGGTGAACCCTTCAAATCCTAAAGAACCCCCTTCCTAGGCCTCGTTTGTTGAGAATTGAGTCGCCTTTGTGTTGATAGTCAATCAAATTTTGGATCTTAGGACATTCTTGAATGATAATTGGATAATAGTTGTGTTCTATGACCTAGGTCATAAAGCATCCACATTTTTCCACATTGTTCATTTTTTCGCATTCATTTTTCTGATTTGGATTTCATTAAGGTCCTAGATCTAGGTTGCATTCATTCTTGCATTGCATTTTTTATTAGTGAAAGTGCATCTAAGGTTTCTCATATTTGCATTAGTGAAAGTGCATATAGGTTATAAAGCATCCAAACTCTCTAACTCCCTCCCCTCTCTACCTCCCTCCCTCTCTCACCTCTCTACCTTTTCCCACTCTCTCTCTCTCTCTCTCTCACTTCTCTACCTTCCTCCCCCCTCTCTCTCACCTATCTACCTCCCTCACCTCTCTACCCCCTCTCTACCTCTCTCTCCCACCCTCCTTCTCACTTTATCCACCTCCCACCCTAATCTCTCTCTCACCTCTCTACCTCTCCTCCCCACCCTCCTTCTCATTCTCTCCCCCTCCCACTGTCATCTCTCTCTCACCTCTCTATCTCCCTCCCATCTCTACATCCTACCCTCTCTCTTTGCCTCCCACACCAATTTCTACCTCTCCCTCCCACCCTCCTCATTCTCTCACCCTCCCACCCTCCTCTCTCTCTCACCTATCTACCTCCCTCCCCTCTATACCTCCTCCCCTCTCTCTCTCACCTACCTACCTCCCTCCCCCTCTTCGACCTCCCTACCTCCTTCCCCTCTCTCTTTGTCCCTCCCTCCCTCCTCTCTATGTCTCTATGTCTCTATCCCCAATTCGCTCTTTCCCTCCCACCTCTTCCTCCCTCTATCACTCTTTCTCCATCTATTCCTCTCTATCTCCATCTCTTTATCTCTAAATTATTCATGATTTAGGGTTTAGGTTTTATGATGGAGGGTTAGATATTGAATTTAATTTTTAGGTTTTAGTGCTAAATTATTAATGTTAGGTTTTATGGTTTATGACTTAGGGATTATAGTTTAGGTTTATGATGGAGTGTTCAACTTTTTTATAGACTATATGAATCAGGTAGCCCCCCTATAAATTGCATTACTTCCTGGTAAAAAAATTATATGTGATCGATGGTGCTGGCACAACACGCCATCTAGTACCATGAGGATGGGGGAAGACTAGACATCGTGACCACTTGCTTGTAAATTTATGCTTTAGCTAATCAAGCTAGGCCCCCCACCCTGATGGAGGGTTCAACTTTGAGGGTTTAGGAATTAAATTTATTTTTTAATGTTGTAGTGTTAAAAATTATTAATATTATGTTCTAGGGTTTAGGGTCTAGTGTTTAAGGCTTAGGACCTAGTTTAGGGTTTAGAGCCTATGGTTTACAATTTAACTTATAATTTTTAATGTTTAAGGCAAGTTTTAGGGTATAGAGCCTAGGGTTTAGGGTTTATGATGAAGGGTTGAGGGTCTACCTACCTCTCTCTCACCTCTCTATTTTCCCTATCTACCTCTCCCTCCCTACCTCTCCACCTATCCCTCCTTCCCTCTCCACCTCTCCCTCCCTCCATCACTACCCCTCTCTCTCCTTAACTATCTCCCTCTCTCTCCCTACTTCTCACTATATCCTCTCTCTCTCTTACCTAGCTCTCCCTTCCTCCCTACCTCTTTGTATCTCTAAATAACTCTCCCTCCCTCTCTCTCTCCCCCCCTCTCCCACCTCTCCCCTCTCCCTCAAAATCTCTCTCTATACTTCTCATTATCTCCCCTCTCCCCCTTTCTTCCTATACCTCCCTCCCTCCCTACCTCTTTGTATCTCTACATAAATCCCCCCTCTCTCTCTCCCCCTACTTCTCACTATCTCCCCTCTCCCTCTATCTAACTACCTCTCCCTCCCTCCCTACCTCTTTGTCTCTCTACATACCTCTATCCCTCTATCTCTCCCTCCCTCCCTCCCTCCCTCCCTCCTTCCATTTCCATTATTTTTCTCACCTCTCCCTCCCCCCTTCCCTTTCTAATCTTTGTATCATCATTACCATACATGAAACCACATGAATTTATATCATGCTCTTGTACTCCATCAAGATACCTACAAAAAAATCCAAGATGCCCACCATATCAATCAAGAAATACTATCATCCTCCAACATGCCACCTATGAAAGAAAAGGAACAAGAAAAGGTGAAAATGCACTAATCTAAAGAACACAAGTATCAAATCCAAGTGATAACAAAGGCTCCAAGTTGCTATCATAAATTAAAAAACCCATATGAATGGAAATATAAACCATAAAAAATGCTAATCCATCCAATCATCCATACCTCTACAAACATAAATAGGAGTCATGCCAACAATAGATTCAACCCTTAAACTACAATCACAAGCTCCAAGTGTCAAAATATCAATGAAGAACATACATATCTAGGAACTCCCATTGCAAGGGTAATTCTAAATCCAAAAATGATCAATATCATGTGCTACCAAGGAACATCCACAAAATATGTAAAACTCGCAACAAGTCTACTACAATAAAAATCTCATCACAAGTCTCCATAGGTCTCCCAAGTTCTCCACACTTAAAAAATTAAAAATATCAAGGAACCTCCATGTTGTCACTAAAGATAAATGAACAACACATGGAAACAACCATAGTGATCATCATTGTTCCGCAACAACCTCAATTCCATTGTCATGTGAATACAAGGATCTAGGAAGAAGAACAAGACCAAAGAAAAACTTGCAAATCAAATAATGTAGCATGTCCTTATACACACACCTCTAAATACTAAATTGTTAAAGTATGATATCCTTCAAAATCCTAAATGAAAATCCTCAACAACACACAACTTTTCAATCTCCAATATCAAACAAAATATATGTCTCATGAAACCAACATGGATGTAAGCCTCTTTAACCAAGGAAGACCAAACTCAAATCGATTCCCATATTAAGAAATCAACCAAATGAAATATCCTAAAGATCCTCATCAATGAATGACATCATAAATGAAATCATATACAAAAGGAGATAAACATGTCAATGCTCCTCAAATGAACCCTCTAGAACTAGAAAAACATAGCTCAAAATCCATATCCATGAGAAGAAAAAGCATAAAACACAATGCATCTAAAAAGAAGAACACACAAATACCTCTTAGATGATAAACCATTGAGTAGACCAAGAGCGGGGAATGAAAATGATCCTCCAAGATAATAAAGTCATCATGAATATATCCAAGAACAATATCCTCTATAGGTCCATCGTGAACTCATGTCCATATGCAAGTGAATGATCCTTTAAATTTCTTATTGAAACCTCAAAAGAGTAACTATCTCAACAAATGTCTCTAATCATAAGAGAACTCTAGCCTCACCCGATTCTCCAAGTATCCATGAGAACCTACAACCGATCAATCCGAGCTAAGCTCCTAATGCAACAAAGCACCATCATGAAGCTCTTAAAAAATGGCCAATATAATCAATACCAAGAGAACCAACAAGACCAATGCCAAAGCTCCAATTACAAAATCAATAACATAATCATGATATCATGATATAAAATATCCTCAAAAGAAGATCATATACTCAAATGAACATATCTAAGTGGTCTCAAGGGAAACTCTATCATGCTAAAACTCTAATCTAGAATCAAGAGTAAATCATGGCATAATAACAACCATACTCTAAAAAAATGACCACCTATCAAAATATCATAAATTGAAACCTCAACCAAAGACTCAATAGTCCTCCATGGCTATCCAAGATGTCAACATCCCCAAATCACAGAAGATAATGATCTCTTGTTAATGAAATTGAACATGTCAAACAAGTCTCATTATAGAAATAAGATCCAAGAGCTACTCCATGACACCAACAACCACTTTAGAAGATCATCCATCATCAAATGGTGAATCCACATCAATATAAAAACTCCCACTAAACCATGATACCAAGTTATCCAAGCATCATGAAAACCATCTCCTAAATGAAGATCATCCACGACCCCAATGCAATCAAAGAACTCAATAGTAAGAGATCCCAAAGGGTAAAGTAAAATCACAATATTCAAGCCAAGAAGATGCAACCATTATCAAAACATCAAAAATCAATCCCACATCTCCAAACCATCACTGCCAAAATCTACCACTGAAATGTGTAAAAAATCTATCATGCCATTGTGATAATCAACACGCTACAAGTCCCAATAGTTGAAAATCCAAGCACTTTAACACTACAAAAATACCAATTCATAAATGACCATAAACAAGGTCAACTAACTGAATTTGTATCAACACTAAAAATGTTAGAAACGAAGGCAACCACTACAATTTTAAAATATGACCTATCTTACAAATTTGAAAATTGAACTATAGAATATCAATGGAGAAATGATTTTAACAAAGAAATTAACACAACTCAAGAGCCATACACATAACACAAGTATTTATGTGAATAAAACCCTTTCGGATAAGAAATCCACCAATAAAATAGGGAAAATCTATATTATTCTTCAAAGAGATTACTAAACATAGAACTTCCTCAATCTTGCATCCAATCCAACAACATCTATGTACCTATAAAATATATTAGAATTTCTTCATCTCAACCCCTAAATATATAGACTCATCGGGGCTCAAAATACCACCATAAAACATTGCCATAGGTGAAAACAAGGTTCTAAAATACCATGGTAAAAATTCATACAACCCTTACATGCTAAACATGGTCTCTTACATGACTTCACACCCTCATATAGGTTGTCATAAAAATTCCCTATAAAATAGTATATGCTCTTATGTGCATCATATACCATCAATAAATTATGCAAATATTCTCTTATGCATGCCATAACTGATTTTCACATCCAAATTGATCTTCACTACTGTTAGCCCTTATAGTTTTTATAAAATCTATCATTACATCCTTAAAACAAGCTTTCCGTGGTAGAGAACTAAATAAGCATTTGTTGAAAACTAATAGCTTAATTTCCAAGAAACCAACATGTGGCAATAGTGCCAAATCAAAATCTCACACCCCTTTTGGAAGAGGAAAAGCATTTGATATTGTAAATGTGAAATAATCATGAGAAAATATAAAATAATAATAAATAAATTAGGATTTTCCAAGGTTGAGACTCCTTATTTCCCAACATTCTCCCACTTTTCAAATACTTTGCAAGAGCTAGGGTAATCACACCATCATGAAATTAACTAAGTATAAGAAACAAGGACCATGGCCTCCTTGTACCAAATGAACTTTTTTGTGGTCACATGTTTGGTAAGATAATCTGCAAGATTTACCCAAGTGTCAATTTTACTTAACTCAATTTGTACATTAACAATCATTTCATGAATAAAATGGTATTTAAAATCCACATGCTTAGTCCAAGCATAATACATAGGATTCTTAGTTAAATTAATTGCACTTTAGCTATCACAACCAATCACTAGTATAGAAAACAATAATATGTGACTGAAAAATCTACTAAAAACTACCTATAAATGACTGAACATGGTCACGTGACCAGTAGTAGTTTATTTCCATTCATGTATAACGTGGCCAAATTGATGACTAAACCATTTTTAGTCGTTCAATTGATCAAATTTGGTCATTAATTTAGTCACCCAATTGATCGATTTTGTCGTTGGTTTAGTCATTTGAGTGATCAACTTTCTTGTTAATTTAGTCGTTTGATTGATCAATTTGGTCATTGATGTAGTCATTAATTTGATTGATTTGGTAGTAAGTAATTTAGTTATTGAATGTTTTAAACTGGTCACTTATTAAGTCATTTTTTTATTCATTGGTATATTTGGTTGTTAATTTAGTCATTGATTGATGTTAACTGGTCAATT
This sequence comes from Sequoiadendron giganteum, assembly GCA_007115665.2. NCBI lineage: Eukaryota > Viridiplantae > Streptophyta > Pinopsida > Cupressales > Cupressaceae > Sequoiadendron > Sequoiadendron giganteum. Next base: position 414,716,418 of record CM021107.1, read on the forward strand.
ATTTAGTCATTTTTATTCACTGATTTCCATCCATTGGTAGTGTTTTTAGTAATTAATTTTACTCATCATTTTGATCAATTTGGTAGTTTATTTAATTGTTTTTGCTCATTGATAGGTATATTGATACATTGTTTATTAATTGCATACTCATTATATTTAGTCATATTTATTAACACTGGTTTTTGTCATTTGGTAGCATATTTAGTCAATTGGTAGTATTTAATTGTATTTTATCACTGGTTTCTACCTATAAGTGCTGAAAATGAGACAATGCTTTAATTGAGGTTTAAACATATAAAAACACAAAAAAACATAATCAAATATTCATTTGCACATAATGAAACGACTATTAAGAAGACAAAATACTAAAATTTTATTGAGAAAATGTGTTCTTACAACATATACAAGACATAAATGTGTCTTTTCTTTGAAAAATGTATTGTTACAAAGTGTGTTTCTCAGTGCTGTGACTAAGAAAACTGAGTTACAATGCCTTTTTTTGGTTATCCAAGATATTACAATTTTGATGACAATTCTATGTTGCAACTGCACATACATGTATGTTGCAGTCTTTGCAACTTTTCCTCTTCTCTACACCTCATTATCTGCTCTGTATTAACTTATTTTTTTGCACCCCTATTCTCTACATCTATTGCTTACACAACAACATATCCCCTCTTCTATAATGCACTAGTTTGAATGAGTAGAACCCAAACAAAAAGAGAAAAAAATAATCAAGGGGTTTTACATTATAGGTGCATTAAGATGGAACATTCTCTGTTCTACTCACAGAATGTACACCCAAATTAGATTTTTTGGTTTTTGTTTGGGTTCAACTTATTTAGGCTCAGTAGTTCTTTGTCTGCAACTTCATTCTCCACACTCTGCTACTGCTAACCCTTCTTTTTCTCTTCTGCACTTACGACTAACTGTCTGTGATTTATTTCAAATATTTTAGTGGCCACCGTGCGAAGGTACCTAGTTTCTATTTTAGACAGACAACTCCATCTATTTTGTCTGGATGGGGAAGGGGTATGTTACTTGAGACCTATAAAATACATACATTTTCATCTCTTGTTCCTTTCAATTTGACTCCATGTACAATATATAGTGAGTGAATCTGCCTAATGCTCGCACCAACACCATCATGCGAATTGAACACCTCAAATGTATCCCCTTCTTGGATTTTATCAATAAATGTCTACAAAAAAAAAAATACACATTATATTGAGATATAAAACACACATTATATTGTTTTTGATAGCTTTATGTAATGTCTTATGTCTTGGAACAAATCGGTTTTTGTATGTGCTTTGATAAAACACTCTATTACAACTAAGCTCTAAGCTTCCATATGTAAGTTATATGTTCTCCCTTAATTCCATAATCTATGTATACTAGCTAATTACACTTCACTACTATTCTAATGTCCAGCTTCTATAAAATAGGTAATGATTACCCTTATTTACATAATAAAACAACCATTACTTACTTGAATAGTACTTACTTGCATGTGGTTTCATAGCACTCACCTTGAGTTTAACATAACTACCATTATGAATATCATGTGCATGCTCGTAGAGTTCATCATCATAACCACTATCAAAGTCATTGCAGACATTAAGTTGTACAACTTTGCAGAGAGTTCTATTGACAGGGCCTTTTTCTTTTTGTCCTCCTTTCATATAGCAAATATGCATCATGTGGTTTAATCATCATGCAAAAATTAATATAAGTCAAGTAAAGAATGCAAAAGCTATAAATTTTTGTCCAAAAGAACATTTTAAGCATGAAGAATGACAAAACATTGGGACAGATAATTGACAACTATTATATTAATTACCTCAACTTCAGGACAACTAAGATGACTATGTTGCACTCTTGTCCATTTCACCACTATCAATATTGGTAGCTCTATTGACACCATGAAGGTGTTTTTGTTTTCCTATTGCTTTGAAAAAATTTCTCTACATGTGGTTTAACCATCGTGCAAAAAAATATACAAAGCATTCAATAGTCAAGTAAAGAATGGAAGCTATAAATTTGTCCAAATGAACATTTTCTAGATCACTCCAACAATAAAGAAACTGGGTTGGATTCTCCTATGCATAGATTTTAATAATCTACATATTAAGAGGAATTTGTATATATAACTACCAAACAAGAAGAAATGAGATCAATAGAGCCTCTTACCTCATATGAATCCAAGGATTTATGCTCATTCCATGCAGAAACCATAGGGTTAATGGTTTCAACTAATTGCGTAGCTTATTGTTTGAGACCTAATATGTAACCCATTACCTTTTGGTACCCTAGTTCATATGAGTTGACATGATCTACAGAGGCTCCTACTAGGCATTGAACATATGGTTGTGAAATCTCTGTTGACGAACCGGATTTCAACTTCATCCTACTCTTAGAGTTACTAGCATCTAGTGTTGCCATATAATTGATAATATCTTCTACACCTGCTTCTCTATTACTGCTTTCCACCTAAAATACAATGTCAATTTCAACATATAGTCAGTTCAATAAAAAATCAAAATAAATAACACAATGTAAATTAAACCAAAAAGCCATACAATTTTACTGGAAATTTGTCCATTTTGGCATGCAACCCGCCTCGGCCAAATGTATATCCAGCTCTCACATTATCTCTTGCTCTCTTGCCTATGTTACTCTTTACCAATTCTTTGGAATGCATACTTTCTCTCAATGCCTACCACTCTTTGGGAGATAGACTAGAGTAAAACCTCTCTTTTCCCAACAAGATTATTTTTCTGCAACTGTATTTATAATTGTTCATCAAAACTCTAATCCTTTGCTTGTAATATTTTCTAGAGATTTATCCACTAGTAGTCTTAAAAGCATTTTCCATTTTTTGTATAACATTTTTCACAACTCATGGATCTTTCTTTACAAAATTTGATTTGAAAATATCCAAAATGGGCCCTACATCTTACACCCAACTCGGTGGCCCACTTTACAACATTTGGCCTAATGGGCTCACCATCTCTAGATACCTCAAGCAAGAATGAATTCTTTCCTTCTAATTTTTTTTCTTTTGCATTCCTCTCAATAGATCTGTACAAATCTTGACTCAATATTTGTCTTTTGAGAAAAGCATCCACATCTTCTATTAAATTACCACTACTAGTATTTGTGGTTGATCCACTAGTTCCATCAAAAGTTCTAGATGCAATAGGTGCACTCTGAGGCACAACAGATGCAAGCAGTCTCTCTTCATGACTTTCATTAACCAAAACTTCATGCTCCTTGGCCACATAAAGTGTGGCATGAGTAGGTATATTAGTACCGGTCTTCGTGGATTCCACATTATTAAACACATCCTTTAATGTTGAAAAAAGCATCTGCAGACCTATTGTTCCTTTGCCCTGATTTTTTTCAATAATATCTCTTGGACTTAGTCCTAAGAGATCATCACAATGTTGCACATCACCATGTGCTCTATCAGGATGCACATCACCATGTGCCATATTAGGTTGCACATCACCATGTGCTATATTAGGCTTCACATCACTATGTGCTATACGAGGATGCACATCATCACAACTATCATTTTAACCAACTCCATTTGTTGAATCACAAAAACGTTGGCTTCTACGAGATGGCGACACTGTATCTTTTTTTCCTTTTATTTTTTCTCCATATTTTATTTGCACTCTTTTTGTTGCCTATAAAACAAAAATAAAATCATATTATGTCTTAAATATACATAAAGCTCCTACCTATAAAATTTGATTAAACACTACTAAACAAATAATATACTACTTAGTGGATTTACAACTTGCCTTTTCAAACCAAGACTCAAAAAATATTCATTATTCTTGGCCACTTTTTAAGTACACGCACGCTCATATTTTGTCTCTGGAATTTGAACATTATGATCACTATCATCTAATTTGTTCCTTACAGTCCTTGTCTTCATTCCCTAAAGTCCAAATAAACAATAATGTATAAATCAACAACTTGAATCAGTAAAAAATTATTGAGATCATTAGTTGATAACTGTTGACTTTCCAATCTGCTGATAACTGCAAATGGAAACTTATAATAGAATTCAGTTTACAGATTAAAAATAATTTGTAGTCAAAAACCAAGAAGATGTTTACAATTATAGGTATCAGAACAATTTCCTTGGGGATATACTCACAAGAGAAGAACTCATAAAAACATAACACAAGCAAGATGAAGGAAAAACATAGTCTAGTTCATCATGAGGTGTGTTAGAACCTTAAAATTTTGTCTATTTCCATCATCACAATTAACCTTGAGCTCCATGACCCGAGCCTTGACCCTTATATTCCTTTTTATTTTTTACTGAACATATAAATTATTTAGGTCCGATTGACACTGAAAGACTTATACAAAGCCAAAAAATCATCATATATATACTTAAGAAAAAACATGTCCAGCTAAAAACATTCCAAATCCTTTAACAGTCTCTTACCATGATCCCGCAAGAATAATCTGAACACCCTTGGCAGATTGGCGGTGTGTAACAGACAACATGAAGATGTTTACCACCATACCGCGGAAGTATTATGATTAGGACACAGTTGGGTGGTATGAGATAATTTAAATACATCATAAACCGCCATACCACGAGAAGGAAAAATGAAGGGTGCGGTATAGCGAGGAATATCATAAAGGCATGTGGTAGGGTAGTATGAACCACTATGCCACGAAAGGATGTGATAAAGCATGTAGTATGGCGGTAATCGTTAATGTAAACCGCAATACCGCGGGTTAAACAAGTCAAGCTTGTGATATAGAGGTAAGGATCCCGCTACCCCACGGTGAAATGCAAAGAAGCATGCAGTATAGTAGTTTATAACCCTCTATCTCGTGCCAGTTATAGAAAGTGGTGGTGATAAAGAGGTATTAAATTCATGAATCACATCAATTGTCTAATCTTGTAAAATCAATGGTGCATGTTCAAACTCAAACTACGAGAAAAATATTTGGCATAAGGTTGATATTAATGTTGACATGATTGAGCTCAAAAGCCATTAAACCAAGAATTTGACATTATCTTTGTACTCATTTGCAAAAAATATCATGTGGGGAGCTAGGAGTTCAAGGAGGTTAAGCTCTACAACCATCGTAACCCAGGTAAGTGCACAAAACTCTTGTGAATTAAGTTTTACGAGTACAAGATTGTTTGGAATTCTGCATTTCAGAAGTATAGGAGAAGTAAGATAGTTAAACTTGAATTAAGTTTTACGAGTAGAAGATTGTTTGGAAATTTGCATTTCAGATACACTAGGAGAATTAAGATAGTTAAACATCATGCCGCCCAAGAAGAAAGAACCTAAAACTAAAAAGGACATCATGCCACCTAAGAAGAAAGAACCTCAAACTAAAAATGAAGAATCTAAGGTTGAAAAGAGGTCCTTACACTAGTCTATCATGGATATAATCCCTTAATCAATTGAGAGAGGATTTAAGAATGTGTTTAATGATGTGGCTCATAATTGTAGAGATGCCCTTATCCCTATCTCTGGGTGGGAATTGTTCTGGTAATTTTATGACAAAAGGGAGGGCAAGATTCCAGTGTCAAATCCATGGGGATTAGATTTGTCCAAGTTAATTGTCCCAAATTTTTTTATAGATGTAGAGTTCATCAGAGTATTGACTCAAAGTTATCATCCTGCTACTAGGTCTATGAGATTGCTAGATGGTTCACCATTAGTTGTGTTGACTAAAGCAACCATCATTGAATGTTTTGACCTAAACAAACAAGCCCTGACTAAAATTGATTTGCAAAGAAGTAAAGAAGAATATACTAGGTTGAGGAAAACCCATAGAAATGATGAAGTCATCATTTACATGAAAAAGGATGTGAACAATAGGGTGATTCCTATATCCCAATCTGCTACTGAACCATTTGAAGTCTAAGATTTCCAATTCTATTTCAAGAAAACCTACTTTGCTCTCTATCAAGTACTTCAGATAGATGTTGAAGAGTGAATGCCAGTCAGTTTAATGATGATGGGTATGAGGATCCAAAACCTTGAGACGAACATTGAATATGTTTTTGCCTCATATCTTGAGAAAGAATTGCATGAAGCATTTCTGCAAGTCAGGGAAAGTAAATCCCCCATAACATTCAAACAATATTCTTTGTTGTGCCAACTGATATTATACTAGAATAAAGATAGATGAACCAAAGGGATGTGTTTGGGTCAAATTGACAAGTAGGGGAATTTGCTACCAATACAACTATGGTGTTATATATGGGACAACAAATGTAAGAATTCAAATTATGTGATATTCCATGATGACTTTGTGTATAGAATCATGAGAGTTCTTGGCCACCAACCACCAAGACTACACACACTTGTGCTAAAATTGCTAAGACCTTTGGCTTTGAAACTTGGGAAAGGCCATACTCATAACTTTAGTGATTGGTTTTTTCTACCAGATACCACAATAATCAAGATTTATGGATGCCTAAAGGCCCCACATATATTGCCAAAGTTTATCCCCCTTCGATTATCCTTTTTAGAGTTCATGTGGTAGATTCTATGGATGGAAAATAATGTCACGAGTAAACAAAGGAAGGGTACATTTCTACACAATTTGACAACATGTTGGGAACTATCGGTGGGATCCGATACAGTTGAAGAGTTGCAGAATTATCTAAAATCAAGGCACTCTTTATAGTTTGGAAAGGAAAGAGCTTTTGACCCTAAGGGTCACATGAATTTTGTAAGAGGCACCATCCTTACCAAGGCTATGGTTACACACTAGATTGACAATGAAGAAGATGTAATCAAAAAATGTTTCACTCCTCAACAGGTATATGAGAGGAGGAGAAAATGGGAAGCTATGAGAAGGCTTGAGGAAGACAAAAAGATGAAGCAAATCCTGTCAAGAGGATTGATATGATAATTAATAAGTTTCATGAATTATTAAAGACTATAGCAAATATGGGGAGACTTTCCAAATTGTCTCCCAAAAGGCTGAGTGGTATTGTAATTATAGAACCAACTTTGGATACTGTTTTAGTTTTTCATGCTTCTCCAGGATCACTTCCTAAACAACCACCTTCTAAAAACAAAAATACACAAGAGATAGAGCCACTTGTTTCCTATGAAATAAGTGAGGAGGTTGGAGATATAGAAGAAAAAATTATTGTGTTAAGACATTTCAAGGATGATGTTGAAGTTGACCAACCTATTCTTGAAATTGAAGCCCATAGGCCTGAAGCTAGAGATGATATTGAGACCTACAAGGAGAAAGAGAAATGCATGAGGATGACAGGGTAGTTGCAACTCGCAAGTTCTTGGAAGATGATGAATTTATCAAAATCCCTAAATTTAAAGATTTTTGAATTAAGATGAAAATGAGAGAGTTTGAAGCGAGGGTTGAAATAAATAGGATGGGAGCTAAGGAATCACAACATGACTAGATAGTAGCCCAAAATTTTGATGAATTAATGATTGATAATATTGATGTCAACCCACAAGAGGCTAAAGAGATGATTTTGAAAAGTAATATACTTATTGTCCTTGGTATGGAATTAAAGAAAATGTTTTTACTTGATCAAGTGAGAACACATGAGGACCCATTGTTGATTGCTGAGTTTGACTCAGATGAAGGGGTAAGTGGCACAGGGTATAACCCTAAGATTGAAACCTTGGCATTCCGGGCCAAACAAAAGAGTACACAAAAACCAAGGTTACTAGATGTAGTGCAGGAAATAAAAGGGACAACTATGGTGAAAACATTAAAGGATACATCTCCTCTTAAAGTTGCAACCATGACAATACATTCAACTATGTTCACCCAACCTGCAATTAAGGAGATGGAAGCTAGATTGGGAGAGTATGAAAAGGAACAAATTTTTTAAATGATGAATTCAATAATTTTTTCATGGAAAATGTGAAGTTGAAGGAACAATTGAAAGGAGCAAGCACCTCACAGAACAAGGAAATAATGTTATACCAACATCCTCCTACTCCGCCAATTCATATAGAAAGTGCTTCTACTGAACAAGTGAGCATTCTTAGATAGGAGATTGAAGAGTTAAATAAAGCCAACAATGAGGGTAAGGAAGGAGTGAATAAGAAAATCTACAATGTTTTAGAGAAGGTCCTCGAGCATAGGATAAAGCTAATTGTGGATAAGTTGGAAAGTGTGTATGATTTCTACAACTCACTAACAGAGGCAATTGATTAGATTTAAACACATCTACCCATATTAGATCCACTTTTTTAAGAACTGGTAGCTCATACACCACACATTGGTAACCTTGTGCAAAATCTTACAGAGGAGTACCAAGGCTCTTGTAGCATTAAAACCTACAGAGCAGATGGCCAAAATAGTTATAGATGAATTTCAATATATGCAAGGAGAGGACCAAAAGATCAGAACAAGAATAGATTCATTTCATACTTTGAATCAATGGTTTGTGCCAAAAATATTGAAATATGATGACCACTTGAAGGACCTCAAAGAATGGAAGAGTGAATCTAGCTAGATTGTTCCATAGTGCATCACTCACATACAAAAGGATGGTGAGTTGAGTCTTGAAAGGTTCAACTTAATCATGGATGGAGTAATAGCGTTGGATGTTGGATATTCTAAGTTTATCATGGATGGCAGGGTGTTACTAGACAACCGATGGAAGATTCACCTTGTAAATATATTGAAAATTCAAGAATACAAATGGCCATATGATTATACAATGTACAAGTGAAAGCAAAGGTATATGGGTATTCCCCTCGAATAGTAGGCCTTGGAGTTATCATAGTGGAAGAATTGCACATTCAGATACACTAATATGGAGAAAGAACCTTGAACAGCTCTTCAGTGATCATGGGTGCCTTACAAAGATTAACAGACTATGGTGTCATGAATGTTGCAGACTTCATTAGTTATCTACTTTCTCTATTTTATGTTTTAAGAAAAACTAATGTTTATTTTAGTTTAGTCAAAGAGGCATGAATTTTGAAAATATGTCATATTTTGTAACGGTCTGAAGCTTGTTGATTCTCTTATAAAAGAGAAACCAAGACCGAATTTTGATATCATCATCATGGGCATTTATAGAAACATATATGAGGAGACTTATGTTATATTGTAATATCTATTTGAAGCAATCAATTTGGAAAAGAAGATTTAATCTGGTGCTCAAATTCTGGTCTCAATTATTTGTTGATAATACTATGTATGATTGGATTTTTTATGTATTTTAGGTTGGAATATAGGGGTATATTAGGAATTGGTATCAATTATTTGTTCATAATCATCTACATTACTAATTACATTGCATTGCACATATTTCTAACTCAAAGCATTACTTGATGTTGCATAGCTAATAACTAGATGTTGATAGATGACAAAATTTCAATTACAATATATTTTTTACAAAGTCAACCTAAGTAGTTATGCAATTAATTCACATTGCATAACTAATATCTAGGAGCCTCTACCAATTGTATTTTCTTGTCATGGCATTCCATGAGACCACATTTCTTTGAGGTATTTTTTCAAACAGTTCACGGCCTTGTCTATGCTACCATTATTTTCATACATATTGTCTACCAAAGAATTTTATCAAACAGTTCATTGCCTTGTTGCTATGGCTAAAATCCTAAAACAAGTGCTTTCGAACAAGCTATGGATGCTTGGAAAAAATCTATCAAAGAATAATAGTAAGAAATAACATAGATAAGATAGTGAACTGGTTGAAAAAATGTCTCAAAGAAATGTGGTCTCATGGTGATGGAATGCCATGACAATCCATAGAAATTCACTTGTCATGGAATTCATCATGGCATTCCATCACCATGAGACCAAATTTATTTGAGGATTTTTTTCTAAAGTTCATTGCCTTGTCTATGCTACCACATTTTTCATACATGTCTACCAAAGCATTTTATCAAACAGTTCACTGCCTTGCTACTATGGCTAAAAGCCTAAAATAGGTGATTTAAAAGCATAATAGTAAGCAACAAGCTATGGTCTCATGGTTTTTTTTGGCGTGAAAATCAATGTGATTTTATTTGCATTTTGTTCTAGGTTTTAAACGCATTTTTTAGCAATTTTGTTGTTTGAAATGGGGAAAAATCTTTGTGGTCAGTTTTGTGCATTTGTAATTGTAGGATTCTCATAGTTAGTGAAAAAGGTAGTGTTCATGAAGGAATGGAAAAGATGTGTAGAGCCTTTGAATTATAGCTGTACTATGCAATGGAATTGAATCATTTAGCAAACCATTTTTTCTTCACAGGGCAAAATTTTATTGTGGAACAGATGACTGAGACAACTCTTGTTTCAATTGACCACCCTCTCATGAAATCTCATTCATATTATAATCTTGTATGATCTTATCATAGTAAAGATGAATATGACACCACTGTCTCCTAATACATGGCATCAATCAAGGAAAGCTAGAGGCCACATGATTTTGTGGATAGGTTCAATTGAAGCTGGGAGATCTTAAGAGTTCTCTCTCAATTTTTGAAAAGGTTCTGGAGGTCCACCTTGAGAACTATGAGAGCTTAAAAATTGTAGGCCATATATATGCTCAGCAAGGGTAGGCAGAGAGGGCTTTGGAAATTTTAAGAAAGGAAACTCACATAGATCCATGTGATGTCCATGCATTTATCAAGATGGGTGAGTTATTAATATCGACAGACCTCAGTGCAGCCTTAGATTCTCTTAAGACAACAAAGTCTCTTCTGAAGAAGAGCAAAGAAGAAGTACCCATTGAATTGTTAAACAACATTGGGGTTCTTCATTTTGAGTGCATGATGAACTAGAGTTGGCTCAACAAAATTTTATGGAGGCATTAGGAAATGACATTTGGGTTTAATTCATAAATAAAAGCCCCAATGCTAATTGTGCAATTTTTTTTGTGTGCTTTAAGGATATGGAATTCTTCCATCGACTAGAAGAAGGTGGTGTTTCAATTGAGTTACCATGGGATAAAGTCACAACACTATTTAATATTGCTAGGTTGTTTGAACAACTACATGATACAAAAAAAGGAAATCTTTTATACAAGATAAAATTATTCAAGTTTCCTAATTATGTGGATCCATATCTATGTCTTGCAGCCATGGCTCAAGCTTGGAATGAGATCCAACTAAACCTAGAATTGATTGGGGATGCACTTAAGGTGGATAAAAACTCATCAAATGATTTATGTATGCTTGGCAACATGGAACCGAAAAAAGATGATTGGCTTAAAGAAAAAGAAACAATTAAAGTAGCACCCCAACTTGTCTTGGCTGATGAAGCAAAACAAAAATTTGATGAAGAACGAAGGATTCACATAGAAAGGAGAAAGAAAGAGGAAGAACTTTGGTGGGTGCTGCAACAAGAGGAGCAATTTGAACATGTGAAGGAATTATAGAAGAGAAAGTGTAAGGACAGGGATGATGACAATGATGAGGCTGGTTAGTCTAACAAGAAACACAAGAAGGAAAAGAAGAAAAAGAAGAAGGATAAGGACCACAAGGCTTATGATTCTTATATGGAGGAACCTGATGTTTCCATGGAAGATGAGGTAAATTATATGAGTGATAAGGCAAAAAATGATGCAGAAAATATCCAAGATCTTCTTGCAGTTGTAGGTCTAGAAGACTCTGATGATGGTAAGACAAATTCTCCAATTTCAAAAAAATCACGAAGACATGCATACTCCGGTTCTGAAGATGATGAACCATTACAGAAATAGAGTTCGAGAGAAGATGATCCATATGATGATGATGTCTAGGCTTCTCGATCTTTAACCAAACCTAGCTCCTATTTTACAAGAGAAAAATCTCCAAGGCCCATGGGAAATGAACGATGAGCATTTGAGTTTCAACTTGGTTTTATTTCGAAAAGGGGACATTACATTGTACAAGAAATGCTTAACAACATAATAATTTAATCCACCTTTTTGGGATTGAAATAAAAATAGATGAATTAATCTATTTTCAATTATAGGTTCTTTAAATTTTTTTATCTAGAATCTGATAGAAAGATAAAGCATAATACATTGAAGGACACATAAAATATTCTAAAATAAAGACTAAAATAGGTTGCCCATAAAAAAACAAGAAAGAGGAAAAATTGAAAAATAACATAGAGATGATTCGTTTGAGGTTTTTGATAAGATCTCATTTAACTATTTCAAATGGATTTGGAAGGGACAAATCATATTTGATTGACTAAAATTTTGAGGTAGCTTATCCATCGTCATTGTATACATCATCTTCTCTTGGAATCTATTTCTACAATGCACCAAGCCTAGAATTGATTGGGGATGCACTTAAGGTGGATAAAAACTCATCAAACGCTTTATGTACGCTTGGAAAGATGGAACTGAAAATAGATGACTGGCTTACAGCAAAAGAAATAATTAAAGTAGCATGCCAACTTGTCTTGGTTGATGAAGCAATATGAAAAGCTGATGAAGAATGAAGGATTCAAATGGAAAGGAGAAAGCGAGAGGAAGAACTTCAGTGGGTGATGCAACAAGAGGAGAAATTTGAATGTGTGAAGGAATTATAGAAGAGTAAGTGTAAGAACAGGGATGATGACGATGATGAGGCTGGTTAGTTTGAGAAGAAACAAAAGAAGGAAAAGAAGAAAAAGAAGAAAAAGAAGAAGGATAAGGACCACAAGGCTTATGATTCTTATATGGAGGAACTTGATTTCTCCATGGAAGAAGAGGAAGATTATGAGTGATAAGGCACAAGATGATGCAAAAAATTCCTAATATCTTCTTGCAGCTGTAGGTTTAGAAGACTTTGATGGTGGTGAGAAAAATTCTCTAGTTTCAACAAAATCATGAAGGAGACATGCATACTCTGATTCTGAAGATGATGAACCATTGTAGAAATAGAGTCTAAGAGAAGATAATCCATATGATGATGATGTCTAGGTTTCTTGAGCTTTAACCAAACCTAGCTCCTACTTTCCAAAAGAAAAATTCCAAAGGCCCATGGTAAATGAATGATGAGAATTTGAGTTTCAACAGACTAAAATAGGTTGCCCATAAAAAATAAGAAAGAGGAAAAATGAAAAGATAACATACAAATGATTCATTTGAGGTTTTTGGTAAGGTCTCATTTAACTATGTCCAATGGATTTGGAAGGTACAAAGCATATTTGATTGAATAAAATTTTGATGTAGCCTATCCATCGTCATTGTATGCATCATCTTCTCTTGGAATCAATTGAAACTCAAATGCTCATCATTCATTTACCATAGGCATTTGGGATTTTTCTCTTGGAAAATAGGAGCTAGGTTTGGTTAAAGCTCAAGAAGCCTAAACATCATCATCATATGGATCATCTTCTCTCAGACTCTGTTTCTACAACGGTTCATCATCTTTAGAATTAGAGTATGCATGTCTCCTTCGTGATTTTGTTTTAACTAGAGAATTTGCCTCATCATCATTAGAGTCTTCTAGACCTACAGTTGCAAGAAGATCTTGGGCATTTTTTGCATCCTCTTGTACCTTATCACTCATAATTTTCCTCATCTTCCATGGCAACATCAGGTTCCTCCATATAAGAATCATAATCCTTGTGGTCCTTCTTCGTTTTCTTCTTTTTCTTATTTTGTTTCTTCTCAAACTAACCAACCTCATCATCATCATCATCCTGTCCTTATGCTTAATCTTCCATATTTCCTTCACACGTTCAAATTTTTCCTCTTGTTGCATCACTTGCCAAAGTTCTTCCTCTTGCTTTCTCCTTTCCATCTAAATCCTTCGTTCTTCATCAACTTTTTGTTTTGCTTCATTAGCCAAGACAAGTTGGCGTGCTACTTTAATTGTTTCTTTTGCTTTAAGCCAGTCATCTATTTTTAGTTCCATGTTTCCAAGCATACATAAAGCATTTGATGAGTTTTTATCCACCTTAAGTGCATCCCCAATCAATTATAGGCTTGGTGCATTGTAGAAACATATTCCAAGAGAAGATGATGCATACAATGACGATGGATAAGGTACCTCAAAATTTTAGTCAATCAAATATGCTTTGTCCCTTCCAAATCCATTTGACATAGTTAAATAAGATCTTATCAAAAACCTCAAATGAATCATATGTATGTTATCTTTTCATTTTTCCTCTTTCTTGTTTTTTATGGGCAACCTATTTTAGTCTTTATTTTAGAACATTTTTTGTGTCCTTCAATGTATTATGCTTTATCTTTCTATTAGATTCTATATTAAAAGAACCTATAATATAAAATAGATTAATTCATCTATTTTTATTTTACAGTCCCAAATAGGTGGATTAAATTATTTTTCTATTTGACAAATCTTGTACACTATAATGTCCCCTTTTCGAAATGAAACCAAGTTGAAACTCAAATGCTCATCATTCATTTCCCATGGGCCTTGGGGATTTTTCTCTTGGAAAATAGGAGTATAATAATAACTCAAGAGGATCTTAATGTCATAAAAGGGGCCACTTAAGTGTTGGCACAAAGACCAGGAAATGTTTGTGTTGCAAATGGGGCAGCCAATGTGCTAGCTGAAAGGGGTCAATTTGATATTGCAAAGGAAATTTTTACACAGGTACAAAAAGCTTCTGTAGGAAACATCTTTGTTCAGATGCCTAATGTGTGGGTAAATCTAGCACATGTTTACTTTGCAAAAGGATAGTTTTTTCTTGCAGTGAAATTTTTTATGCTGCAAATGGGAAAACCATTGTAAAGTGTTGGCACAAAGACTAGGAAATGTTTATACTGCAAATAGGGCAGCCATTGTGCAAGTTGAAAGAGGTAAATTTGATATTCAAAAGGAAATATTTATATAGGTACAAGAAGCTGTTGCAGGAAACATCTTTGTTTAGATGCCTGATGTGTGGATAAATCTAGGACATGTTTACTTCACACAAGCATGGTTTGCTCTTGTAGTGAAAATGTATCAAAATTGTTTGAGGAAATTCTATTTTGGCACTGACACCCAAATTTTATTATATTTAGCTCGAGCACATTATGAAGTAGAACAGTGGAAATATTGTAAAAGAATATTATTAAGAGCAATAGATTGTAATGAGCATTTCAAATTTTTGTTTAATGTAATGAGGGTTTCAAATTACCTCTGAATTCGCTATAGATGGTGTCCCCAAATCTGATTTCGCTACAGAGGGCCTCGGTGAATTCAAATTTGTTGCAACAAACTCCGAATTCCTTGCCCTTGCCCGCCTTTTCAAAAGTCTCCAGGTCCTCTTTGAATCCTTATCGCCCATGCAAGTAGCTACGATAACTGATCAAAACGCCTCATGTCAGGCTAACAAATGAAGTGAGGTCTGCAATGAATGAATTAAGCGAGAAAAATGAATCTTCAATGAATGTGAATAATCGCGCCAATACATCATGCACATGAATACATCACACCAATTATTGGCCAACTTGTTTTTAAATTTTTTGTCTAATTTGGATTTGATGACTAATTATTTAGTCATTTTTTAATTTTTGTGACTAAATAATTTTTTTATTCAACGACCAAATTAGTCATTTATTTACTCATTTATAGTTGAGTTGCAAAAAATGAGTAGAATTTAGTCATTTTTAGTTGTTATGACTAAAAGTTTTAGTCACCTAGTTATTTATTTGTCAAATTCTACTAGTGAATCTAAAGTGTCTTGCAATCAAAACAAATACCTGCACACAATATTTTGTAACCAAATCACCTCCTTATAAACATGGGTAAAAACCATATAATATGCTTTAGTAGTGGATAAAGCAATCGTATTATGCCTCTTAGTCATCCAACTTATAGCTCCTCCAAACAAAGTAAACACATACCCACAAGTGGACCTTTGAATATTCAAGTCACCTTCCCAATTTTCTTCAACAAAGACTTGTATGTCCAATGTCTTATCCCTATTATTACTACTAGAATAAACAAAATAATAATCAAAATTACCACACAAAAATCTTAACACCCTCTTTTCATAATTCCAATTCTCTTTAGTAGGGTTAGACATAGACCTTCTTAAAACTTCCACTGCTTGGGCAATATTTGGTCTTGTGCAAACCATTGAATACATCAAACTTCCTATAATATTGGCATATGACACATTAGACATATCCAAAAAACAATCTTAAGATTTAGGAAAAATTCTAAAGTAAGCTTAGTGCCAACTGGTAAAGGAATTCTAGCTAGTTTGCAATCTTGCATACTAAAGATGTGCAAAATAGTACTCACACAAACAACCAAAAATTTCTATTACCTTGATCTCTTCTAATTTCTATTCCCAATATTTATCTCACTGACCCTAAATCCTTCATCTAAAATGCACCTAAAAGTTGAGCTTTCAGGTCACTAATCATATCTTTTGTGTTATTAAAAAATAGCATATCATCCACATACAAGGCAACAATTAGTAACTAATCACCAATACATCTAATATAAACATAGTGACCCTCTTCACTTCTATCAAAGCCCAATTTCAACACAAGAGAGTCAAATTCTTGATACCACATCTAGGGTGATTGTTTTAAACCATAAAGAGATCATTTCAACTTGCAAACTAAGTGTTGTTTCCCTTTTACCTCAAATCCTTTTGGCTGTTACATATAAATTTATTCTAGTTCTCCATGCAAAAAAAAGTCTTGGCATCCATTTGATCGATTTTAAAATCATAAGAAAAAAAATATTGATAAAACAAATCTAATTGACGATAATTTAGCAACATGAGAGAAAGTTTCACCAAAAGCAACTCCCCCACTCTAGGAGTGTCCCTTAGCTACCAATCTATCTTTGTACTTCTCTAATGAACTATTTTCTCAAAAAATATTTTTGCAAACCCACTTGCAACCAATGGCTTTCCTTCCTTTGGAAAAATGAACAAGATCCCAAGTATCACAAGTGTCTAAATCCATCATCTCCTCTTGCATGGCTAGTTGCCAAGACTCACTACCATCTACAAGAATAAATTTCTCATAGGATCTAGGCTCATCATTAGTAATCAATAAATAAAATATACAACAAAAATATGGTGGTCTATATTGTCATGCCCATATGTTTTATGCTAGAAAACCCAACTATTTTTTTTCTTTTTTTTTACCCAAACATTTAAGCTACTTAATTGCTACGAGCATTGAGGGAGATGCTAACCATGGTGTGCACTGAGTTCAATGAGGAGAATTTGTTAAAATTAATTTTACAAACAATTTTAACTTTAATTAAAGAACTATCAATTTTTGACCCGCAATTCAATATTGCCAACACCTATTTAGATCCACAAATACTAACACTATCCTTTCACTCACCCATTAATATTATTATTAGCCTCCTTACGGATATTATCGTCCACTATTCAATAGTTACTAACAAAATTATTGATAATGGACCTATTATTAAGCCTTGATAACCATGTTTCAATTAAAGCAATAACACTACACTAATTACATTGTTAATAACAATGCAACAAATACCTCAAAGTATTAATTTACTTCCTAGGTGAACACTAATGATCTCATTACTATGTGACCATGACAATGATCATGACGTGGTGACCTTAACATTATATAATTAACTTGATGATCAATTTTTATGCTGACATTAATGCTAGAACTCTCTTTTTGTTGAATATCACCAAATAGTATTATCGACAATGGATAGTCGACTTTGTTGCAATTGTGTTCTTAAATCAGATGGTGAACATCATGTTTAAACTCCACTACTATTAGTCATTATTATTTCTATTAAAAATAATAATACTATTAACACCAATAATACTATCAATACTTAGCTCTGCTCTAGATAATATTATTATTTTTAAATTCTCGATCAATCCTTACTAAATTTATTCACTATCCTTTCATGTAACGTTAACTTTAACCAATGGCCCCCAATACCCCTCTTGATAATAGCCCCGACAATAAAATTTCCCCTTCATGATATTATCATCAACAAATCTACACTGAGCTTCATGAAAATGAATACCACACTTATTATTGTTTAACTAGATGTTTCTTAATTTTACCATAATAATAATACTTCCTAATATGATGTTATAGCGATCATAATTACTCATATCCCAAGCCTTGGAAATAATTATTTTGTTTTAATCATCACCAAATGGTAATATCATTATATCTAAGCAAAGAAACAATTATTGATAAAACAAACACTTCTACTATCAATACATCCCTTAACGCTAATGATTTTATTTATTATTCATTTGAGAATTACGACCTCGATTCATATTACCCTCCATAACATTATCACTAATTTTATATATATATATATATATATATATATTATTTTTTATTTTTTATTTATTTTTAATTCCTTGTACATATTATTCTTATTTATTTAAATAGTCTTTTAAAATTATAAGAATAACTATAATCAGTTATGAATAATTAAGAAAATATAAAAAGATCTCATTTTTAAATAGAATAAAATAACAAGTTACTTTCCCCTTTAAAGAAAAATGCTAAATATCTCGATTAATAATACATCCCCCATTCCCAAGGGTTATAGTAGTTCTTGTCCTTATTTTTTTCTAAATTTTGATTAAAAGAATATTTAAGGGTTTATATTTAGGAAAGGGCTTCATAAAGAAAGTATACGTGGAACCCTAAAATAAGACTCCCACAACATTATTTTTTACTTGATTTTTTTTAAATGAATCTTGTTTTTTAATCATGAGAAGCGCTTTTCTCTTTTGTTTCAAAAGGAAACATGTTAAAAAACTCAACTAAATCTATGCAATAAATCGAGTGCATGCTATACTTAAAATTCTTTGAACACCATAAATGGTTCCACCATTTTTTTTTTTCCTTTTCCAAATCGAATAGATTTTTTCTCGCAGATCTAACAAAGTGGCATGAAAATAGATATAAATGGATTTTAAAACATTATTAACAATATAGTTGTCGTATAAGTATAACCTAGATAATAATAATTTCCCCTCTGCCAGTGCTGATTTCGAGAAGAGTAATGGCACTGATTCACCAGACCCTATAATAATTTTGTTTGCGTCTGCAAGAATGGGGTGGATACGACCACTGATTGATATGGTCAAGATCACTGTTGGAGCGGCGACACCAGTTATGGATCTGCTCCGATAGTGGCAAGCATTGGGCATTTTATGCTGCAATTTCTTTGAGATCAGAAATTCAAAATCAAATGGACAGTTTTTGTGCAGGCAACACATGATGCCTTTTTGTTTATTGGGAATTTGTAAACCAGTTAAAATGAAGCTTGTTAATATAAACATGCAGCAATCTGTGATCTGAAGAGGAAAGTGACTGCTCATTCTACCGTCGCTGCAATTTTCATGCAAATTGGTTTTGTCAAATATTTAAATTGAAATCTGTAAATGGATCGTTTATTTAAAAAAAATTGCAATATTATTGTCGTTGCATCAAATATAAATTTTATTATAGCTGTGAGCAATATTTTGACAGTGCATGCATACTAACTAATATTGCTATTATGAACCTGAATCCTTTATTATTGTTTCACGAATAATTAGTCATATGTGTATGATAAATTCACTTAACACATAAGCTAATTATATTAAACTACTGTTGAAACCTAACTGCTTGCATTAATCATTAGTGTGCTGAGGTATAGTTACGCATAAAGGAGGAGGCGTACTGATTCAGGCTGGTAGGGAGGATTTAAGACGATACTTAATATACTTCTGCCAGACTCGTGTTTTACACGGCATGATGGAGGTGACAGTAATTTGAGGGGAAGGGGAATCTATGGCATGAACGACCCAACAAGATAAAGTTGGATTTACCTTGAATAGGTCACCGTTTGCCACCAACTCATCTTTATTGCCTTAATAATACTATCCACTTGCCTCATATTGATGTTAGCTGCTTGGACAACCTCAGAATTGGTTTCAGATCTTATTTGGTTAACGGGGTCGATTCACATTGGCAAGGAATTTTCAGGTGTGAGATTGATATGGAGTATTTCCATGGCAGGCTGCATTATTTACTTCAGTTTCTTTTCCAACAGTTCACACGCCATGCAAAAATATCTGTGCCCTTGTTTGTTCTTTCAATTTTGCATGCATATAAATTTTTTTTACAGACATGAACTCATCTCTCCACGACTTCTGCTTCAATTCATTCACAGTAAACAAGGAGTAGAGCTAGAAAGTTAGGGGGGGTTTAGAACCACTAGATTCCTGGAATTTCTATGCAGCCAATAAGGAAACCTTTGGCATTTTAAAAGCAGAACATATCCCATATGGGAATCTCAATGTTGCAGTTGATACACAATATTTGTGTAGGTTCGATAGTATACCACAGCTTGCGTCTACCCAGCTGCACCACAATTTATTACCAGTTACTACTCATCTACTTAGAATTTTAAGTTTGTTTATGCAGTATCTAGCTAAGTGCACCCTAAGAGGTCCAGGGAATAAGTAGTCCCATATAGAATTAAGAGGTTAAGAATAGGTTGACAGCGTTGTATCTACACCGCTAGTTGATGAGGGTGAATAGCAATCATTATATTTTATATACAATGCTCAGTTTCTAGTTTCTTCTCTTTAAACATCATTTTGAAACTATATTTATTTTGCTTACTGCCTCATACAGATTATAACAACAACATAGATCTAGCAACAATCTATTTGTATTTTATTTTATTTATTGTTTTGAACCCTCCAAAGGAACTAACACATGAACTTGTCATAAAATTACAGGTCACTATTCCTTTACAACAGAGTATTGCTTGAGAGAACGAAATACAATCTACTGCTACCATGTATTTATTTCAAGTGAAACCCTATGTGGCTACGTGGCACTCTTTTTTGCACGTTGGACCAAGTATCTATCTCTCTATCTATTGTTCTTCTTGACTACTATGATCATGATAATAGCACTCTTTAAACGAGATGTAATTCCTTGCAAAGGTATGTTAAGTTTAGGAAATTAGTTGTAATCATACCCACAAGGCATAAGAAACAGATTTGATGTATGTAACCAAGTTCATACAAATGCTGAGTATACAAACATATGCCACTATTAAGTAGTATGAAATTCCCATTCAGATTAATATTTTTCACATAGAAGTAAACCATCCACAAGGTAGCTTCCTCATAACCTACAACACTTTAGAAGATATTATTTATAAATATAAATTCAGCAACAAATTTCATTGTAAGTGATATCAATAGAAAGTAAGGCCATAACCATCTCAATACATAGATTGTAAATTTTTCTAACATGATAATACACTAATGATAAAGTCTTGCTCTCCTCCCTACCATAATGGCATCATGAAGCCGCTGGGGCTCTAGCCATACCCCCGAGCAAGAAAATATCTTAGCCCCAAGATGATATATGGGGTCTTTTCAAATTTTACAAAAGGAATAAGAATAGCACACCACCAAATCACATGCATACAAGTTTCTCCACTTAAACATATTCTACAATGAACCATGCAAACATGTCACTCTCTAACAACAATAAACAAAGGAGAATGCAAATAGGGGACTTATCTTTTTCCTTCAATGAGGGACTTAATCTCCTTCTACCGTCCTTTCTTCTCCAAGCCAACCTCCCTTGATCACTATCTCCTCCTTTCCTCTATCTCTATTCATAACCAGAATTCTCCAAAAGGAGAAGTGGGTAACACCCCACTCATTCTTCTTCTTCCAAATATATAGAAGTTACAACTTGCAACTCTTGGATGGGGATGTGTGGAGTGTACTTTCCTTCATAAATTAGGGTCTTTTCCTTATCAAATAAAAATACATGCACTTGGACAACCCCTCTATATTTCCACCCCATCCTCTCAAAATTCGCCACTCATCATTATGATGACTTTTCAGGGGTCAAATCATGTACTTGGAGCACTATTGTATGCCTACTTGACCCTTACCACTATGGTTTAGAACCTAGGGGGTTTATTTTTGCATCCCAACCAAGTAAAATGACCAACAACCCTCTTTAAAGACCCACCTAAGGATCCATCCGAGTTTCACACTTGGATAAGGGTTCTTAAACCCTAACCCCCACTTACACCTCACATGAAAATTAAACACCCTCACAAAACAAATAAATAAATTAGCCATTTAAAATCCACCCTCACACCCTAGTCTACCAACACATTAACTCTATTTCCTTCTATGCGGGCACAAAGAAATCAAATACATAACTCCAAGGGGATGTCTTTCCATTTTCTTTCATTGGTTTTCCCTTCTCGTACTGGTACCCTCACTTTCCTACACATTACCAATGCAATCATTAGCAATAATCATACATCACATTTTTTTTCTAGTTAAACATCCCAAGATTTGACCTTACAACAATTCAATTTAACATTTCAATTGTATTCCTTGATTTACATACATGCCTAACACACTCATGGAAATGGTAATGAAACAAAATGTCAAGATGAAATACAAGAATATTGCCACATAACCACACTATTTATTCCTCACATCGCATCTCACCATCTATTCCAGGAAACATATAGCAAACTAGGGTTGTATCAATCACACACGAAGCGGGCTCTTACATATACCTATCAACTAGATTTTTGTTGTCTAGTGGATCTTCTCAAGGGTGGAGTAGAAGATTATTCCTCAAGTTATTTAGTATGCTCAACTTCTTTGTCACAAAAAAGTCTTCCGCTTCAAAACTTTCAATTCAAATATCTTCTTCTTCTCCATCCTCAAATCCATTATTATGTTCTTCCTAATGTGCATCTTCTTGCTACAAATCAAAATGCACTATCTCTTTCCTTTCCTTTTGTTCTAGGTAGAGGATTCCATAGCTTATAAGATTATACATTCTCACCATATCCAATGAAGATGAATTTCTCTTCTTTTGAATCCAACTTAAAACATAGTCAACTCACAATACTATGTTCCACTTTTTGGCCAAAGTAGAACATTGAAATCAACATTTTTCATCAAATTTTCACTTTATGAAACCTACCTAGCAACTAAACCATAAAAATTTAGAGATCATACGAACTAGCTATTTGTGAGTATTTGTGTGAAGATTATATATATATATATATATATATTTAAAACTTAGAAATAAATTATGAATTATTTTATGTAATTTTTAATAACTTATTTTTTATAGTAAACAATATTTTTAAAAAGTGGCGTTTATGTCGAAACATGTAATTTTTGTTTATAGAAAATATTAAAACTATAATTTTAAAAATATATATTTTTAACAGCAATATCTAGTGCATGAATATATTTTTTATAATTTTTTGTTGCATATTTTTTTAATTAATTATTTTCAATGTCAAAGTAATTATAATTTGGACATAGGTGTATGTCATAACACATAACTTGTAAATCATATGTATCAAAATTCAATTTTATTTTTTTGCTAAAACAAGGACATCAATACCTAGGGTACAATTTTTTTTTAGATTTTTTTCTCTACCTTTCTATTTTTCCACGTGTGAAAAAAATACCTCGATGTTTGGTGAAAAACCTACATTCACAAGAAATAAAAAATAAATATAATAATAAAATTTAAAATATTCAAAATTATACTTTTTGGAAATCTTATAATAAGGGTTTCATACTTACAAATCATAATTTCTTAATGACTTTATTTGTTCATCATAAGGAAAATAAAAAGTGGTTTTTGTCAACATTCTGATAGGTGTAAAAGAGACTCCATTGTGAGTATGATTTAAGACTATAGTTGCTCTATCCAAGGGGGTCTTATCTAACCCTCTTCTATTAAAACCATTTAGATGGAACCTCTCAAGGATTTAATTATTAATTTTTCTAAAATTATGTGATTTCAGGCAAAAATTAGGATGTCTAGAAGTGAGACTCATTATTGTGGGATCACCCAACACTTTTCCTTAAGCACATGAACAAAATCCCCACAACCAAAAATCTTCAAATGTGAAACAAAGGTTTCTTACCTATCTACACTTCATAAGGTATTGAATCAAGAGCCTCGCAAGGAGATCTATTAATCAAGTAACAAGAAGTACAAATAATTTTTTCCCAAAAAGATTTATCTAACTATGCATCACTCAACATACTTTTGTCTCTTTCCATAATACTTTAGTTCATCCTTTATGCAACACCATTCTATTGTGGTGTAAAGGAGTTGTCCTTTGTCTTATGATACCTTCCTTCTTACAAAACTCGTCAAATTCCTTAGAGCAATATTCCCCTCCATTATTTGATCTAGATACTTTTATTTTCAATCCTAATTGGCTTTCTACTAAGGCTTTAAATTCCTTAAACTTATTGAAAACTTTAGATCTATTTTTCATAAAGTAAATCCATATAAATATGAATACATCATCAATGAAGGTAACATAATAATAATATTTTCCAATAGAATCATTATCCATAGGACCAAACACATCCATAAGAACAATTTATAATTTCTCTCTTTCTTTATTACTTCCTAAAGGAAAAGATTCTTTGCTATTTTTTCCAAACACAAAATGCTCATTAGAATAAGATAAACCGTCCAATTTTTTTTATTCATAATAGTTTTTAAAACATCTTTACTTATGTCACCCAATTTATGGTATCACAACATTCATGCATTTTTAAAATTTTCAACCACATATGTGGACTTCCAAACATTAGTGGCATCAAGCTTAAATCGATTTCCCCTTGCTACCACCAAGCTTCCTCTCACCAATCTACAACCATGCATATTAAATGTTACATACATTCCCAAATCATTCAAATTCAAAACAAAAATAAAATTTGTAGCTAATCTAGGAATATATAAAACACTAGGAATTTTTTTAATCCTTTGATTACTAAAACACAACAATACCTTTCCTCGTCCAAAAATTGGACATGAAGTGTTGTCCCCAAGGTAGATAATACCTCCACCATATTTATCATATTTGGAAAACCATTCCTTACGAGGAGTCTTGTGATACAAGCATCCTCAGTCAACCAACCAATGTTCATTAGAAGTGGTTGTACAAGTAGAAAGTAAACATTCATCACCTGCATCAAAGGAATTTTTTGTAGCAGAAACCCATTGTTTCTTTTTACTTTTGCACTCCTTCACATGTCTTCTTTTCCCATAGTTCTAAAATTTTAAACTTTGTTCTTCTTTTCAGGAGTCTTAAAATGACCTTTAGACTTGTCCTTAGGAACTTGATGTCCCTTTGGTCCTCTTTATTTAGGTCTACCCCTGACATTGAGAGCGTCCAATGAGCTATACATAACCTTATTCCTCATTTCCTATGACCACAAAGTTGAAACAAGTGCATCCATATTGGGATCTTTGAGGTTAGAAGTGATAACAAGAACAAAAATTTCCTATGACTCAAGTAAAGAACAAAGAAGCATAATAATTTTTCATCTTCCTCAATTTTAACATTTATAGATGCTAATTTAATCAAAATAAAATTAAATGAATTTAAATGCTCTACAATGGATTCATCTTCCTTCATTTTAAGAGAAAATATAATTCTTTTCAAATACAGTTTGTTCACAAGGCTCTTGGCTTGATAAATCTCACCCAACCATTTCCACAAAGAAAATGATGCATTTTCTTCAAACACATTCATGAGGATAAAATATGAAGATCCATTAAACTTCCCTCTTAGTTAGATACATTAAAATTCTCAATGTCTAACCAAGATGCAGATACAACCATGATTCTTACAAACACAAATTTGCAAAAAAAAACTCCCACTGCAACACATAAAACCTCACACTTCCACCCAATACACAAAGTTGGTCATGATCTAATACCAAATGTTAGAAATGAAGGCAACCACTAAAATACATAAATCTGATTTAATTTTCAAATCTAAAAACTAAATTGTAGAATATCATTGGAGAAATTATTTTAACAACAAATAAATTAACACCAATCAGGATCCATACACATAGCACAAGGATTTATGTGGAGAAAACCCTTTTGGGTGAAAAATCCACCAAGAAAGAGGGAACACTTGGGGAAATATAGGTCACTATGATTTGAGACTTCCAAATAGAACTGTGAACAATAAGAACAAGGAAAACAAAGGAAATACGATCAAGAAAATATATTATGTTAGAGAAGATGATGGTATTTCTGATGATGAATCTGATTATGGAGATGATGATAATGAATGTGTGTTCTTGGATTTACAAGATGAATATGAGAAAGAACAAAGCCAGGTGGAGGGTTTTGGGCCGAGTAAAAGAACTAGAGAGAACCTGAAAAGGAAGGCTAACAAGACCCCTATTAAAATTCAAGAGATTAAGAAAGCAACTTTAAATATGAACAATTTGGAGTAGGAGGTGGTAGACATCTTGAGGAATCTAGCCTAGTGGCTGGACTTTCGCTAGGTTTTTGCTGGTTTTTTGTTGTCCTGCCTTTGGGCTAGTTCTATGTTTTCTTCTTTGTTGGAAGCTTTTTGTTCATTGATTTGAACTTTTTCTTGCTATATCTTTCTCTTCCTTGTTGTTAAAGGGTTTCGGGGCCCCTTCAAAACCTGTTTTTTCCTTAATCAAAAACTCTGAAAGTTGTGTGAAGGAAAGTATTCAAGAGAAAAAGGATAAAAGTGGAAGTACTTTGGAATTTGATTTTCATGTTAGATAGGATAAGAACTATTGGGTTATTGATAGTGGTTTCTCAAATCATATGACTAAAGACAAGAGTAAGTTTGTTAAACTTTAAAATTATGATGGGGGACTTGTTAAATTTGGATATGATTCAGGTGCTAAGATTTGTGGAATAGGTTCAATTAGTTTTGATGGCAAGCATAATACTGAAGATGTTTACTATGTCAAAGGTTTAAGGCATAACCTCTTGAGTGTTGGTCAAATGTGTAGAAAATTAGGATACAATCTTATGTTTTAGGATGATGGATGTGAGATCAAAAAAGGGTCTGGAACTATGATTGCTGCTGCAAAGAGGACAGATGGAAATATCTATCAATTCAAGGGTGTTGATGGTCACTATTTTATGACTCAAATTAATGATAGTTGGCTATGTCATAGGAGGATGTGTCACATCAATTTTGATAAATTGGTTAGGATCAGTTCAGTTCAAGCAGTAAGAGATCTGTTGAGGATTAGAAATCATATCAATGTTGTTTGTAGAGATTGTCAATTTAGAAAACAAACTAGAAGTGGTTTCAAGGGGAAAGAACATTCTTCTACCAGATTGTTAGAATTAGTACACAAACTTTTTTGGTCCTACAATAGTGAGAATTCTTGAAGGTGACAGGTATTTCGTGCTTTTGATTGATGATTATTCTAGAATGACATGGGTTACTTTTGTTAGAGAAAAAATTGAAGCTCTAGATAGATTCAAAGCATTCAAAGCTATGGTTGAGAATGAAATGGATATGAAAATCAAATTTTTGAGGTTTGACAGAGGTGGAGAATTCAACTCCAATAAATTTAACATGTTTTGTGAGAATCATGACATAAAAAGGCATGTGTCTGCTGCTAGGACTCCTCAACAAAATAGAGTGGTTAAAAGGAAAAATATGACTATTCAAGAAGTTGCAAGGACTATGATGAAAGAAGCTTACCTATCAAAAGTCTACTAGAGAGAAGAAATTCATAATGCAAGAAAGAGATAACAACATAAGGAATCCTTATGAGTTGTGGTATGGAAGGATCCCTATTGTCAAGTACTTTAGAGTGTTTGAAAGCAAATGCTATATTAGAAGAGATGATGAAAACTTAGGAAATTTTGATGCAAGGTGTGATGAAGGTATCTGCCTTGGATATTCTACTAAAAGAAAAACTTATAGATGTTATAATAAAATATTGAGAAATATTTTTGAAAGTGCAAGTGTCAAGGTTGATGAAGATTTGAGGAATTCAATAGTAATAGATGGGTATGAGTTAGATGAACCTGCTTGTAGAGAAGAATAAGAAAAAGCTAAGGAAAAAGAAGTATATAATGAAGAGGAAGACGCTCTGGAAAAAACCCCTAAGACCTTTAAGTATGTGCAAAGAAATCATTCCAAAGAATAGATCATTGGAGATAAAAGAAAAGGCATGTTGACAAGAAGAAGAGTTGTTGAAACAGAGGTAAATCTATGTTTACTTTCTAAAGTCAAACCAAAAATAGTGATTGAGGCATGAAAAAATGAACATTGGATGAAAGCAATGGAAGAAGAACTTATGCAGATTGAGAAGAATCAGACCTGGGAAATTATTCCTAAACTTAAGACAATAATATGATTTCAACTAAGTGGGTATTCAGAAACAAACTGAATGAGAATGGAGAAGTGGTAAGAAACAAGGCAAGGCTTGTGTGTAAGGGCTATGCACAAGTTGAAGGAATAGAATTTGAGGATACATTTGATTTTGTGGCTAGAATGGAAGAAATCAATATTTTTTTGGCATTTGCAGCACATAAGTACTTTAAATTTTATCAGATGGATGTGAAGTTTGCTTTCTTGAATGAAGAGTTGAAAGTAGAAGTTTACATTGAACAACCAAAAGGATTTCAGTTGTTAGATAAATCTAATATGGTCTGTAGATTGAAGAAGGCATTATATGGGTTGAATTAAGCACTCAGATCTTAGTATGCAAGGTTGTATAGGTATTTGATACAAAAATATTCAATAAGGGTACCACAAATAGTAATATTTATTTCAAAGTTGAAAAAGATTAAATCTTGATAGTGGTTGTGTATGTTGATGACATAATTTTTGGAGGCAATGAAGCTATGTGCAAGAAGTTTATAGAAGAGATGAAAAAAGAGTTAGAGATGTCTATGTTTGGTGAGATGAATTTCTTCCTTGGGCTACAAATCAATCAAACAAATAAAGTCATATTCATTTCACAATCAAAGTATGTTAAAGAAATGCTGAACAAGTTTGGAATGGAAGACTCCAAACTAGTATGTACTCCTATGGATATTGGTTGTAAACTAAGTAAGGATGATGAATCCCCTAAGATTATTAGAGTAAGTATAGATCTATGATTATTGGAATGCTATACCTAATTGCTACTATATCAAATATCATGCATGCAATTTGTCTTGTGGCTAGATTTTAAGAAGATCCTAAAGAGACACATGTTGCAGTAGTGAAGAGGATATTTAGATATTTGAAGGGAACTCTGTATTATGGCTTATGGTATCCTAAGGATATTGATTTCACATTGAGTGTTTACACAAATGCAGATTGGGTTGGTTGTGTGGATGACAGGAAAGTACAAGTGGTGGTGCATTCTTTTTTGGATGTAGATTGGTATTATGGATAAGTAAGAAATACAAATCTATTTTTATCTACTGCAGAGGAAGAGTATATTGCAACAACATCTTATTGCACACAAGTATTATGTATGAGACAAACATTGAAGGATAACATAGTGGTGTATGATGAGCCTATTTCTATCTTTTGTGATAATACAAGTGTAGCCAATATTTCAAAGAATCCAGTGATGCATTCAAAAACAAAACATATATCAATTAGGTATCACCTTTTGAGAGAGAAGTTTGTGGAGAATGAAGTACAAAGGATAAAATTGCTAACATATTTACTAGGGCTCTTTCTACGAATACTATTGAGTATCTTCAAGAGAATTTAGGGGTTATCACCCCTCATTTTAACTAGATTCATATGGATATGCATCAGTCTAATGGATCCATGGATTCATTCCTTGTGTAGACTTATGTTGGTGGCTACCTCTCAAGGGGAGTAGGTAGTGACATTATTGTAGTATGGAATATATGTTGTCATTGTCAAAGGTTGTTGAGTTGATTAGTGTGTACTCCTAAGGGGGAGTATTCAAAGTAGCTGCAAGTATCTTGGTTGTGTTGGTGTTTTCTAATGAACCAAACTTAATCTCATCAGTTATCTATGAATTTCCCAAATTTAATGGTTAATAACTATGAGGATTGGCCAACGAACAAGTGAAAACTTGCTAGGCTTTCCCTTTGCACTTTGGCCTCTACAAAACTCGGGAGGTAGATCCCTACAATGTATCTTCTAATAATCTTGTGGCAATTATCATATACATTATAATTAAAAAAAATAATTCTCCTTTAATTGTTTAACAATTGAAATACCTTAAATATTTGGCTAACCTTTATGGTGATATCTAACTTAAAAATGAGAAAATATTATGATTTATCTTGACATACAATCACAAATAAAATGGAGTTTATAGTTGATTTTGAATGTAGCTACTATGTAAGATCTAGGAAACTGTAACATAACATGACTATTGCCTTATCCCAAGGCAGAGAACTCTAAACCATGTAATTGAAAATATACAACAATATTATTCTTGTCATAACAATGCCTATCAATGATTACAATTTTATATGGAGAGCGAAAGTGGGTGTGCACGGGCGGGAGGTTTGAAATATGAAATCGCAAAGGAAGGTGATGATGCAAATGATGAGGATGATGCATGGTGGGTGTCTTCTGCTGGAGGATGTGGCTGTGTGGGCACTGTGTGGATGGTGTCTGTTGTTGATGGGTGCATGGGAAATCTTTATTTTCCTACGTATCCTTGTTTGCTTTCGGCCTGTGGCGGTGTTGTTGTTGGGTTTTTGCTCAGCCTGTCTAGTTATTTTTGGAAGGGGTCTCATTCTTCTTCCCCTATGGTATGGGGAGCCATGATTGTCATGGTTTCTACTGGTCTGGGTTGGCAACCCTATTGAGGATTACTGGGGGATCCCATTGCTTCTTTTGTAGCTAGAGAGTACCTTTGTTTGCTCTGGGGTCTTGGTGGTAGCTTTGCATTTGGATGGGCCTTTTTCTAGCTCTGATTGGCATGTCAAGGTGGCTTGTGTTCTTCTCATGATGGTCCATCTGCTGGCTCCTTTCATTCTGGGCTCCTCTTGCTTCTTTGTGCTCTTCTATGGTCGGTTGTTCCTGGTCGACATTGGTGCTTCTCTTCATTTGTGGCCATTTGATGCTTTTTCTTGGCTATGGGTGGATGCGACTATGGCTAGGGTTTTCTAATTTCCTTCCTTGATGCTGGGGTTGGTTTTTGGCCCGCCTGTTGTGGATTTGTTTACAGAGAGTCTTTGGCTTGTATTAGATCCTTACTGGAATGTGGGATCGAATGGTGCTCTTTATTGTCTTGCCTCCAATCTGCTTCTCTATTGTCAAGTGTTCCTTGCCTTGACCTGCTCTATGTTGGCTCCAATGGTCTTTGTTTGGGGCTTTCTGTTGCTGATCATTTGGAGTTGTGCTTTGGTGAGGTTTTTCTTTAGATGTTGGGTATGGTTGGTAGGAGGCTTGGGGTGGGGATGTATGTGGTGAGCTGCCCTTTTTTAGGCCCAGACTCGCATGTTAGGCAGAGTGGGGTTTTACAATGTTGGGATCTCTCTCCACTTTCCTTATTGTTGGGTCTCTTTACCTGTACCTTGTTGTCTCTGTTGCCTTTGGTGGTTGGCCAACTTTGTGTTGGGTTCAATATGTGCCCCTATTTCTATTTACAAGGGATCGTGTCTGGAGGGAAAGTGAAGGTGTGGATCCTTTGTTATTTTTCGTGCAGAGTTTTTTATTTCATTTCCTTACTTATGCAACTTTGCTCATTGGCCCTATGGAGGTGGGATCTTCCTGCTGGTATGGCTTTGAAGGGGGTTTCTTTTACCCTTTCTATTTGCTTGGCTTTGATCTCTCATATTGAGGTGGAGAGTTCTTGGCTGGGCTAGGCTATTTTTTTGTTTCAGCATCTTTGGTCTTCTTTGGAAAGTCTTATTGAGGTGGTGCTATCCTTTATTGAGGTGGATATGGTTCTTGCTGAAGAAGTTGGGAGGTGCTTCTTGGTGGGGTTGAACGGTGTTTGGTCGATTCAGCTTGAGGTATGTTTCCCTTTAGCTCCTATGGAGGTGGGTCTCCTTCATATTGAAGTGGTAAGGAGTTATGTTGGTTGGGTGCTGACTTCCAGCTGGTTTGTTGTTGTTGGGTTCAACTTGTTGGGTTTGGGAGATATTTTGAATGGCTATTTTTTGGGTTCTAGGTTCCAAAAAAACTTGGTTGAGGGTTTAAGGTACCTTCAAAACCTTTGGGTTTAAGGTCCCAGGTAAAACTTGTTTGTATTTGGTTAAGGGTTTTAGTCCCTTGCTTCTCCTTGTGCAGCTTGTTTGTCTTGTTGTATTCTTATTGATGTTGTTGTTTGGTTGTTGTTGACATATGTTTTATCTATTATGCAGCTTTTTCTCCTTAGATAGGGTTGCGGGTCCCTTCAAAACCGTATAGTAATGGGTTTCGGGTCCCATCAAAACCTATTTTTTCCTTAATAAAAAAAATGCCTATCCATGATGCCTTACAACATTAATGTCAAAAAATTAACCAACAATACTAAGTGATCCATGCACACATTCACATAAACCTTCATTTATGTTAATGCATTTTTAACTCATTCCTTGAACAAGTGTAATAATCATGAATAAACATTCAAGGAAAGACAACAAGATGAATAGAAGTAATATTTGATTGCTTTTTATTCATAACGATGAAAAGCATACCATGGAGAACACTGGCCTTGAATATTTTTCATTTAAAATCTAAAATATGATAGTAGTGTTATCATATTCACCATTACAAAACTCAAAAGAATCTTAGAACCTAAAATAGACTCAATTTTCATTAC
Organism: Sequoiadendron giganteum; assembly: GCA_007115665.2. Lineage (NCBI taxonomy): Eukaryota > Viridiplantae > Streptophyta > Pinopsida > Cupressales > Cupressaceae > Sequoiadendron > Sequoiadendron giganteum. Next base: position 414,748,920 of record CM021107.1, read on the forward strand.
TTAGACCTGGTTACAAAACTTCTCTGAGATCAATCCGCTAGCAACCCCGCACAATTGGCCTTCAATTCGCTTTTATAAGAACAAGGAAGTAAAACAACCTTCAAGGTAAATTATACACTTGTCATGTTTTCATTTGACAATCACATTTGCATCCAAAGGAAGTTATATTTTCCCAAATACGAGGGAGAATTTCACCTAAGACAAAAACCATTTCTCATTTTTTGATGAAGATTCTCTTGCCTTCCAAAAGGCTCTTTCAGTTGGTGCAAATAATTATTTCCACAAGCAATGCACTTGTTCCATGTGCTCCAAAACTTGTAGATGAAAAGCATAAAATGAAGTAAGCAAAAAACACCAAAGCCCTTCCATGTCTACATTCCATGTCATCATATTTTAACTGGAGAGAGTAAAATATCTGAAAATTGATATATCTAAGGGATAATCTGTACTAGTTCCAGGCCATGTATTGTACTTCTCATGCTAAAATCTATGTTATTGCAGACACAAAACCAAAATTCCAACCAACACTCTCAACTACAACAACTTATATGTCTAGGATGTCAACATATTTAGAATTCTATAGCACAAATTATTACTTAGTATGCCAATCAAACCCCATGATCTTATTTGCCTTTGTCCTATATGGACTATAATTGACTACCACCTGATTTGCCTCTTTGTCAAATTCTTCCAAGAAGATACCTGTGTGGGTTAACTTATCCATACTATTTTTCAACATGTCCACCTCTAATCCATCATAGATTACCTTGTCCTAAGTGGCTATCACCTTATTGTCTTGGTCCTTCAATTCTTGTAAATATTTAACTTCACCATTTTCATTTAAGATATCTGGAAGAAGACTAAATCTCCACTCATCAAACTTCTTCACCAGTTCCCTGATTTTCATTTCGAGGGGCTCAATCAACCCTTGAGAATTTCTTATGTCATTCACAAACCTAAGGGTTGGGACAATGGTTGAAGGCTTATTAGCATCATGCGATGACCCAATGGCCATATCTCTCAAAATGTGTGCCCTAGTGATCCATCTATCCATTAAGGGGATAAAAACCTCCTTATCCCTGTCAAGATTTCTTATTGCATTAAACATCAAACAATAGTTAGAATGAATGCTAATTAATCTCTTGTCAATCCACTTATTTCGGTGCTCTAACACCACAGCCACAATCTTTAGATTTCTCACATGAATCAGCTCATCATGTTGCTTACACCTCTCCTCATAACTCTTTAAATTTTTCATCAAATTCTTCATGTTAATCTCCTCAGTTTGAGGTGCATTTGAAGTATCTGGAGTTGATGGTGCAATTTTCACATCCTCAGATTCAGAAGATATAGCCTCAGTTTGGATTGGAAGAGGTGAAAGAATTAGGGAAGATGAAAAATATGTTTATGGAGAAGGGGGAAGCAAAATTGAGGCTTGAGATGGGCCTAGTTGTGTAGATTGGAATTGTTGCTTCCAAGAGGCCATTTGTGTTTGCATTTATACAAGCTACTATTGAATTATATTATATTCTGCCACTATATCATTATACTGAGTTCTAAATTTATCCCTCTCTTCATTTAGGGATTCAAATATGGCCTTAGTAAATTGAGCTAAATTGACATTCATTGTAGCTTCTTCAAGGGTTGAGGTGTCTACTACTATTTTGATGATCAACCATCCCCTAACTCCTAGAGATGGTTTTACAACCTCAGGCTTCTTAGTGCTTGTGGCCAAGGCCCAAATGGTGAGTGTGTCCCATTGGGAGTAGAAAGTTGATCCTTTCAAGACCAATGTGACCTCCTCTTTAATGTTAAATATGGGGGCATCATGTCTCTTGACAGTGTCAAATGCTATAGTTGCTGCCAAGTCTCATTTTGGTACTAATAAAAATCCACTCTTCCTAACCAGCTCCCTGCCTTTTGTTGCAATGAGGTTCAAGTATTTAGTCCTAATTTCCTCACGGACCTTAGCCTCTATATTTTCCTTTGGCACTTTAGGTCTAGCACTTTCCTTCTTCTCTACTTCCATCACATATTCATCCTTAATTTCCTTCCACACATATTCTTTAAATTCTTTTGTTTTAACAAATGCATCTTCATCAATGAATATTTTGTAGGTTTTAATCCTCACATCTTCTGAGTTGTTAATCCCACTCAAATCTACCTTTCTCAATCAGAGACTTAAAGTTTGTAGCTTTGTATCTCTTTGAGGGGATGGAATTCCTTACCTGATTTCATCCTTTGTTACAAAAATCTCTTCATCTGAATCATCTTTAAGGTATTCAACAAGGCCAGTTGTCTCAAATCTTTGCATTTTAATTTGTGGCTCCTTTGGAGAGGATGGCTCTCTAGTTGGTGAATCCAACTCAATTATTACTAGAGTAGATGAATGTGGTGGTGACAGTGGTGGAAATTTCTACTATGGAGAGGGTGATCTAGACTCCTTTGATTGTGTAGGAGTTTCAATTTTCAACCACCTCTTTACTGTGCTCTTCATCCTTGCATATGTGTACCCTTTTGAGGAGCTGATGAGTTGGTTTCTATTCTACCATGGGGGCTTTCCCATTATTGTTCTCTTTAATGACTATATATTTTCCTTTATCTTGCACTACTCTTTCCTCTTTCAAACTTACAACAACTTTGTCAAAATTCTAAATAACTCTCTATTTTATAAATTATATCACCAATATCTGACAAAGCCTCAAAATCAGGGTCTTTAACCCTTCTAGATTTTTCCAACTTCACAAAAACAACCCATTTTCTCATCCTGGCCTCCTGAACTTTGAGGTCAAAAACATTTTTGATGAGATCATCAAGGAAATAATGTGTTTGAACATGCTGCCCTCCTTTGATCCTATCCATGAACCAAACCATAAATCCCTTAGGGTCATAGCTTCTATATGACTGGATTTTAATTTTATAGGGCTTGAGATGATAATAAAGAATGTTTCTCCACCCATTGGTTGTCATGAAAAAATAACAAAAGACAATATGGTTTGGGAAGTGTTGTGCCCATTTTGCACACACGCCCCGTTCGGAACGGGGACCCTCTCTTCCCTCTTTACTTTTCGGGTCCTTTCTTTCCTTTTTTGCTTTGCCTCGTTTTGCATGTGTTTTTTTTTTTGGTGCCCTAGAAGGGTCGATGCATTTCCCAATGTAATATTTTAAGCTCAACCAAAGTCCTCTTTTGTCAAAAATGCTAAGTCTGGGGTCTTTTTGGGTTTTCCTTGACAAGTTTCCCTTTTTGGCATTTCTGGCTCTTTTTGGGTTTCCCCTACCGGGTTTCCCTTATTGGATTTCCCTTGCCGGGTTTCCCATCGGTCTTTGCTATTTCAACGGTGATGACGGGACGGATTCTCGGACTCTGGACTCTGGACCTCCTGCCGCCCCTACATTTTTTGAATTCACCAACTCCACCTACCACCGTACGATGAATTTCATGTTGTGTTAATGGCGGGTTTTGCTATAAAAGCAAATTTCCCAGTTGTCATTATCAAATTCTTGAGCGATTGAGAAGGTTGGAGAACTCCCAACGCCCAGGTTTTTTCTTCCGTCATGGATTTTGAGTGCTTTTCAGTCATCCTCCGCGCTTCCGGCAGCTTGTTCTTCGGGATTTCGAGGTAGGTTTTCCGTCCGTGTGCCCTCCTTTTTTTTTTGTGAATTTTTGGATTTTGGCAATGAAAAATGTAAAATTTAACTGAAATTAAATAAATCCGCACCCTTTTCCCAAAACCCACCTTTTAGAAAGTTAAAATCGATCGCCAAATGGTCAAAAATTCAATTCAGAGCTTCATTGCGCTGCGACTGTTCTTTGGAATAGTGGCAACTTCTTCCGGGCCCGGGTCTTCCCGCAACCATCCGTGGCTTCTTCAAAATTGTCGATGGCATTCCTCTCATCGGACTCCTACCTCCGGAATTCCCATCTCGGGATTCCGCTGCATCCTCGCTGTTTCGAACGGCCCCGTTCGAGCGTCCTCCCGACCCTCGGACCCCGGACCCTCAAAGTCTGTCTAAACTCGAAAACATCGCAATCTTGCGCAAATTCGATCCTCCCTCGGGTTTTGGTCCTCGGGATTCCCTTCCCGGAATTCCGTTCCATCTTCGCAGTTTCAAACGGCCTTCCCCGAGCGGCTTTCTGAACATCGCTTCCCTGCCGCAAGGTCTTTTATCTTCCGGTCGACGTCATCGACCATATTCCCACCTCGGACTTCGACCATTGGAATTCCCTCCCCGGGATTCCGTTGTGTCATCGTCATTTCAAACGGCCTTGTCCGAGCGTCTTCCTGGCTCTTGGACCCTGGTCCGCTGTCCGTCGAAACCCGAAACCTAGATAAACTTCCTTTGAACTTCCTCTAGATTCTGAACGCCGAAATTCCCCTCTCGAGATTCCATTGCTCCTACACCATTTCAAACGGCCCCATCCGAGCATCTTCTCGACCTCCAGGTCTCGGTGCTCCGTTTGCCGCTCGATTGTCCCAAACCCTCTGACCACTTCCGGAAACTACCTCTCGGATTTCCTCCCCCTGATTTTTGCTTTCATTTCGCTATCCCAAACGGCCGACCCACAGTCGCTTCCCAGTGATGGCAATCCGAGACTTGGATTTCGGCACCCGAAATTCCATGTCTTCTGCGCTGTTTCAGACGGCTTCCCTGTAGATGATGCTTGAACTTCCAAATGAGGCATCAAATGACCTCCAAATCCAAAATGGATTTCAACCCACTTGCCAAAATTCAGTTTTCCTTCGCCTCCAACCTCAAATCTTCAAATCCAACCTCGAGAAATGCCTATGGGAATTCCATTGTCATTTTGCCCTTTCAAACGACATTCTGCCAAGGAATTTCCGACCCAAGAGCTCCGGATTGTTTGCACTGCCCTCTAACAATGAAGTATCTAAGCTTCCATGGTTATTAAATATGAATTATAATTGTCAGACTAATCTTGACATGCAAGGATTTGTCGGTGGCCATTTTGTCAAGTTCATCATTACTAATTCTCGTCTTTTCTACAGGATTTATGGAATCCAGTGCAAAGACTTCCGGTGCTTCCAAGAAAGGAAAAGGAATAGCCAAGCCACCAAGGGGCAAGAAAGACAGAGACTTGATGAAATACAAATTCCAGGGGGTTCCTATTCAATCCGGGATCACTACCCTTTGGAGGGATGTCTCAGATACCAACATCGGACAAGTCAATGTTGATGACTTCACGCAGAGGGTCAGAATGAATCCAAAAACAACAAAAACAAGATTAATAAAGAGCAGTGGACTTGCTAAAGCTGCAGGTTTCCCACTAGCCTTAGTGGCCCTGGAGTTGGTAATGGCGTGCATGGAGGCATACCAATCTGATACTAGAACCATAGTGGACCATGATGGAAATGTCCTTGCAGATATGTCTCCGTTAGGTATAACAAAGACCTTCCACATTCTTGCCTTTGAGAGCATGGAGGTCCCCACCATGGAAGACTATAAAGAGGTGTGGGAATAGGACCCATTGGAGTGCAACAAGCTTATCAAGTAGTACTGGTTGAAGGACAAACGGGGTAGTGCTGGGAAGCTTCCTCAGGAGCTCTTCCGCAGTGACTTCTTCGAGGACTACCATGAGCTTGTAACTCTACTTAGTCGAGTAATGGGCCTCCCTAGTGCGGTTTTCTTCCAAGAATGGATGTTCTATTTCATAGAACAGATTCTCCAGGGTAAGGGCACCACCTTCTATTGGGGCGAGATAATCAGCGACTACTTCCACGAGCAGTTTACCACCGTAAAGAAAACCAACAAATTCTTCATGACCTCCTACTTGGTGTATTCTCTCACCAATCGGCGACATTATTAGGGGTTGAAAATGATGCCCAGTGATCCATCGGAGCTAGAGCTCAAGCCTTATGACAAGTAACCCTAGTTACAATTCCAAAATTTCAAAAGAAACTACTGTAGGGTGAACGACACGTTCATTGCTCACGTCATTCGATCAGTAGGAGGGGATTTTCATAGGAGGACATCCCACAGTGTAGGGTCCTCCTCAGGTAGTACGCCTTTTGGTACATTCAGTTCCCAAGGTTCACCTACATACGCACTCAGGGATTCACTGAAAGACCAAACAAGCTGCCCCAATACCCAAATGACCAGATCATTCTCTTAGAGCTGACTCGACAACTACGACACATTCACAGCGTCTTGAGGGAAAAACATCTGGAAGGTCTCGCCTATCCCATGAACCTTGGTCAAGGGATGTATAAGGTCCACACCTCCCAGTGCGCAGGGTATTCGAAAAAGGAGCTGGCGGAGTATAACTTTGAACAATACACAACAAGGCCACAAATGGATCCTTATGGTCATGTTAGAAAGGCACGAGGACGTGAATACGCCCACCCTCACAACATCAAGGACTTTTGGGCCAGCTGCAAGGATGATCTTGAGGTACGGTTGCGGCATTACATGCACATGCCCGTCAGCCATGTACAAAGGGTGAACTTGTGTCCGGTCCCTAATCAACTAGAGGAGGATGAAGACACAGTTGTGGACCCAAGTTACGATGTAGTTTCCAACCTGCCATTGCCTACAATTGACTAGAATGCACCAGAGCTTAATGACATTGGTGTGCTCACAAGGCCCGTTGAAATCCGAACGAGGGCATGGATTGATGAGAAGGTGGCTCAATTGAAACAACAAGGGGTCATCCTAATAGTCACCGAACTTACAAGTGAGTATGTAAGTGAACCCAGTGGCTCCGAAGGTGGGCTAGCTGCCGCTGCAACTAGGGAGACATCTAAGACCCCACTATCACTGAAGGCCAAGAAAAGAAAGGAGGCTAGCGAACAACTGCCCAAACCAAAGGTCTATGCCCATAAGTCTTCTGAGCCAGAGCCTTCTAAGAAGAAAAGAAAAACAATTGGAGGCATAGAGACAATGGTGATGCCCAAGGGTCCGTCCCTTGGGATCGAAAAAGAAGGGTCTAGCTCACCAGGGTCTCCACCTATTATAATAACCATTTCCACCCTGCTTACTTCAATTCCAGCTCCTGCTTCCTCCCCACTTGCAGTGGATATCTCCGTCCACCTTGCTCCTACTCCTCTAGTGTTGCAAGTTATCCCCGTGGATTCATCATCCACCACCACCTCGCCAATGACCTCTTCCTCCATGTCTCCTTCCCTTCCTTCTATTTTCGCTGCCACAATGCCAACCCTTAGCCTTCCAAAGTCTCTTGTAAAGTATATGCAGAATGTGCCATCTAAGCTTTCGGGGATGCTCACCAATCTGATAGTCCAAGCTATGATAGCTCAGGCTATGGCCTCTGCTCCAATGGAATCCCCCTCTACTGAATCACCAAAGATGAAAGCAACCATGCAGATATCTGATGAGCGTGAACGACAACAGCTAGAGGCTGAGAAGGTACCAGAGTACAAAGAGTTTGAATATCACGAACATCCATTGTTCGAGCGTCAAGAGATTGATGAGGTAGCCTATGAGTCTTCTAACGAGGACACTGAGGAACTTGATGCCGAACTAATCTGAGAGTCAAATGATCTCGAGCTCAATGCAGAGTGGGGCAAGCAGCTTAGGGAAATTGAGGACAAGGAGGCCGAGGACTGGCTTGCACAAGAATAGGAGATTGCTGCTCCAAAGACGGAAGGTTATAGGTTTCCAACCAGGGGACATGGCTAGACCCCAGAGCATGACAAGGAAACATTCCTCCATGAGGACAAACAAGGGGAGAACCCTGAGGAGAATCAAGATACTCTAAACGAGAAGGAGGAGGATGTTGAAAAGAAGGATTCACCCAAAGGGCAGTTACACATCGAGTCCCCCACTAGACATGAAACATTCCGACAAGCCCTTGATGAAGAAAAGGAAGATGTAGGAACAAAGGAAAAGGCTCTTGTTGTCAGAACCGTCGAACTTGAGAAGGAGGACAACGGGACTCAAAGTGAACCACCAAGGGAAGAACCCCAAGCACCTGATTGGCTGCAAAGACAACTCAAGCAAAAGACTCCCACCTTGAAGGATCCCAAGGCAAGACTGGAAGCCATTATGGCCAGGGCATGAATAAGCACTAAGAAAGAAAAGAAGCCGAAGGTCAGATCAAAAGTAACTATGGATGCCTCGGGATCAAGGGCAGTGCAGATAGAAATGCCGATGGTTGGGGAGCAAGGCATAACTTACAACGTCTCCACCATCGACTTGGGAGTAGCCACGAGAGAATAGAAGGTTGAGCACCTCTAAGAGTTAGCTGCCACAGTGGTGCACCTTATCTAGTAGGATAAGGTCTCCAAAGAAGAGTTAAAGGAACAGGTGGCTGATCTAACAGCCTACATTCAATAGTGGTCATCCTCGGATGAGCAACCTACAACGTCATCTGCCCCGCCTTAGTTGCTATCCCGAGAGAAAATTAACAAGTTAGAAAAGAGACGGAACCTGGACAAGACTACATAAAACTGGTTCCGGTAGGTCTTGGACATAGGAAACATGGGCATCAACTTGGCTATCCAGGCAATAAATAGGTTCCTAGAAGTTCAGAAAACTCTCAAGGACACAAGGCAGATCTGTGAAAGGTTCCCAAAGAAGTACAGTACGGCCTACCCAAATATTGAGGCCATACTCACATTACCAAGTGATATCTGGGAGAAGGACTTGGCCTTCAAAGAGGATGATCACTGGCTAGTGGATACCTGGAAGCGAGACTATGATCACTGGAAGAGGAGGCTTGAGAAGATTTTGGAATGGATAGCACCAGACATTGAATGGGCAAGGGATTCCAGAGAGGAGTGCGTTCGGTATCTCAAACTGATGATGGGGTATGAGATGCCCGCGGTCAAGATCAATCCTGAGAACATCAAGCCCCACTTCTTGAAGATTATGGAAGATGGGATGTCTTCCGAGGTCACCACTGAGTTCATGTGCTTCGCTACCCAAGCCTTTGCGCAGTCGAAACTTTTCAAGGAAAATACTGCTAAGTATGATGAGGACTGGAAGAAGCTTGGCAGCAATTATCAGGAATGGAGTTACCAAATCTTGAAATCCGACATCATGGAGGTGGATAAGTTTCAATCCCTAGTCCTGGGTTTCATGGAGTATGTTGCGTTGAAGAAGCGAGAGGGAAATCCAGTCATCGATGAAGAGTTCCTCGAAGAATAGCGACAACAAAAGGCAAATGGCTAAAAGACAAATTTGCTACAAGTGCTGTCACTAGATGACAAGATAGGGAAGAAACAAGAAATTATTTATAAATTTAATATATTTGGGGGTAGGTGAAACCTTAATGTAGAGTGAATATTGGCCACACAATTGAATCGAATATTGGCCACTCATTTTTTTTTTTGGAAACTATAAATAGGGCTCTCCTCCTCTCATTTTAAGAGAGTTGAGTTGTTGTAAAGGCATGCTGCAGAAATTATAATAGCAAATACAGTAATTTTTTGGTGTATTTCTAGGTTTCTCAATATGTTTCATGATTCCTCTCCCTTTTAGTTATAGCTTTGCTTTAAGTTACTTTACTGTTCTGATGTCCTTAGATTAGACTTGGTAGAATCAGTATGGTGTCTATGGTTTTGAAGAATACTGCTATGTGTATGCTTTCCCTATCCATACTTTTGGTCATTTGTTGATGGTATATGACTGTGCAAAGTTAGTCTGGACTTTAATTTCATTGCTGCTCATTAAACTTTATCGTTATTCATGTTTCCATGGTGAATGAATGATAGACATCTGTAGTCCCTAGAAGATAGCATAAGTTTCATGATATTGTGAGAATTCTGTTTTAGGAAACTGTCCAAAGCAGGAACCTTCATGATCACTATTCATCATCGGTAGTTGCAAGTCCGAGAAATGTCTTTCTCCCTTTCCCTTTTCTTTTTTCCTTTTTTTAAAGCAACTTGTTAAGGTTTGTTGCACATTGTAAAGCCAAATCTGATGAAATAATGGAGTCCAAGACTGCTGCCTGAACCTGCAGCAAGGTACAGTAATTGCAAATTTGCAAAACTCCATTCATTGACCCAATTCTCCTATAGTTTTAACCACGTAAGACCGCCTTGTGATTCCAGCAAAATCACATAAATCGACTGAAATATTCCAAGTCTCGTCATGATCTGACACCTGAGAGACCTTGGGATAGTGTTCTGCAATTTGATTGTGGAAGATTGTCTTTCAAGAGAGGTAATGCACCTACATATTACTTGTGTTGTGAAGTGCATAAAAACACCATCAACAAGAAGAATGTTCCCTTTCTCTTCTCAAATAGGTATACATCATCAGCGTTGCCCAACTAGGACATGACCTCAAGAAAACTAATTCTCAATGGCACTTCCTTTGGAAGTATATGGAATATTTTCCTTGTGCCATATTCCCTGATAACTATCAAATCCTTATATGGTATTATGTATCTCCAATTGTGACTAATATTCAAATCAGGCCTTCTTTCTACTGGCCTTAAGAAGTCATGTATCTTATGTGGAATTCTAGTCACATCCACCATAAAATATCTTCTCAACATGGAGGCAAAAGTGTTTGTAGCAATGAAAAAACTATTTTTCTACTCATGCCTATCTAGTAATGGGTCCCATGTTTGAACAAGCATTACCACATGACTCTTTAATCTCTTCAATTCCATATCCTTGCCAAAATAGTCTACACCCCTATATGAAAACATGTGCATAAAAAGAGAAAACCACCAAAACCTCATGAATGATTCCCCATTCTTCAGTGCTACTAAGCCCCTGTGTATTTCCTCTAATAGGTATGTAGAAAAATCATATAAAGTATTAATGTTGGAGTGTTGAATATTTGTATCCATATACATTTATGTGATTGGCATGCTGGAAGAGGGGTCAAACCCCAAAATATTATAGAGGGGGTAGAAAGTCTTCTAGAAATAGCCAACAAAGTATTTGATAGGGAGGGGTTCCTTATCAGAAAGTCACAAAACAATCACCCCCTTCCCCTTTCCTGTTGAAACCAAAATGTGAGTTAGTACCTAAACTCTAAAAGTGTGTCTCACTTTCTCATATTCTTCCCTCAGCTTCTTTTCATTTATGTCCACCATGTCCCTATTCCACTTGTTTAGCTTGAATACTTTTGCAATTTCCTCCCTTGTGACCCAGACCATATCTTTCCCACCATAGGTTATGACTACCGTAACAAGAGGGCCATAATTGGTAGCAATGGCCTTTCGGAGATCAACATCCACATACATGTTAGTAACAACCAATTTGGCCATGTCTAATATCCATGGGTTGCAGAGTGGAATACTGGCATTTTTGTTGTTAAACCAACCTTGGAAGAGAAACCATCCAGAGTATGGCAATGTAGCATCTTTAATTGCACATTGTCGATCGAAAATAACTTCCTTAACCTCAGGGCCTTGAAACATGGGTTTCCCTAACCGTTTCTCAGTGGTTGAGGGTTTCAATTGGTCAATCAAATCCTAGACCGAGTCTTACTTTCAGTTTAGAACTAGAGGCTTGGAATTTTGGTGTCATTATCTTAACTAATTCAACCTAGGGCTTTGAATGGTTTAAAACTAGGGCTCTTACATTTTCAAGGAAATACTTGATGCAAACGAGTGACTAAAATAAAAAATTTATAGCACTCTAATGAACGTCAAACTTTAAAGGAATCCCTACTTAGAAACTAGATAACAACTGCAATTGAGTGGAAACTAGGGTAATTTTAAGCTCAAGAGACATGAATCTTACTTACGAGTTTACAACATTGGAAACCCTAAATTGATGATGCCAAAAGTTTGAAATGCTTTGGAACAACTTCAAGTTTCTTTGGAATTTCTTTTGTAATACTTTTGTAATCAACTAAAGGATCTAAAACAAGATTTTATGGTAAAAAAAACCCCTCAATTTAAAAAAGAAAAATCAGGTACACTATTAATGCTCACTCGCGTGAACCAAGATGACTCAATGATGTCCTTTTATAAACTTTGAATTCCTATCGTTGATTTCATCATGATCTGGATTAGTGTGTGGCTTAGATGGATTCAATTAAATTTGAACTTTTTGCCTTTTGCTAACTCGACATCCACCATGCATTATTTTTACCAAGTGTGCATCCTTTTTGTCAGCTTCGCGGCCCCACTGGGCTTTTCAAGCTGCCAGAGGATCCACATGTCATCATCTCGCTAGCTCTATAGAATCTGCAAGATTTAGATCTATGGTCATGAGCTAGTGGTAAATAGCCCAAATCAACCCAATGACCTTCAACATGTTCTTTCTTTAATCTCTAGGTTAGCGATCATGATGCATATCTTCCTTCGGTGATGAATGGTCAAGATTAAAACATCTCATGGGGAAATTTGCATGTGCACTTAAAGTCCATTAGTAACACAACTTTTACCATTCTTGTAGTCACCCAAAGTATTTTGCTAAATATTTTTGTGCCCTCAATAGTCTTGCGAACGATGGTGATTATGCCATGTGGTGCTTTCCCGCTATCTATCCATGAGCTAAGATCTGACAATGGGTCCCCTAGACGCTAGCAGGGAATGGTCAAGATTCACCTATCAAAATTTATCTTAGCTATCAATCTAAATACCTTTTATCATTAGTGCCTTTCAAGAGTGGTAGGACCCACCATGAGGGTGGATAGGTGTCACCCACCAGCTATCCCTCCAACTTTTTTATCATAAAATTTTATTCTTGTGGGCTAGCGAGCAACCAATAGGATGCACTCAGTGGGACCTGTCAATTTATACTTAAAGGTTTTAAAAGGCATGTGCGTTAAAAGATGACTTAAAGGGGGTCATTTTATTATGATGACAAGGTAAATGGACTTAGGCATTATTATAGATTTAGACTTAAGAGTCAAGGAAAATATTTGAGGCACTTTCGAACTAGTATAACATTTGACATGAATAAAATAGTTCGACGAGTAGTGACCAGTAAACTAGGCAAAGGGTTTGGTAAATAAGTGAATTCGATGGCTTAAGTTGTAACTTGGGGAACCGATAAGTGACTAGTACCAATCAACTGCAAATGAGAATGCATAGGGGGTTCCAATACTTACTATTTTTCAAAAGGTTTAGGGAATAGAAAAATCCCTAAAGCAAAGGTAATACCAAAACCCTAAGCCATAGGACACATCTAGACCAAAAAATATAGCCAAATTTTGCATTTAAAATTAGTGGAACACAAAAATTTTAGGGGCTCCACTAGTGGCTCTAGTTGGGGACGTCTATTCTTCTAGAATAGAGTGAGATCTCATAATCTCAAGGTTGAGAAAACCAAACCAGAACAAAAACCAGGGACAACCCAGACAAGGAAGAATAGAACAACCCAAGAAAAAGCATTCCAAACCAAACATATATACAAATATACATAATATTACAATGTACATGGAAAAAATATTTACCTCAAGAGAAAAATTCTTTCAAGAACTATCCATGTGCTGGTAGTTCAAGAAGTTCACTAGTTAAAATTTGCAAATAGTAGGAATCTTCACCATGTGTGTTCAATACCAGATAAGGACCCAACCACAATTCCTTGAATTTTCTATGTTTTCCCTTATCCTGAGCTCTAGCATTCCACATAATTACCATGCTTCCTACTTCAAACTTTCTTGGAGCAACCTTTTTTTCATACAAATATTTCACTTGCAACTACATCTTAGCATTTTTATTCTGAGCTTCTCTCCTTGTTTCATCCAGCTCTATAAGAGCATCAACTCTATGTTGTATTTCACCACAAATATCTTCATCATATTCTTGCACAAATTTGTACATCTTCAACAAGTTGTTTTGAGGTAGTCTTGCATCCAAACCATATACCAAGCTTAATGGAGAATGTCCAGTAACTTTCTTAATAGCAACCCTATCTGCCTAAATTGAAAGCCTTATTTTTGAGTCACATGCTTTCTTATTTTTCTCAATCACACTTTTGATAATCTTCATCAAAATTTTATTACTTGATTCTGCTTGACCATTTCCTTGAGGATGATAGGGAGAAGAATAATATATCTAGATTCCATTCTTATCACAAAAATTTCTAAACTCATCTGATCTAAAACACATGGTGTTGTTAGAAATAATCTTCTCTGGAACTACAAACTTAATCAAAATGTTGTTCATCAGAAAATCAACCACAACCCTACTTGTTGCTTTCTTTGTTGGGATTTCTTCTACCCACTTTGTAAAATAATTAGTAGCAACAAGAATCCAAGAGTTCCCCCCACTAGATTTCTCAGAGATTTCACCAATGAGATCAATACCCCATTGTTGAAAAGGGGCTTGGACTGAAATGGGTCTAAGTGCCAGATTTCTTGAAAATTTCAACTTTCCTGAGAATATTTGGCAAGCATCATAGGTTTTTACAAACTTGTGGGTATCTTTGAAAATTGAGGGCCACCAAAATCCTTCCCTTAAAATCTTGTGGGCAGTTGTCTTTTCTATGTAATGGCCTCCACAAACTCCACTATGCATCTCTTCTAGGAGTTCCAATGCCTACTTGCCATCAATACATTTGAGTAGTACACCCTCTGGGCTTCTCCACCAAAGCTCATTGTCAATGATCACATACTTGATTGCTTGCAATTTTAGGGTTCTTCTTTCATTATCTTCCATATCTTCAAGACATTGCATAGTTTGCAGATAGTGAACAATCCACCTATACCAACCACATGTTTGCATGCCACATATAGGTGCAACATATACACATTTTGTCTGATTGATTTGGTTGGCTTCCAAGTTGGTTTCAACCATAAATTTGGCTAAACGTTACCCTCTCACCAAATTGGTGATTTGAATATCAATATTGAAATCTTGGATCCTATTGATTCACCTATACCTCATGCATATAACTTCCTATTGAGTGAAAATATCCTTCACTACAACACTTGGGACATAAGAAATGATTGTAGCTCCCACTAAATAAGTTCTAAGATTCTTCACTACTTTTATCAATGCATAGGCTTGTTTCTTAGACATATCATATTTGAGTTATGCAACTTGCAAGGATTTTCTAAAAGATTTAATAGGATACTCAAAAACCTCTTCATTTTTTTGTAACACAACAACAATTGTATGAAACGATGCAAAGGAAAAAAATTACGTGGGCTTGGAGAAGTCTAGAGACTTCAATGTTGAAGCCTCCTCTATGGTTTGTTTAATACTTTTGAATGCCATACTAGGCTCTTCACTCCAAGTTATCTTCTCTCCCTTCTTTATCATCTTCGAAATAGGATGGGTAATCTTTGCAAAGTTAATCACAAACCTTCTTAAAAAGTTGACCTGTCCAAAGAAGGATTGGATGCCTTTGGCATTCTTTGGCTATGGAATTTTATCTATTGTAGCCACTCTTTTAGGATCAATTCTTATTCCTTCTTTTGACACAATATGGTCAAGTAAGTTCCCTTTTTTCAACCCAAACACACACTTTTTGGGATTCAAAGATATGCCATATTCAAGTTCCTTCTTAAATACCTTCTCCAAGTGCATACAATGATCTTCTTCTTTCTTATCCTATGCTATCAAATCATCTTGATAAACTACTAAGAAGATATCAATAAAATCAGAAAAGGCCACATCCACAACCCTTTGAAAGGTGGAACCTACATTTGTTAGGCCAAAAGGCATCCTAACATAAACATGCATGCCCTAAGGAGTAGTAAATGCAATCTTATACAACTCAAACTCCTTAACCAACACTTGATTATATCCAAAGAAACCATCCATAGATAGAAGCTCACAACCAATTACCTTTTGTAACATAGCTTCCATGTTGGGAAATGGATAGTTGTCCTTTAATGATGATACATTAAGATTTATGAAATCTACACAAAGCCTGATATCACCATTCTTTTTCCTCACAGGCACTAAGTTTGAACCCATATAGAATGCCTAATTGGTATAATGATACCACCTTCTCTTAACTTGACCAATTCTTCTTGCATCTTACGTGCCAATGTAGGATTGATTAGCCATTTATTTTGCCTAAAAGGCTTGGCATTAGGTTATAAGGGAATGTCATGCTGAAAAAAGTCCTCCTTGTATTCCTTCAAATCATCATAAGACCAAGAAAGCACATGCCTATGTCTTCTCAACAATGCAATCGACATTGCTTTGACTTGAGTTTTCATCTTCTTTACAATGTAGACTTTCTTAGGAGCATTTTTTGTACCAAGATTTACCTCTTTCAAATCCTCCTTGTGAGTGGATGTCTATTTGGAATTGCTCCTATTAGGGCCATCAAAGACCCTCTCCAAGGAAACTAACCCCTTTGGGATTTTATTAGTTTTCAATTGAATGATTTTATTTCCAAAAACTGTTTCTTTACCATCCACCTCTTCTACAAAAGCTCCAAAGTCAATTTCTTGACCTTCGTACTTATCTACACATTGCAAGAACTTGAAAATATCCTTATCATCATTAAAAACCTACTAGTTCCTTATGTTATCAAGAACTGAAGGTCTAATCTTCACTTCAACTTTTGAAATGCTTTCAAAGGTAATATCATCTGGTCAGAGAGCAATATTGGCAAGTAAATCTGCCACTTGGTTCTTACTCCTATACAACCAGTCAATACCAAAAGCCTCAAATGCTCTATTGATCCCCAAATAGCATTCCTATATTGTCTCATCTTGTTATTTTTCTATGCATACCTTGACCTAACTTGAGAAACAACAAGCTATGAATCTCCAATAACTCTTAACTTCTTGATTCCATGTTTCTCAGCCAGTCTTAGTGCTAGTAGCAAAGCTTCGTATTCATCCACATTATTTGTACATGCAAATAGCAATGAAAATGAAAACTTAAAGGTTTTATTACTAGGGGAGATGAGTATCACCCTTGCACCAACTCCTTCTTTTGAGCAAGCACCATCAAAATGGATACTCCACAATTCATTATTGTTTGCTTGCTGCAACACTTCCTTTTCAAGGGGTGCAAGTTATTTTTCCTCTTCTTCTTGTAACTCCTCAACTCTAAAGTTATCAATACCGATATCCATAAAGTGAATTATATCCTCTTGTTCCACAAATTCAATCATCTGTGGGGCTCTTTGTTCCCTCACAAGCTTAATGTCTTTTACCTCAATTGGGAATGTGGCAAAAGACATGTCACACTACATGCTACCTCCCATGGAGGCACTCCACTTCCTTGACAACAACATACCATAATTGGGTGGGATATCCACCACAACTATACTCATAACAAACTCCTTGTCTGGAAAAGCAGCCAGTATGTACGAGACATCCTTAATCACTCCTATGACTGGGATTTCTCTTGAATCCATGACATAACATTTTTCATAGGAACAATTGATCTTCAAACCCATTTCTTTCATAATCTTTGTGGACACTTAAAAATGTCCTGAATGATATCATGCACTCAAATCTAATATACTAACATTGTTTCATCCTAAAACCCATCCTATTTTCGCTTAGTTGATTAAATTTTCCTAGCTATTTAATTAATTGCATCATTTTCATCTATTAATCTAATTGACCTAATTAGGTTAATTCACCACCTCTTGCACTAACCTTTTATCCTGTTAAATTGGATAAATCAAAACATTTAATTTAATCCCTAAGTCCTCTTATTTAATTAAATAACCCTAAGATATTTAATTAAATATCATATCACATTCCCCTTTTCATTAAATCATTTATTTAATGAATATTATTTAATTCCCCTAATTTGCATAAATTCAAACATTGTTTTAATTATCAAATTATTAATTAAATCTAATCCTCCCACTTGCAAGGAAATATTCCTTGAGAATATTCCTCCTAAAAGGGAATATTCTCATGGAATATTCCTTCCCCTTTGCACATTAAAATTTGGTTTTAATTAACTAAATGACTAATTTTCCTCCAAAAGGGGAATATTCCTATAGAACATTCCTTCCCTCTTCACTCATTTGAAAAAAGGAATATTCTTCCTTATAACAAACTTTCAACAAAATTCTTGTGCAAGTTTTGAAAGTGTGTTTGTTTGGATGAATGTAAGCCATTGATTAAATATCATCTTACATCCTCAACCCTTGATGGGAATCCATGATCCATGCCTCCATTTTCCTTCCATCCTGATCGTTGATTGATTCTTTCAATCTTGATTATTAGTTTCATTTTGCCTATTCTATAAATAAAGCTTGCATCTATTGAATAGGGATCCATCTTTTAATAGTAAACTTATGTTGTTAAAATCACTCTCATTTACATCCAAATTTAGCACATATTTATCTTTTTTTAGTTTAAATCTTGCATTATTAGCTTAGAGCATCCATCAATGACTTCAATGGTAACTTAGGTGCATCCATTTAGCATATTTTGAATCTTGCATACATTTAGAATAGCTTTGCATAAACTTACATCGATCATCTTAGCTTTTATCATGTTAATTTACCTTTCATCATGTTTTACAACACATCTCTCATCAGTTTCATCAATTCTCTTCAATAGAATCGATTGAAATAAGCTCATTATCCAAGGGATTGGGAAAGGGTATCCATTCCACATCAATGTGACACCACTCCCCCAATAGGATAAGTTTCAATGGCTTAAAATAGATTTTTTTGAAGCTTTTGTATGTTAATATGTTAGTTTAATTGGCTTCTTCGCTTAGTTTGCATTGAATGATCTTATTGGATTGATTCTTAGTGGATTAAGTAGGCTTTGAATCCATATGGATCAAGTTTAGTTAGCCCATACTATGCCATTGGTCACAATCTCTACTGGCATGATGTTAGATGAAGCTCTTGAATCAATCAAGCAATTTTTTTAGAAGCTTACCATCAACAATCAGAGTCACATGAAATGGATCAATGTTGCTTGGGCAAGTTGTGATAGTACTTCCCTAATAAATTTAAGGGATTTCACTAATATCTCCCTCCATTTCTTCCTCACTTACTTGATTTCCACTCACTTTAGGCTGAGTAGACACCCCGCTATTGTCATAGGCCATAGTAGCACCATTGATAAGGGCCACTACCTTCTACTTATGTTCTTCAATTCTCATCATTTCCATTAATGGGTTTGTCACCTTGACTTGGGAGAGCATTTGAAACATGTCAATTGGATTATATTTTGGTAGCTCATAAGGGACTACACTTTTTTCCTCAATCTGGACCTTCTGTTGGTCACATTTAATTTCTAATTCCTTCTTTTCTTGATCTGCATTTGAATTCTAAGTCTTTGCTTTGACAATTGGAGAGACAATCTCATCATTTGTCTTGGTTGTATTATCTCTCTTAGCCCAAATCTTAGGTCCTTTACTCTCCTTCACTTTGATTTCTTCTTCTTTACCATCTACCTTAGTTCCTTTCTTTTCTACATTTTTATCTTTGATGAACATACTGCCCAGTTTGCCTTGATCATAATTCACAACTCTATTCCTCAAATTGTGAGTGTTTCTAGCTTGTGCAACTAATGCTATTGTCATTCGTTTACAATCCTCATCAGAGGCTCTTCTCAAGGACACATTCATTTCATCTATTTCCAAGGCACAAACATTATGCTCAACATTTTCATCTTCACCAAGAAATATCTGTTGATGATAAGCATCAAATTCATGCCTCTAATTTTCAGCATCTTCATATGACTCTCTTTTTGAAGAACACTCTTCCTCAGCAAAATCTGATCTATCTATGAGCACATGTATTTCCTCACTGTTTTCTAAAGTGGCTCATAATCATCAGGTTCATTCTATTCTTCCTCAAACTTCTTTGCTACTGAGGAAGTTTGAGAAGCATGTCGTAATTGACAAACAACACACTATGACATTTCATCAGCAAAATTCATAGAGTTCTTCTGTAATGGGTTAGGGGGAACTTTTCTTTGTGTGTTCTTTTGATTATTCTAAATTAGCTTTCCATTAATGTTGATTTGTATTATAAGGATGATCTTGAAACCTAGGAGGTCTTTCATTCCTTTGGAAATTGGGCTTGTCATTTTTTCTATCCTTTTTCTTGCTTGGAAAGTCTATAACTGATGTCTTTTGTGGAGCTTCCAACCTTATCTATCTTTTCCTCAAGTGAAGATCATTTCTCTGCAAAATTCTTGTCTTCCTTATTTGGATTCTTCAAGATTTTAACATCATCTCTTCTTCTCGCCTTGCCTAATTTTCTTCTATTATTTTCAATATGGAATACAATATTAAATGCCTCTCTCAGGGTTTGAGGATTCTTAATATGTAGATAATAACTCATTTTTGAATCAAAGGCATTGCAATAATTGACCAAGCACACATTATCATTGAGCCTCAAATCAATAGGCAATCTATTCATAGCCTTTTGAAATCTAGTATTGAAATCAGCAACCATTTCATTTGAACCTTTAAAGATATTATTGAATTCACTCAAAAAGAACCTTGCATCAGTCTTATCACCATATTATTCTATAAATATCCTCTTAAATTCCTCCCATGCCCCAATGCTTTCTGTCGGTAAAGATCTATACCACTCTTTGGCATCTTCAGTGAGTGACTGCATAAAAATTTTCATCATAACATCTTCAGCCTCAACCTAAAAATCATCCATTATGTTTATAAATGATTTAAAGTGATCCTTACCAATTATTGCATTATTCCCAAAGAACTTAACCAATGCATCCCTGATATCATCAGGAAATTGGTTTGGGTAACTAGGAATTCTAGAAAAGAACAATTGTTTGCATCTATCCATTTGCATGGGCCTTCTAGTGAACCAATATTTTTTATTATTTTTAGGTCTATTTTCATCTTGGTCAACAGACTACTTATTATCTTTTCCATTTCCACCTCCACCATCACTTCCACTTCCATTTCCATCTCCATCTCCGGATTTGGTATTCTTATTTTTGTTGCCACCTCCACCCCCACCTCCACCACCACTACCACCAGGGAAATTTCCACTTGATTTTTGTGACTTGGGATTAGGGATAAAATGACTAGAACTTGAAGCTCTTGGGTATGGAATGGAGGTTTTGAGAAATGCAATCTTCCTTTCCATTTATGCATTAGCAACAATAATTTCCATTTTACTTAGCTCTTGTTGCAATTTTTCATTAGCTAATTGAAATCTCAATACTTTGGGATCAGAAGGTGTATTTTATGGAATGGATTTAGTGTATTCATTTTTGGTAGATGTACTAGAGGATGAGGTATTTATATTTGTATTTGTGGTTGATTTCTTGGGCTGATCCATAGGTTTCTTTCCTATATCTATAGGTTGGGATTTCTTAACAATAGTAGAGGGATCCGAAACTTTAATTGCTACAATACAACTGGTATATGTGATTGTAGTAGTGATTCACATAGGAATATCTACCTTAGTTTGATCAAAGATTTTCCTAACAATAGGTCCAAAAGACTCTTTAAGAATGGGTTCTTCCTTTACCATTTCTCTCATTTTTTCTACCTTTTCTTCTTAGTTGATCTCTCTTTATCATGGAAACCTTTATATTTTCTTCTCTTTCCCTTGCTTTTTTCAATCCCAACTCCTTAAGTATTAAATCCTCTTCTTTCAGAGCTTTCATATCCTTATTTGTTTCTTCTTCATCCTCTAGAGTAACCTCAGATTCACTAGGTTTTGGGGTATAATAGGTAAGGT
Source organism: Sequoiadendron giganteum (assembly GCA_007115665.2). Classification (NCBI taxonomy): domain Eukaryota; kingdom Viridiplantae; phylum Streptophyta; class Pinopsida; order Cupressales; family Cupressaceae; genus Sequoiadendron; species Sequoiadendron giganteum. The sequence goes on from CM021107.1 coordinate 414,770,432, forward strand.
TTATTGGTTCTCTTTCAGAAGAATGGTGTGAAGTTATACTCTATGAAATCCATCTTGGGTTGAAATTATCATCATTAAAAACAGAAGTACCTCCAAGAGTTTCCTTATTCCAGAATCTCCACAATTCAGACTCCTTTGATACTAGAGGATTAGGATCAAGCTGACTAGTAGTAACAGGGAGTTCACTTCCAGGAAAATTTTCCTCATTGGTATTAGGCATACCATATTCAAATGTTTCCTCATGAGAATTTTCATTTAAAATTTCAGATGTATTAGCAAGATTATCAACAAACTTGTTTCAACATTATTTTCTTTCCATAATGACTTCTTACTTCGTGGTAGCTCAGATTCCTGCTTCTGCTTAGGATTCTTCTTCACATTGCTTCTTGTTCCTTTCATGGATTTAAAACTCTTCTTACAATTTTTATTCTATCTCTTCCTTTGAACTTTAAACTTTGCACTTGCATAAGAGACTTCAAAGTCGCCACCCACTATATGGGGAAATGAAAATATATCATACTTTTGACAAGATTTTGTAATTTCAAAGAGAATTTTGAACATACCCCGACAGGAAATAGAAAATGGAACCAAATGTCATGTATAGGCTTTATTGATTATTTAAATGCAATTATTAATCATGATATTGTTATTAAATTGAAGTTAAATTGAAATGAAATCGAAATTGAAATTGATATGCAATTGCAATGATTTGAAATGCATTATATTTAATTTGGGGTTTGTCATTGCTCATGAAAACTCGAGTGCAAGTGAACGCAGGAACAGGTGAACGTGATTGAAGGAAAGAACAACGATCAAGTAGAGTCATTTTAGCCATTAGACATTTATGAGTATGATGGAATCACACACACTCACTTAGTTAATGTTTTTAATGCATTTTATGATTATTGTGTTTGCAAATTTTAAATCTAGTTTTATTGATTTCTCCAAAATGTGGAAAAAAATATATGTTGCTTTAAATGACGATTTTATTAATTGTGAGAAAATAGATCTTATTTAAATAATCAAATTATTTAAGTCAATATTTTATCATTGTTTGAAAATAAGATGCTTGTATTTCAAAATTTAATGAAATAGACTTTTATTTCAGAACTTAATCAAATGTAATAAAAGTTGTGTTTTAAAATTATTTGTTTTAATTTGAAAATTATGAAAGAGGAAAAGATTTAAATGTAGAAATTAATCAAAGATCTAAAATGGAGTTATTGAAAACAATTTAGAAAATAATTCATGTCAAATTGAAATTGTTCTCAAAACTTCAGTTAAACAAATTGTAGAAAAATATCTACAAGCAAATTAGAGGCAATCAAATTTCAAAACTTGGAGTTAGAGAATTGATATGGAGATCAACCTAAACTTGTGGATCTTGCTTTGGGGATAATTCCATGATTTGCATGAAAGAAAGGGGGGGAGTGAAGATTTTCGAATGGGAGAGAACAGGAAAATCAAGAAAATCCGTTTTTAATTTCTGAGGAGAAAACAAAAAGAAAAAAACACAGAATGGGGAAATTTGCTAGGAATTTGATTTGAAATTTATTAAGAAAGAGGAGTCCGGAAGTTGTTTTCTTTGATACTATTCTATGATTGTCAAAGGATCCAGACACCTTCAACATCTGTCACACGGCCAAGAAGGCTTACATCTCTACTATCCACACACCTGGAAGATCAAATATAGGCGCTACCAGGGAGAACAGTGAATGCGCAGGATTACTGCAGTTTACATTCACCTTGTTCCCCACCTTCCACGCATGGTTAAAGGTAGAGAAGAAAGGTATGACAAGGAGAGGAGAAGGCGCCAGGGAGAAGGAAGAAGAGGGCGTGGTGCAGGGAGAAGAAAAGTGCGCCCAAGACAGTAGGGAGATAGTAGATAATTCACAGGGAGATAAGGTGGAAGGGTGGACAACATAAGAGAGAAAGGATAGAAGGCATGGAGAATAGGCAGCAGGAGATAGGAAAAAAAATCAACAGAGTGAAGTGTGGGAACAAAAAAAAAAGAATAAAATTCCAGGGAGTATTAACTCTAATTCACACAAGAAACAAAAGACAGAGAGGCACCAGGGAGGAGAAAAACATAGAAGAACAAAGATATAGCAATAGAAAATTATAGAGAAAGACACAAACAGTCACCTCCAGAATAACCAGGTAAGAATTTTGTTTGAAATATTTAAACACAAAAGTAAACATGAATTCAGGAATACAAATAGAATAGATAATTTTCTACTTCTGATTTCTTTGAAACTACAAAAAGGTATTTATGTTTTCTTCAAATTCTGTGTAAATTCTTGAACATTAATCTGTGAATTACCAGAAAAAAAAAAACTCCATTGAACAAGTTCAAACAAAAAAGTGTAGGATAAAGTGAATTAGAAAATAATGAGAACCAATTGATTTTCAAACTTAGGAGAAACTCAAAATTTGATTTGAAAAGATTTTATTTTTAAACAAAAAATGAAACGAGTTAATTTAAACTATTCATGAAAAGTATAAATTTATTTATTTATTTTCCGTAAGTATGGAAAACAACAAGTAAATCAATTTAAGTTAAAATATGATTTACTTTGAAACCAAAAGAACGTGAACAAAATTAAATTGAGGAGTAATAGAACAAAAGAACATGTGCTCTTTTATGCTTGTATTTATATGTGTTTAATTTACATACTGGAAATACACCTTCTTTATTTTTGTTATTAAATTTATTCGATTAATGATATTTATGTTTTAAAACGATGAAAGGAACAACTTTTAAATTGTTTTTTCTTCAAAAAAGATTTTTGTTAAACTATTTGTGAAGGATTGTATTTGACTGATTGGAACCGTGCATGCTTGATAAATGAATGTGCATGTCATGTTTTTTGGAAAGTTACCTTCCGGGACGGGTGCCGAATATGAGTTATTAGAGAGTGTAGTTTTGCTTTTCCAAAACTGCTTTATTTGTCGTGCATGAAATTTTACTTGGCCAAGTAACTTAAGGACCATTGAAATAGATGGAATTATTGAACTCTTTACCATATCCTAGTATTGAACTTTCTTGTTTCTTAAATGAATTAGGAAAATGAAAATGCTTGTGGTTTTACTAGTTATACTAGGCACACACTAGATTCCATCTTGCTCGTAGACTAGTTTTTGCTAAGCGATTCATGTAGGGTCGAGTATTCTTTGAATGATTTAAGAATTTCGAGGAAGCGTAAGCTTCGAGGTTGGGTGGAGAAAGTGCCCGATCCTTGTTCTCGTCTTCAATTTGAAGCTTTGCTATTGGATTGAAGATCAAAGGATGCCATCTTCACTTCTATTATATTGTATTTTGTAATTATGTATTGACGAGCTTAAGGTGGTTGAATGCCTAAGTCTCAAATTGTAACTTATATTACAACTTCTTATGTATAAATATCATTGAAGTGTATTATGACACATGTATTTATTTAAACTAGAATTGTATAATTGAATCTATCTTATCAACTTTAAGTCTTGTTTTGGAATCGACTGGTTTTTTATGATGTCTAAATGAATGAATTGTCAACTCTAGTTTGAATATAAATGAAATTATTTAAAGTTTTTTTGATGTTTGACTTAAAGAGTTTTGCTCTTTACATTTGGTATCAGAGCCCTAGGTTTGAACACTAGGGTCCTTTGTCCATTATGCTAAAGAAACATTCCTTGATGCAGGAATTGTGATACATAATGGGTACAAGAGATAAAGGAGCTACTGCAAGTAATGAGAATGACAGGTTGGATCAAATTCTCAGTCTCTTGAATCAGCAGGGTCCCCGAATGGATAATCTGGGACATGAAGTTTGAGGTGTCAGAGAAGGACAAAACCCTCGAGTTGAAATTCCCCAAAATCAGGAGCTACCCAATAATGATAATCTAATGGTTGAAGAACCACAAAATCCTCAAGCAAGGATTGAGGGGGAATTGGCGAAAGATTTGAAAAGGGTAGCACCACCCAAGTTTGATGGTGAGACTATAGTTGATGGAGTTGAAGCTTGGGTTATTGAGATGGAAAAGTACTTTGAGCTCAGGAATATGTCCAATGAGACCAAGGCAGTTTGGGCTGCATACCAGCTTACTGGAGAAGCTGCTACTTGGTGGGATAATGAGAAGACTAAGAGGAAGTTACTACCAGGTGGGACTACTTGGGAAGTGTTCTTGCAACTTTTTAGGAAGAGGTGGCTTCCACAACTTTTCTTTGACAGGAAGATGACAGAGTTCCAGAATCTGACATAGGGTGGTCTGATAGTTACTCAGTACTGGGAGAGGTTCACTAATCTCCTAAAGTACGTACCACAATATCAGATGGATGAGAGGTTCTGTATTTGAAAATTCATCCTAGGATTGAGGCCATAGATTGGAGTTGATGTGGATATTCATAATCCATTGACGATGGATGAGGTCTTCGAGAAGGCCATAAAACTGGAATAAAAGCTGCAACAGGTGGAAAACTCCAGGAAGAGTGTGAATGCTAAATTTGGTTTTGGAAACAGGAAGTTCTAGAACAATAACAACAATAACCATAAAGATAATAACAATTAGCAGATCAGGAACTTGAAGAGAGGAACAAACACACAAGATAAAGGAGAAGGGAGCTTTGGTGGAAACAAGAAAGTAAACAATAATAACACCAACTTCTCCAATATCAGGAACAGGACAGGTGGTCACCCAGGGCCACGAGGTGGATGCTATAATTGTGGAGGAGATCACTATGCCTCCAATTTCACTCAGCGTATAGGAGGTCAGCGAGGTGGTAATGATCTGTGAGCACCGCAACACCAGATTCATGCAGCGGTTGACAACCGTCAAGAAGACTTTCAGGCTTCACCTATTCAGATGTCGGGTTAGCTTTTTGGTCAATCTGTTTCTATTTTGATAGATACATGAGCTACTGAATGCTTTATTGATCCTAAATTAGTTGCTAAATTACCTATTAGACCTGGTTTTATGTCACATTCATGGATGGTTCAGTATGGAAATCGAGCAGAGAAGAGGGTAGATTCATGTTTATCATGCAATGATTTAGAGCTACCTAATTTCCAAACATAAGTTAACCTTTATGTAGCACCATTGGGTTCTTATGATGTGATCTTAGGGATCAATTGGTTAACTGAGCATAAAGCCATAGTGAACTATGAGGATAAGGATGTGATTTATTTGGATGATTTTGGACATCCAGTTGAGATTTTAGGATCTCGAGAGCCTCTAGAGTTGAAACATATCTTAGCTATGTAGCTAAAGAAAGCACATCGAAAAGGATGTTCCATATATGCTATATTGGTGAGTGACATGGATAATGCCCAACAAAATCTAGAGGGCTATCCAATTCTCAAAGATTTCTTGGATATCTTTCTTGAAGAACTTACTGAGTTACCACCGAAGAGAGAATTTGATTTCTCGATTGAACTTTTACCTGGAACAGAGCCTCAATCCAAAGCTCCATACAAAATGACTACTATAGAGTTGTATGAATTGGAGGTTCAATTGTAGGAGTTGTTGAAACATGGATTTATTAGACCGAGTGTATCTTCATGGGGTGCGCTGGTAATATTCATTAAGAAGAAGGATGGAACCTTGAGACTGTGTATTGATTACAGGATGCTGAACAAGGTTACCATTAAGAACATGTATCCTTTACCCAAGATAGAGGATCTATTTGATCAGATGAAGGGGGCCACACTATTTTCTAAGATTGATCTTAGATCAGGTTACCACCAATTGAGGATTAAGGATGAGGACATTCCGAAGACAACTTTCAGAACTTGGTATGGACACTACGAGCTCACCGTGGTACCTTTTGGCCTAATGAATGCTCCAGTGTTATTCATGAACCTTATGAACAGTATCTTTAGGGATTGTTTAGATGATTTTGTGCTTATATTCATTGATGATATTCTGATTTACTCTAAAGTAGAAGAGGAACATGAGAAGCACTTGAGAATAGTCTTGCAACGACTAAGAGATCAAAAGCTTTTTGGTAAGTATTTGAAGTTTACTTTCTTTCAGAAGAAGGTTCACTACTTGGGGCATGTCATATCTTCTAAGGGAATCTCAGTTGATCCTGCGAAGATTGAGGCAATTGTAGACTGGCCAACACCGCAGAGTGTTACTGAAGTTTGTAGTTTCATGGGACTTGTAGGATAATATAGGAAGTATGTGGAAGGGTTTTCCATGATTGCAACACCTATTACTTCTCTTCAGAAGAAGGGAAATAAATATGAGTGGACTGAGAAGTGCGAGGAAGCATTTCAAATTCTTAAATAAAAGTTGACATCGACACCAGTGTTGACTATACCAGATCCTAATAGGCACTTCATAGTGATTACAGATGCTTCAAGTGAAGGTGTAGGAGCTGTGTTGATGCAAGAAGGGAAGGTGGTTGCATATGAGTCCAGGAAACTGAAATAGTATGAGTTGAATTATGCACCACATGATCTCGAGCTTACATCTATTGTTCATGCATTGCAGATGTGGAGGCATTATCTCCTAAGGAAGCCATTTGAGCTTAAGATAGATCATTTAGGGCTTAAGTACATCTTCACACAGCCAAACCTCAATGCGAGATAGAGGAGGTGGCTTGAGTTCCTAAGTGAGTATGATTTTGGTACTAAGTATATCAAGGGTAAGGAAAATAGAGTTGTTGATGCTCTTGGCAGGAGAAGACATCTCTTTGCTATGTTGACCACAAGATCAAATTTGAGACAACAAGTGTTGTAGTATCTTCCAAGAGATGAGCATTATGACAAGGTCAAGCAAGCCTTAGAGGCAGATCCTTTAGATCATAGATTTGATGGATATGTGATGGAGTATGATGGTACTATCAGATATCAGGGAAGGATGTATATCCCTGAGGGTAGAGATTTGAGGAAGTTGATTCTTGAGGAAGTACATGATGCACCTTATTTAAGGCATCCGAGAGTTACGAAGATGGTGGCAGAGTTGAAGGATTTGTATTTTTGGCCTAAGCTAAAGAAAGATATCATGGAGTATGTGGCTAGATGTTTGGAATGCCAGTGGATTAAGGCTGAGCATGTGCATCCAGTAGGACTTTTGTATCCCCATGATATACCTGAGTATAAGTGGAAAGTAATCAGTATGGATTTCATCCAAGGATTACCTTTGAGCAGGAATAGGCATGATACCATCTTAGTAGTTATTGATAAGCTGACGAAGGTTTCACATTTCATACCTAAAAATCTGAAAGATGGATCATTGACTCTTGCGAAGAAATTTGTGCAAGAGATATTCAAATTGCATGGAGTACCAGAGACCATTATTTCTGATAGGGATACCAGGATGACATCTAGGTTTTGGACTACACTAAATGTAGCTTTGGGAACTAAATTGAATTTTAGTTCTGCATATCACCCATAAACTGATGGCCAAACTGAAAGGGTCAATCAGGTTGTTGAGGATTTGTTGAGGATGTACTGCATGGATCAGCAGTACAAATGGGAGCAATATTTGCCATTGGTTGAGTTTTCCTACCACAACTCATTTCATGTATTGTTGGGTATGGCACCTTTTGAGGCACTTTATGGACGAAAATGTCACACACCCATCAGTTGGGGCAAGATGGAAGACAGGATCATTATTGGTCCAGATATGCTCAAGAAAATGGATGAGCAAATGAAGTTGATCAAGGGTAGGTTGAAGGAAGTAGACGATAGACAGAAGAGTTATGGTGATAGGAATAGGACTTTAAGACTATTTGCTACAGGAGATAAAGTCTTCTTGAGGGTTAAGCCTCATAAGAGCTCTATCTCATTTGGAAAATCATCAAAGTTGTCACCAAGATTTGTGGGACCATTTGATGTACTAGAAGTTATTAATCCAGTTGCATATAGACTAATGTTACCACCTACACTAGCTCGATTCCATAATGTTTTCCATGTTTCTTTTTTGAAACCATATCATTGTGATGCATCTCGTATTCTTTATTGGCATTCATTATAGGTACAGGATCCAGGGGTGGTGCTAGTGGAGCCCATCCGAATCCTAGACAGGCGTAGCATTAAGCTGTGCAACAGGGATAATACTCAGTACAAGGTATAGTGGGACCAGTATACTGAGGATGGTGCTACATGGGAAAATTTTGAGACTATAGACCGTCATTTTCCTCATTTTCTTTCATATATTAGTATTTTCTTTATGCGGAGATACTTGATACTCTGGTTTTTGATTCACATGTTGTGAACTATGATAGCGTGGATGCTACTATATTTGTTTATGCTTGTGTTTGAGAACTATGTTGTTAGTTACTATTTCATTATGATTGAGATACTATGTTCTTACTAATTGAGATAGTATGTTTTATTGATTGTGATGTTATGCTTATTGAATGATTAATAAGACATCGAGACGATGTCTCTTCCAAGAGGGGAAGGATGTCACATATAGGTTTTATTGATTATTTAAATGCAATTATTAATCATGATATTGTTATTAAATTGAAGTTAAATTGAAATTTAAATTGAAATGAAATCGAAATTGAAATTTAAATGCAATTGCAATGATTTGAAATGCATTATATTTAATTTGGGGTTTGACATTGCTGATGAAAACTCGAGTGCAAGTGAACGCAAGAATAGGTGAATGCGATTGAAGGCAAGAACAACGATCAGGTAGAGTCGTTTTAGCCATTGGAAGTTTATGAGTATGATGGAATCACACACACTCACTTAGTTAATATTTTTAATGCATTTTGTGATTATTGTGTTTGCAAATTTTAAATCTAGTTTTATTGATTTCTCCAAAATGTGGAAAAAAATATATGTTGCTTTAAATGACGATTTTATTAACTATGAGAAAATAGATCTTATTTAAACAATCAAATTATTTAAGTCAATATTTTATCATTGTTTGAAAATAAGATGCTTGTATTTCGAAATTTAATGAAATAGACATTTCATTTCGGAATTTAATAAAATGTAATAAAAGTTGTGTTTTAAAATTATTTGTTTTAATTTGAAAATTGTGAAAGAGGAAAAGATTTAAATATAGAAATTAAACAAAGATCTAAAATGGAGTTATTAAAAACAATTTAGAAAAAAAATTCACGTCAAATTGAAATTGTTGTCAAAACGTTAGTTAAACAAATTGTAGAAAAATATCTACAAGCAAATTAGAGGCGATCAAATTTCAAAACTTGGAGTTAGAGAATTGATATGGAGATCAACCTAAACTTGTGGATCTTGCTTTGGGGATAACTCCATGATTTGAATGAAAGAAAGGGGGGGGAGTGAAGATTTTCAAATGGGAGAGAACAGGAAAATCAAGAAAATCTGTTTTTGATTTCTGAGAAGAAAACAAAAAGAAAAAAACATAGAACAGGGAAATTCGCCAGGAATTTGCTTTGAAATTTATTAAGACAGAGGAGGCTGAAAGTTGTTTTCTTTGATACTTTTCTATGATTTTCAAAGGATCTAGACACCTTCAACATCCGTCACGCGGCCAAGAAGGCTTACATCTCTACTATCCACGCACCTGGAAGATCAAATATAGGCGTTGCCAGGGAGAAAAATGAATGCATAGGATTACTGCAGTTTACATTCACCTTTTTCCCCACCTTCCACGCGTGGATAAAGGCAGAGAAGAAAGGCATGCCAAGGAGAGGAGAAGGTGCCAAGGAGAAGGAAGAAGAGGGCGCGATGTAGGGAGAAGAAAAGTGTGCCCAAGATAGCAGGGAGATAGTAGATAATTCGCAGGGAGATAAGGTGGAAGGGTGAACAACATAAGAGAGAAAGGATAGAAGGTGTGGAGAATAGACAACAAGAGATAGGAAACAAAATCAACAGAGTGAAGTGTGGGAACAAAAAAAAAGAATAAAATTCCAGGGAGTATTAACTCTAATTCACACAAGCAACAAAAGACAGAGAGGCACCAGGGAGGAGAAAAAAATAGAAGAACAAAGATATAGCAATAGAAAATTACAAAGAAAGACACAAACAATCACCTCTAGAATTACCAGGTAAGACTTTTATTTGAAATATTTAAACACAAAAGTAAACATGAATTCAGGAATACAAATAGAATAGATAATTTTCTACTTCTAATTTCTTTGAAACTACAAAAAAGGTATTTATGTTTTCTTCAAATTATGTGTAAATTCTTGAACATTAAACTGTGAATTACCAGAAAAACAAAACCCCATTGAACAAGTTCAAACAAAAAAGTGTAGGATAAATTGAATTAGAAAATAATGAGAAACAATTGATTTTCAAACTTAGGAGAAACTCATAATTTGATTTGAAAAGATTTTATTTTTAAACAGAAACTGAAATGAGTTAATTTAAACTGTTCATGAAAAGTATAAATTTATTCATTTATTTTCTGCAAGTATGGAAAACAACAAGTAAATCAATTTAAGTTAAAATATGATTTACTTTGAAACCAAACGAACGTGAACATAATTAAATTGAGGAGTAATAGAACAAAAGGATGTGTGCTATTTTATGCTTGTATTTATATGTATTTAATTTACATACTGCAAATACACCTTTATTTTTGTTATTAAATTTATTCGATTAATGATATTTATGTTTTAAAACGATGAAAGGAACAACTTTTAAACTGTTTTTTCTTCAAACAAGATTTGTGTTAAACTGTTTGTGAAGGATTGTATTTGATTGATTGGAACCATGCATGCTTGATAAATGAATGTTCATGTCATGTTTTTGGAAAGTTACCTTCCGGGACGGGTGCCGAATATGGGTTATTAGAGAGTGTAGGTTTGCTTTTCCAAAACTGCTTTATTTGTCGTGCATGAAATTTTACTTGGCCAAGTAGCTTGAGGACCATTGAAATAGATGGAATTATTGAAATCTCTACCATATCCTAGTATCGAACTTGCTTGTTTCTTAAATGAATTAGAAAAATGAAAATGCTTATGGTTTTACTAGTTATACTAGCCACGCACTAGATTCCATCTTGCTTGTAGACTGTTTTTTGCTAAGCGATTAGTGCAGGGTTGGGTATTCTTTGAATGATTTAAGAATTTCGGGGAAGCATAAGCTTCGAGGTTGGGCGGAAAAAGTGCCTAATCCTTGTTCTCATCTTCATTTTGAAGCTTTTCTATTGGATTGAAGATCAAAGGATGTCGTCTTCACTTATGTTATATTGTATTCTGTAATTATGTATTGACAAGCTTAAGTCGGTTGAATGCCTAAGTCTCGAATTGTAACTTATATTACAACTTCTTATGTATGAATATCATTGAAGTGTATTATGACACATGTATTTATTTATACTGGAATTGTCTAATTGAATCTATCTTATCAACTTTAAGTCTTGTTTTGGAATTGACTGGTTTTTTATGATGTCTAAATGAATGAATTGTCGACTCTAGTTTGAATATAAATGAAATTATTTAAAGTTTTGTCGATGTTTGATTTAAAGAGTTTCACTCTTTACACCAAAACTTGACTCACAGAAAATAGATGTGACCTATGATGAGAATTTGTATGTCTTGTCCTTTAAACAACAAAGAACAAGGAAATTAATTGGCCTTTACTGTATTTGATCTAACCTAGAGACATTCAACTAGCATTTTCCCCAGCAGAGTTACCAATCTGTTGGTGTTTTTTAATGAACCAATCTTAATCTCATTAGTTATCTATGAATTTTCCAAACTCAGTTATCAATAACTATGAGGATTGACCAACAAATAGGTGAAATCTTTCTAGGCTTTCCCTCTACACTTTGGCCTCTGCAAAACCCAAGAGGGTGATCCCTACAATGTATCTTCTGATACTCTTGTTCCAATTATCATATACATTGTAATTCAAATAGATAATTCTCCTTTAATTCTTTAACAGATGAAATACTTTAAAGATTTGGCTAACCTTCATGGTAATATCTAACTTAAACATGAGAAAATATTATGATTCAACTCGACATACATTCACATGTAAAATGGAGTTTATAGTTGATTTTGAATGTAACTACTATGAAAGATCTAGGAAACTATAACATAGCATGACTAATGCCTTATCGTAGGGTAGAGAATTCTAAACCATGTAAATAAAAATATACAACAATATTATTCCTATCATAGAAATTCCTATCAATTATGGGTTACATAATTAATAGTAGAAACTTAACTAGCAATACTCAGTGATCCATGCAAACATTCACATAAACCTTCATTCATGTTAATACATGTTTAACTCATTCTTTGAACAAGTGTAATAATCATGAATAAACATTCAAGGAAATATAAGAAGATAAATAGAAGTAATCTTTGTTTGCTTTCTATTCATAATCGATGTAAAGTATACAATGGAGAACACTGGCCTTAAATATTTGCCAAATATATTCCAAAATATGACAGTATTGTTAACATATTCACCATTACAAAACTCAAAAGACTCTTAGAACCTAAAATAGACTAAATTTATATTACTTAGACCTGGTTACAAAACTTCTTTGAGATCAATCCGCTAGTAATCCCGTACAATTCGCCTTGACTTCCCTTTTATAAGAACAAAGGAGAAAAACAAGCTTCGAGCAAAATTGTACACATGTCATGTTTTCATTTGACAATCACATTTACATCGAAAGGCAATTTTATTTGCCCAAATATGAGGGAGAATTTTACATAAGAAAAAAACCATTTCTCATTTGTTGATGAAGATTCCCCTGCCTTCCAAAAGGCTCTTTCAGTCGGTGCAAAATATTCTTTCCACAAGCAATGCACTTGTTCCACATGCTCCAAAACTTGTAGATGAAAGTATAAAATGAAATAGAAAACACCAAATCCCTTCCACGTTTGCATTCCATGTCATCATATTTGAACTAGAGAGAGTACAATATATGAACATTGATATATCTAAGGGCTAATCTGTACTAGTTCCAGGCCATGTATTGTACTTCTCCTATTCAAATCTATGTTATTGCAGACACAAAACTAAAATTCCAACCAACACTCTCAATTGCAACAACTTATATGTGTAGGATGTCAACATATTTAGACTTCCATAGCACAAATTATTCCTTAATAGGCCAATCAAACCCCATGATCTTATTTGCCTTTGTCCTATATAAGTTATAATTGACTACCACCTGATTTGCCTCTTTGTCAAATTCTTCCAGGAAGATAACTGTGTGGGTTAACTTATCCATACCTTTGTGGGTTAAATTCTCCCGCCTTCTAAAAGGCTCTTTTAGTCGGTGCAAAATATTCTTTCCACGAGCAATGCACTTGTTCCACGTGCTCCAAAACTTGCAGATGAAAAGAATAAAATGAAGTAAGCAGAAAGCACCAAAGCCCTTCCACGTCTGCATTCCATGCCATCATATTTAAATTGGAGAGAGTACAATATCCGACATTGATATATCTAAGGGCTAATATATACTAGTTCTAGGCCATGTATTGTACTTCTCCTACTAAAATCTATGTTATTGTAGACACAAAACCAAAATTCCAACCAACACTCTCAACTACAACAACTTATATGTCTAGGATGTCAACATATTTAGACTTCCATAGCATAAATTATTCCTTAGTAGGCCAATCAAACCCCATGATCTTATTTTCCTTTGTCCTATATGGGCTATAATTGACTACCACCTGATTTGCCTCTGTCAAATTCTTCCAGGAAGATACCTATGTGGGTTAACTTATCCATACTATTTTTCAACATGTCCACATCTACCCCATCATAGATTAGCTTGCTCTAAGTGGCTATCACCTTATTGGATTGGTCCTTCCATTCTTGTAAATATTTAACTTGACCATTTTCATTTAAGATATCTAGAAGCAGATTGAAGATCCGCTCATCAAAATTCTTCACCAATTCCTTTATTTTCATTTCTAGGGGCTTAATCAACCCTTGGGAATCTGTTATGCCATTAACAAACCTAAGGGTTGGGATAATTTTTGAAGGATTATTAGCATCATGCAATGACCCAATGACCATATCTCTCAAAATTTGTGTCCTGGGGATCCATCTATCCATTAAGGGGATATAAACCTCTTTATCCCTATCAAAATTTCTTATTGCATCATGCATCAAACATCAAAGCATAGTTAGAATTAATGCTAATCAATCTCTTGTCAATCCCATTATTTAGATGTTGTAACACCACAGTCATAATCTTTAGAATGCACATACGAATTAGCTCATCCTGTTGCTTACACCTATCCTCATAACTCTTTAAATTTTCCATCAAATCCTCCATGTTAATCTCCTCAGTTTGAGGTGCATTTGAAGTATATGGAGCTGATGGTGAAATTTGCACATCCTCAGATTCATGAGGTATAGCCTTAGTTTGGATTGGAGGAGGTGAAATGATTGGGGAAGATGAAAAATGTGGTTGTGGAGAAGGGGGAAGAAAAATTATGGCTTGAGATGGGCTTGGTTGCGTAGACTAAAATATTTGCTTCCACAAGGCCATTTGTGTTTGTATTTCTACAAGATTCTGTTGACTTATATTATATTCTTCCACTATATCATTATATTGAGTTCTAAATTTATCACTCCCTTCAGTTAGGGATTCAACTATGACCTTAGTAAATTGAGCTACATTGACATTCATTGTAGTTGCTTCAAGGGTTGAGGTGTTTGATACTATTTTGATGATCAACCCTCCCCTGAATCTTGGAGCTAGTTCTACAACCTCAGGCTTCTTGGTACTTGGGGCCAAGGCCCAAATGGTGAGTGTGTCCCACTAGGAGATGAAATTTGATCCTTGCAAGGCCAATATGACCTCCTCCTTAGTGTTAAATATGGGGCATCATGTCTCTTGATAGTGTCAAATGTTATAGCTGATGCCAATTCCCATTTCGGTAGTAACAAAACTCCACTCTTCCTAACCAACTCCCTGCCTTTTTCTGGAATGATGTTCAAGTATTCATTCCTCATTTTTTTATAGACCTCAGCCTCTATACTTTCCTTTGGAACTTCAGGTCGTTCACTTTCCTTCTTCTCTACTTCCAACACATATCCATCCTCCATTACCTTCCACACATATTCTTTAAATGCTTGTGTTTTAACGAATGCATCATCATCAATGAAACTTTCACAAGCTTTAACCCTCACATCTTCTGAGCTATTAATCCCACTCAAATCTACCTTGCTCAATCAAAGACTTAAAGTTTGTGGATCTGTATCTCTTTGAGGGGATGACATTCCTTGCCTTATTTCATCCCTTGTTACAAAAATCTCTTCATCTAAATCATTCGTAGGGTAGTCAACAAGGCTAGTTGTCTCAAATCTTTCCCTTTTTATTTGTGGCTCCTTTGGAGAGGATGTCTCTCTGGTTGGTGAATCGAACTCAATTATTACTGGAGTAGATGAATGTGGTGGTGACAGTGGTGGAAATTTTTTTTGTGGAGAGGGTGCTCTAGAATCCTCTGGTTGTATAGGAGTTGCAGTTTTCAATTGCCTCTTTATTGTACTCTTCCTCCTTGCATATATGTGTACCCTTTTGGGGAGTTGCTAAGTTGGTTTCTCTTCTACCATGGGGGATTTTCCCTTTGTCTTTCACTACTCTTTCCTCTTTCAAAATTGCAACAACATTTTCAAACTTCTGAATACCTGTCTCTATTTTCAAAATTATATCGCCAATATCTTTCAAAGCCTCAAAATTAGGGTCTTTAACCCTTCTTTATTTCTCCAACTTCACAAAAACAACCTATTTTCTCATCTTGTCCTCCTGAACTTTGAGGTCAAAAACATTTTTGATGAGATCATCAGGGAAAGAATGGGTATGAACATGCTTCCCTTCTTTGATCCTATCCATGAACCAAACCATAAATCCCTTAGGGTCATATCTTCTATATGCCTGAATTTTCATTTCATAGAGCTTGAGATGATAATAAAAAATGTTTCTCCACCCATTGGTTGTCATGAAAAAATCAGAAAAGATAGTATAGTTTGGGAAGAATTTTCCCTTTCTGTTCTCAAATAGGTATAGATCATTAAAATTGCCCAGCTTCCACATGAACCCAAGAAAACCAATTCTCAAAAAGGAAGTATGTGGGGTGTTTTCCTTATTCCATATATCCTGATAACTGTGCAATCCATATATGGGATTACGTATCCCCAATTATGACAAATATTCAAATTATGCCTTCTTTCTACTCGCCTTAAGAATTCATGTAACTCATGTGGAATTCTAGGCACATCCACCATCAAATCTCTTCTCAACATGGAGGAAAAAGTGTTTGTAGCAATGACAAAAATAGTTTTTTGCTCATGCCTATCTAGTAAGAGGGTCCATGTTTGAACAAGCATTACCACACCACCCTCTACTCTCTTCAATTCCATCTCCTTCCCAAAATAGTTTGCACCCCTATATAAAAACATGTGCATAGAAAGAGAAAACCACCAAAACCTCATGAATGATTCCCCATTCTTCAATGCTACTAAGCCCTTGTGTATTTCCTTTAATAGGTATGTAGAAAAATCATATAAAGTATTAATGTTGGGGTATTGAATGTTTGAAGCCATATACATTTGTGCGATTGGCATGTTGGAAGAGGGATCAGACCCAAAAATATGACAAAGGGAGTAGAAAGTATTTGATAGGGAGGGGTTCCTTATTAGAAGGTCCCAAAACAATCCCTCTCTTCCCCTTACCTACTGACCCCAAAAAGTGAGATAGTATCAAAACTCTTAAAATGTGTCTCACTTTCTCATATTCTTCCCTCAACTTATTTTCATTTATCTTCACCATGTCCCTTTTCCACTTGTTCAACTTGAATACTTCTGTAATTTCATCCCTTGTGACCAAGAGCATATCTTTCCCACCATAGGTTATGACTACCCTAACAAGAGGGTTATAATTGGTAGCAACAACCTTCAAGAGATCAACATCCACATACATATTAGGAACCACCAATTTGGCCATGTCTAATCTCCATGGGTTGCAAAGTGGAATATTGGCATTTATATTGTCGAACCAGCCTTGGAAGAGAGACCATCCAGAGTACAAAAATGTAGCATCTTTAATTGCACATTGTCGGTTGACAATACCTTCCTTAACCCCAGGGTCTTGAAACATGGATTTTCGTAACTGTTTCTTAGTGGTTGAGGGTTTCAATTGGTCAATCAAATCCTGGACCAAGGGTCTTCCTTTCGGTTGAGAACCAGAGGCTTGGAATTTTGGTTACATTGTCTTAAGTAATTCGAACCAGGGCTTGACTGATTGAAAAATAGGGCTCTTACATTTTCAAGTAAATACTTGCACAAATGAGTGACTAAAATCACAAATGTATAGAAATCTAATGAATGTAAAACTTTAAAAGAAGCCCTACTTAGAAACTAGATAAAAAATGCAATTGAATGGAAACTAGGGTAATTTTAAGCTCAAAATTTGTGAATTTTATTGGTTTGCAATGCTAAAAACCCTAAATTAACAATGCCAAACACCTGAAATTCTCTGCAACAGCTTCAAATTTCTTTGGAAATGCTTTTATAACGCTTTTGTAATCAACTACAAGGTTTAAAGCAAGCTTTTATGGCAAAAAAGCCTTCAATTCGATAGAAAACTATCAACTCCACCATTATTGCTCACTCACGTGAACCCGAACAACTTAATGATGTCCTTTTAGAAACTTTGAATTCCTACCATTGATCTCATCATGATATGGATCAATGTGTGGCTCATATGGAATCAAAGATATTTGAATTTTTTCCTTTTGTTGAATTGACATCCACCATGCTTTATTTTTGCCAAGTGTGCATCCTTTTCATCAGCTTCGTGGCCCGATTGTGCTTTACAAGCTGCCAGAGGATCCACATGTCATCAACCCACTAGCCTTCTAAAATCTGCATGATTTAGATCTACGATCATGGGCTAGTGGACAATGTCCCAGATCAACCCAATGACCTTCAACATGTACTCTCTTTAATCTCTAGGATAGTGATCATGATGCATATCTTCCTTCGATGATGAATGATCAAGATAAAAAAATATCATGGGGCGATTTTGCACGTGCACTAAAAGTCCATTACTAGAACAACTTTTAACATTCTCATAGTCACCCAAAGTATTACACTAGATATTTCCATGCCCTCAATAGTCTCGTAGATGATGGAAATCATGCCATGTGGTGCTTTCTTGCTATTCCTCCATGAGCTGAGATCTGATAGTGGGTACCTCATAGGTTAGCTGGGAATGTTCAAGATTCACCTATTAGAATTCATCTTAGTCATCGATATGAATGCCTTTTATCATCAGTGCCTTTGAAGAGTGTTAGGACCTACCATGAGGGTAGACAGGTGTCACCCGCCCGCTATCCCTCCATCTTTTTATCATAATATTTTATTCCCACGAGCTAGTGAGCAACCAATAAGATACATTCAGTGGGACCTATCGATCGTTTCTTAAAGGTTTTAAAAGGAATGTGCATTAAACAGTGACTTAAAAGGGGTCATTTTCTTATGATGACAAGGTAAATGGACTTAGGTATTATTATAGATTTAGACTTAGGAGTCAAGGAAAATATGTGAGGTACTTTCAAACCAATATAACATTTG
Organism: Sequoiadendron giganteum; assembly: GCA_007115665.2. NCBI lineage: Eukaryota > Viridiplantae > Streptophyta > Pinopsida > Cupressales > Cupressaceae > Sequoiadendron > Sequoiadendron giganteum. The sequence goes on from CM021107.1 coordinate 414,788,923, forward strand.
ACATGAATAAAATAGTCCAATGGATAGCGACCAATAAACTAGGCAAAGGGACCAGTAAATAAATGAATTTGATGGCTTAAGTTGCAACTTGGGGAATCGAGAAGCAACTAATACTAGTCAACTGTAAATTAGAATGCATAGAGGGGTTCCAATACTAAAGATTTTTTAAAAGGTTTAGGGCATAGACAAAAACCTTAGAAAAAAGGTAAGACCAAAACCATAAGCCACAAGACACATCTAGACCAGAAAAGATAGCCAAATTTTTCATTTAAAATCATTTGAACACAAAAATTTTAGGGGTTCCACCAGATTCTATGTCAAAGGGGGAGAAAAATGTATTTTTTTTCCTTTTCCATTGATGTCAAAGGGGGAGAGAAAGAGAGTCATGTGAAAAAGTTTTTTTATACAAATGGAGAGAGAGAGAGATGTCATGTGAAAGAGAAAAAGTTGAATGGGGGAGAGATAGAGAGAATTTTGCAAGGTTGTTGTGTATGTTGTCTTTGATGGTTTTTCACATCTTGTGTTTACATCAATGAAAAAGGGGGAGATTTTTGCAAGTATGAAGGTGTTGTCATTGGTGATAGTTGTGCAGTGGTTGAGAGAGATTGTTTCTTTGATTAGTTGCATTATGCTGTCATCAGTTAAGTTACTGGTGTTATCCTCTGGTGTTACTTTGATAAGCTTTTGTTTATGATTGTGGTAGTGATAAAGATTTCAATGATATTGAGAAAATTGATAAAATGAGGAAACGGGGCATTTCAGAGATGTTCTAGTTTTGATTCACATTTATTCTGGGTCAAACATTTGCTTGTGTTGTTTGGATATGTTGGATAGAGGTATTCAAAGTTTCTATATCCAAAATTTTATCTTTTGGATCGATGGTCAGAGGAAGTTATGCTCACTAGTGTGTGGACTAGATTTAGAGTGTTTCTTATAAAGGTGTTTGGGAGAAAAAAAAAATTCTCCATGTTTCTCTGCAGTTTTTCTTTAGGTCTTGCGATTGTAAAGGTATGTTGATGGTTTTGATCTCATGTCTGCATCAAGAGGATTCATGTTCTAGTGCTCCAAAAGATGGTTGTAGAGTTGTGGTGTTTGGCAATGTAGTTTGAGTGTACAAGTTGTGTACGTTCTGAAGGTGTGAATTGTTGTGAAGTATTTTGATGGATTTCAAGATGATAGAGGAATATTCTAAATTTTTATGAAGCATGGTGTGTGGTTCATAAGCCATCCTTGGACTTGAGGAAGCGTTTACTTCAAAGTCTAATGGTGTTTGCATAGGTAATGGCTGACCTGGTGTTTACACTATATCCGAAGATGTTTAAGTATTGATGAAGGTGTAGCATGGCGTGGGTGTTTTTTTGGGCCCCAATTAAGTTTTATATTGGTCCAATTTCATTCCTATCCACTACCAAAATGCTTAGTGCTAACCTATTTTGAATTTGAAAAGCGTAAGGTGTGTATGACAACTTGACATTTTTTAAAGTTATGGATGGTATAAATGCAAGGTGAATTGATGTGAGATGGGGTGTGGAATAGAGTTGATTGTTGTGATGTGAAATTAAGTGTAGAAGTGTGAAATGCAATGTGAGCTATAATGCAAGATTTTTGAATGCAATGAGCTGAGGTATCTTGATCTCTTTAAGGAAAAAAGTGTTGTTGAAGCTATTGTGGTGGAATCTTCATTGCATTAAGATCATGTTCTTTGTGTAACATTATATCTTCTTTCTTCTTTCTATTCTGGTAGTGAGCCTGGGATGTGAACCTTTTGTGGATAGTGTGTCATATTCTGGCATCGAGCCTCTTTATATCGATTTTGCAACTACTTATATTGTGAGCTAATCCTCACAATGGTTTTTCCATTCTAGGGTTTTCCACATAAATATGGTGTTTTCTTCTATATGGTGTTGGTTGTTTCAGGTTTTTTATCTTCTTTTCATGTTTAAACATTATAACATATTAAGGCTTTAATTAATGAATGTGGATCTGATTACTATTGAGGGTTTTTGATGTTTTAATTTGGTACAATTGATTCACCCCCCCTCTCATTTGTCTTGTTCATTCAACAAATATTCCATAGGTTGAAGGGAATTATGATAGAATTTGAACTACAATATTGTGTTAGGAGATTTATGTGTTTGCACGTGAATTTGGTTAGTAACTCAAAGTCTTTGAGCTGTGATTATTGGCTATGTTCTTGTAGATATTTTGGTGTTGTTCGTTGATAGTCTTTGAGCTGTAACTTGCTACACTTGGTACCATTCAAATCATCATGTAAAGTAATAGAAGACGTGCTTTTGTGGATTTTCTTGTTATCATCACTTGCTGGTATCATTCAACTTATTCTTACGTCTAACTGAATTGGATATTCATCAGTATTGCTCCAACTAGTTTTTTGTAGTTTGTTGCATTTTGTAAACATCAAGGAAATCTATTGTAAACTTGTAAAAGGAAACATATATTCTAAAAGAAGAGAATAGGATGATGGAAATTTTGAAATTATGAAGGTATAGTAATTGATGTAAACAGGATTGTGTTGTTATTGATGTCAACTATGTAGTGGTTGACAGAGATTGTTGTAGAGGTGTGTTATGGTTTTGCTCTGCATTTCTTCTAGGGTGAAGATTTGCTTGTGTGGTTCAAATATGTTGGTTAAAGGTGTTCAAAGATTATATATTCAAAATTTTTGGTGATAGATCATTGTACATAAGAAGTTATGTTCACCAATGTGTGAACTGTGCATTATAGAGGTGTATTGGAGAAATGTCTTTTCTCCACATTTCTCTACAATTGTGTTTTAGGACTTGCAGTTCTAAGTGAGATTTGTTGGTGTTGGTCTCTTGCTTGTGTCAAGAGAATTTGTGCTTTGCTGTTCTAGAAGATGGTCTTCCGAGTAACAGTGTTCAACAGAGTTTCCTGAGTGTATAAACTCGTAGATTCTTCAAGTGAACATTTTTTTGAAGAAATTTATTATTTTTTAGGATGTTTTTGGATCATGTTCATGTGAAGTTTGTTGTCTAGAAGTTATGGATCGATCAAAGAAAGCATGTAGTCAAAATTTTAATGGTGTTTGCACAAGTAATGGTCAAACTGGTGTTTACACTACATGCAAAGCATCTTTGAAGTTTGTGGAAGCATGTTGAGGCATGTTAGGACAGATTTGGGTCTTAGCTAAGGATTTATGTGGCCTGCCTTCGTTCTTATTCACTACAAGAATGTTTTAGCACCAACCTAATTTGAATTTGCATGTTTGAGGTGCATTATCGACATTGGAGAGGGTTTCAATGTTGAGGACGGTATAAGTATGAGTGGAATTGTTGAAGGATGTTAATATATATGCAAGATAGATGTGTGTGTGAAGTATATGATGCGAGTGATGCAAAATTGAGTAGAGCAGTGCAAACTTTCAAGTGTTGGATTACCGTATGCAGTGAGTAGAAGGTGTCTGCAATCATTCAAACAGATTGTGAAGGTGTTGGAGATATTGTGGTGGAATCTTTGTTGCATTGAGATCATGTTCTCTATGTAATATTTCTTCTCTATCTTATTTTTGTACTCTAGCACTGAGCCTTTGTACTAGTTTTTCTATTAATTATATTGTGACCTAATCCTTGCCATGGTTTTTCCCTTCTTGGATTTTCCACATAAATTTGGTGTTCTCTTGTGTATGGTGTTGAGTTGTTTAAGTTTCTATTACATGCTTTTCATGTTAAAACTTCATAATAGATTGGTTTAATGAATGCTTGTGGATCTGAATGTTAATGAGGGTTTTGGTGTTTTGATAAGATACAAATGATTCACCCCCTGCATCTTAGTTGTCTTATTCATTCAATAATTGGTATCAAAGCAAGGCTCCTTGGAGAAAATATTAACAACATGAGGTAGATCTGGGATGGAAAATAAGAAGGAGATCCCTATGTTTGATGGAACATACTATGCATTATGGAAAGTGGAGATGGAAGGCTATTTGGTTTACCTTGGATATGATGGTTTGCAAGAAATAAAAACTAATTGCAGTATACCTACAAATGGACCGAGAACAAGTGATGAAATCAAGTCCTATAAAATAAATGGTAAAGCAAGGTTTGTTCTTTTGAGTAGTCTTGCAAACTCTAAATTAGTGAAAGTTATGGATTTGAAAACTGCTAAAGAAATTTGGGATAAGTTGGAAAGTATTTATGAATGAGATATTATGGTCAAACAAGCTAAGATGAAGAATCTAAAGACATAATTTGAGAGCTTTTGAATGTCTGAAGAAGAAAATATCACAAGCTCCATGTAGAGAGTTGATGAAATTGTCAGTGCAATCAAAGGTTTTGGAGGAAAGGTCAAAGAAGCTAAAGTGGTAAAGAAAATTCTTAAAACCCTTACTAAAGCTTACAATTATAATTTTTTTGCTATTGAGGGATCTCAAAACCTAGATTAGTATTCTAGAGATCAATTGTATGGCTCTTTAACTCCATTTGAGATGAGAGAGTTTGCTACTAACAATGGTGCAAATATTGAGACTAATTTTAAGGTTGCTAAAACCAAGAAGACTAAAGAACTAGTTTAGGAAGATATTGATGATGTGGAGGATAATTTTTGAGAAGGATGAGAAGAGGTACTGGTAAGTATAAAGGTGAATTACCTTTCAAATGTTTCATTTGTGGAAAAATAGGTCACTATACTTCAATATTCCCAAATAGATCTATCAATGAAAAAAATAAGGAGAATAAAGGTAAGGAAGTTAAGAAAAGCTATTATGTTAGAGAAAATGTTGGTATTTCTAATTGATGAATTTGATTATGGAGATCCTAATGAAGATGAATGTTTGTTCTTGGATTTAAAAGATGAATTTATTTCTACTAACTCTAAAAGGTGTGTGAAGGAAAGTTCTCCAGAGACAAAGGAGACAAAGATGAAGGCTGAAGATACTTTGGTATCTTCTTTTCATGTTAGACAAGATAAGAACTATTAGATCATTAATAGTGGCTTCTCGAATCATATGACTGAATACAAGAGTAAGTTTGTTAAACTTGAAAAATATGATGGAGGACTTGTTAGATTTGGAGATGATTTAGGTGCTAAGATTTGTGGAATAGGTTGAATCAATTTTGATTGCAAGCATAATATTGACAATGTTTACTATGTCAAGGGTTTAAGACATAACCTTTTGAGTGTTGGAAAAGTGTGTAGTAAGGATACAATCTTATGTTTCAGGATGGTGGATGTGAGATCAAAAAAGGGCCTAGAACTATGATTGTTGTTGGAAAGAGGACAGATGGAAATGTTTATTAGTTCAAGGGTGCTTATGGTCATTGTTTAATGAATCAGATTAATGAAATCTGGCTATGACACCAGAGGATGTGTCACATCAATTTTGATAATTTGGTTAGGATCAGTTCATTTCAAGCAGTACGATATTTTCCAAGGATTACAAAGCCTATCAATGATGTCTACAAGGAATTTCTTGTTGGAAAACAAACAAGAAAAAGTTTCAAGGGTAAAGAACAATCTTCTATTGGATTGTTGGAATTAGTGCATACATACCTTTGTGGTCCTACAAGAGTGAGAAATATACAAGGTGATAGGAATTTCATACATTTAATTGATGATTATTCTAGAATGACATGGATTACTTTTCTTAGAGAAAAATATAAAGCCCTAGATAGATTCAAAACATTTAAAGTTATGGTTGAGAATGTAATGGATTTGAAGATCAAATGTTTGAGGTTTGAAAAAGATGGATAATTCACCTCGAATGAAATTAACATGTTTTGTGAGAATCATGGCATAAAGAGGCATTTTTCTACCCTTAGAACTCCTCAACAAAATGGAGTGGTTGAAAGGAAAAACAAGATTGTTCAAGAAATTGCAACGATTATGATGAAAGAAGCTAATATATTGGAAGTCTACTAGAGAGAAGTAATTCATACTATTTTTTACATACTTAATAGAGTTCAAGAAAAAAAAAACAATACAAAGACTCTCGATGCATTGTGATATGGAAGGATCTCTACTTTCAAGTACTTTAGAGTGTTTCAAATCAAATTCTATATCAGAAGAGATGAAGAAAACTTAGGAAAGTTTGATGTAAGGTCTGATGAAAGAATCTTCCTTGGATATTCTACTAGAAGAAAAGCTTATAGATGTTACAATAAAATATTGAGAAAGATTGTTGAGAGTGAAAGTGTCAAAGTGGATGAAGATCTACAAAATTTAGTGGTGATAGACGGATATGAATTAGATGAACCTGCCTGTAGAGAAGAAGAAGAAGAAGAAGAAGAACAAAAAGCTAAGGAACAAGAAGCACAAGATGAAGAGGAAGAAGCTCTAGAAAAGACCCCTAGAACCCCTAAGTATGTAAGAAGAAATCATTTTAAAAAACATATCATTGGCGACAAAAGAAAATGAGTGTTGACAAGAAGGAAAGTTGTTGAAGAAGAGGTAAATTTATGTCTACTTTCTAAAGTTGAACCTAATACAGTGATTGAGGCATGTAAGGATGAACATTGGATGAAACCTATGGAAGATGAGCTTATGCATATTTTGAGAAGAATCAGACTTGTGAACTTGTCCCAAGACCAACAAATAGAAACATAATTGGATCTAAGTGGGTGTTCAGAAACAAACTAAATGAGAATGGACAAGTGGTAAGAAACAAGGCAAGGCTTGTGTGTAAAGGCTATGCACAAGTTGAAGGACTAGACTTTGAGGAGACATTTTCTCTGGTGGATAGAATGGAAGCAATTAGGATGTTTTTAGATTTTGTAGCACATAAGGATTTTAAAGTTTATCAGATGGATGTGAAGTCTTCTTTCTTCAATGGAGAGTTGGAAGAAGAAGTATACATGGAACAATCATAAGGATTTCAGTTGTCAAATAAACCTAATATGGTTTGAATATTGAAGAAGGGATTGTATGGATTGAAGCAAGCTCCTAGAGATTAGTATACAAGGTTAGATAAGTATTTGCTACAATGATTAAATAAAGACACTATAGATAGTAACCTTTACTTTAAGGTTGAGAAAGATAAAATCTTGATTGTAGTTTTGTATGTTGATGGCATATTTTTTGGAGGAAATGAAGCTATGTGTAAGAAGTTTGCAGAAGAGATGCAAAAAGAGTTTGATATGTATATGTTTGGGGAGATGAATTTCTTCCTTGGGCTACAAATCAATCAAATAAATAAAATTATATTCATTTCACAATTAAAGTATGTCAAAGAAATGTTGAAGAAGTTTGGAATGGAAGACTCCAAACTAGTATGTACCCTATGGTTATTGGTTGCAAACTGAGCAAGAATGATGAATCCCCCAAGGATGATGAGAGCAATTGTAGATCTATGATTGGTGGAATTCTATATCTAACTACTACTAGACCGAATATCATGCATGCAGTTTGTTTTTTGGCTAGATTTCAAGAAGATCCTAGAGAGTCACATGTTACACAAGTGAATAGTATATTCATATACCTAAAGGGAACTCTAGATCATGGCTTATGGTATCCAAAAGATACTAATTTCATATTGAGTGCTTACATAGATGTATATTGGGCTAGTTGTGTGGATGAAAAAAAAGTACAAGTGGTGGTGAATTCTTTCTTGGATGTATATTGGTGCCATGGCTAAGTAAGAAACAACATTCAGTTTATTTATCTACTAAAGAGGCTAAGTGTATTGCAGCAACATCTTGCTACACACAAGTGTTGTGGATGAGGAAAACATTGAAGGATATCATAGTGGTGTATGATGAGCCTATTTCTATCTTTTGTGACAATACAAGTACAATAAAAATTTCAAAGAATCTAGTGATGTATTCAAGGACAAAACATATTTCAATCAAATATCACTTTCTAAGAGAGAAGGTTGTGGAGAATGAAGTGAAGCTTTAATATGTGCCTACAATGGATCATATTGCTAACATATTCATTAAGGCTCTTCCTAAGGATACTTTTGAGTATCTCAGAGAGAAGTTAGGGGTCATTGCCACTCCTTCTCTGAACTAGATGCATAAGGAGATGCATCAGTCTAGTGGATCTATGGATTCACTCCTTGTCTAGATTGATTTTGGTGGCTACCTCTCAGGAAGAGTAGGTAGTGATATTGAAAATTATTGCAGATTGGTGTGTGCTCCTAAGGGGGAGGATTTAGAGAAGTTGCAAGTATCTTGGTTCAATGTCAAAGGGGGAGAACAACGCAAAAAAAATTATCCTTTACCATTGATGTCAAAGGGGGAGAGAATCATGTGGAAAAGTGTAAGGTATCAAGAGGAGAAAGTTGTGTATGTTGTTGAATCATTATTGTCAAAGGGAGAGTGAAGCATGTGAAAAAGAATAAGTTGAAAGGGGGAGAGAAAAATATTGTGTAAGTTGTATAATCAATAATAAAAGAAAGGAGAGTTGTCTTTGATGGTTTTTCATATCTTGTGTTGTCACCAATGACAAAGGGGAAGATTTTTACAAGTACGAATTTGTTGTCATTGATGTCAATAGGCTTGTGTTGTCATTGATGTCAATTGCGTTGTGGTTGAGAGAGATTGTTGTAGACGTGTGTTTTGGTTTTTCTCCACATTTCTTCTAGGTTGAAGATTTTCTTGTGTGGTTAAAATATGTTGGTTACATGTGTTCAAATATGATATATTCAAAATTTATGGTGATGGATCATTATGTGAAAGAAGTTATGTTCACCAGTGTGTGAATTGTGCTTTATAGAGGTGTCTAAGAGAAATGTCTTTTCTTTGTATTTCTCTATAGTTGTGCTTCAGGTCTTATAGTTATGAGTGAGATTTGATAGTGTTGGTATCTTGCCTATGTCAAGAGAATTTTTGGTTTGGTCTTCTGGAAGATGGTCTTTCGAGTTGTAGTGTTTGGCATAGTTGTCTAAGTGTACAAACCTTGTACATTATTCAGGTGAAATTTGTTGCAAAGAAGTTTGTTAGTTTTAAGGATTTTTTTGGATCATGTCCAAGTGAGGTTTGTTTTCCAAAAGTTATGGATCAATCAAAGGAAGTGTGTACTTAAAAGTTTAATGGTGTTTGCATGGGTAATGACCGACCTAGTGTTTACACTACAAGCGAAGCATCTTCAAAGTTTTTGGAAGCATGTTGAGGCACACTAGGATAGATTTGGGTCCTAGCTAAGGGTTTGTGTGGTTTGCCTTCATTCCTATCCACCGCAGTGATGTTTTGGCACTGACCTAATTTGAATTTGCACATTTGAGGTGCATTACTGACCTTGGAGAGGGTTTCAAGGTTGAGGATGGTATAAGTATGAGCTGAATTATTGAAGGAGGTTAAGATAGATGTAAGATAGATTTGTGTTGGAAGTATATGATGCGAGTGATGTGAAATTGAGCAAAACAATGCAAAATTTTAAGTGTTGGATTACCAAATGCAGTGAGCAGAAGGTTTTTGCAATCATTCAAATAAACCATGAAGGTGTTGGAGCTATTGTGGTGGAATATTTGTTGCATTGAGATCATGTTCTTTGTGTAACATTTCTTCTCTATCTTCTTTTTGTACTCCGGTAGTGAGCCTTTGTACCAGGGTTTTGCTATTACTTATGTTATGAGCTAATCCTCACCATGGTTTTTCCCTTCTTGGGTTTTCCACATAAATCTATTGTTCTCTTATGTGTGGTATTGAATTCTTTAAGTTTTTGTTATCTACTTTTCATGTTAAATATTCATAACAGATTAAGGGTTTAATGAATGCTTGTGGATTTGAATGTTAATAAGGGTTTTGGTGTTTTGATAAGATACAACTGATTCACCCCCCAGTTATCTTGTTCATTCAATAGGAAACACCCCTATGGATAGTTGTAGTGTACATAAGCATAGTTTAAACTAGTTGATTTAGTTAGCAATAAGAAGGGAGTCTCCCCTTTATGAGAGGAGAGATTAATTTCTCATCATAGGTGTAGTTGAAACTACCATTTTGTAATTGTTAAAGGAATTACGAAATATTCACCCAACAAAACAAAGATACAAATTAAACTACAAATGAATATCATTCAAATCTTCACTAATTTAGATATACAAGACAAAATATAATCTAAAAATTTACTAATTTGGCTCATGCCTCTATCAAAGGCATCGAAGATGATATTGCTTCTTCAATGCCATACTCCATTGTGGTATGAATAGCAAGAGGAGTATCAACTGATGTTAGCATCTTAAAATGAAACATCATTATTCAATCACTAGAATCTACCTGATATTATTTTTCAAGCCATCAATGATTAAAAATAGATAAACTTACCTTAGTGAAATACTGATGACTACCTTGACAAGTAGGTGTTGATGTCGAAGGCCCAACATTAACTTATTCAACTTAAAATGTGAGCTATAAGATTAACATTCATATAAGATTAAAATATTCAAATGCATTATATTTTTTATTTCTTTACTAGTTACATACCTATGGACTCGACATCATGCAATCAAGAGGAAAATGGTTGTTATATGTAGGTTGAACACTCTAACCTTTCAAAAATTTATTATAATCAATATAGTAATTTAGTTAGTCTTACACTTCAAAATGAAATTTAATAAATTGAATTTGAACTTGTAGAAACTTACCTAACTATCAATACCATATGTTTCATTCAACAAATCATCTTTCTTGACCATTTGATCCATTATAAATGCATCTTGGCCATGTGCATCTTGATCATCCTCATACCTATGTATAAACACAAATCGACAAGCAATTTTTATAGAAGTGAGTTGTATGTTGAGCCTTGGAAGAGTTTCCTACATCGCCATGTGTCAAAGGCCAAGTGTGTTGTATAAGGGTTTGAGGAAAAAAGGTAATGGACTCTAGGGTTGCCACCTAAACACCCTCCTTCACAACAGAAGGGATAATAAAATTATCAAAATCAATTCTATCTAGGGATCTCAATACCTAGTTTTTGGCATGTCGTGCCCCCACTCTATCCTGTACGGAGCCCCCACCTCTACCCTTGAACTCCCTTATGTTGAATTAATTAGGTATCTCATTGAGGACAAAATCATAATAAAGTTACCTTAAAAATTATTGTGGAACCTCATTATTATTGCATGGAGGATGGTCAAAATCCATTCACTGCCTATAAAAAAAAATACTATATCCCTTAGTGGTAGCACCAAGGGATGGGGAAACTCTTGTAGGTTCCATGTATGGGTTGATTGGTTTGTGGGTCTGTGAACAATGAACACAAGTTAGATTTTAATTTTTTTTATTTAATCTAGTCATAAAATAATTTGTCTAAATAAAATTTTCTTAGCTCTTCCCTCTTGTTTGACCAACTATTAATTTGGCCACTCAAAGATACAATGTGGGATATGATGTATTCTAGTGAACCAGTGAGGGTTGACCTATGGGATTTCATTGCAACTAGATCTCTTAACCTTCCAATTAATTCCTCAAGTTCTCTCTTATTGTTTTCTATTTTGAGCTAATAAATTTTCTTATTTTCCTAGACATTGTTGATGCATTGAAGGAGGGGTTTGTTGTGGTTGTTCTTGAGTAGGGTTTTTATGAGGATGTGAGTCAAGGTTTTGATCAAATAGTGTTGCATTATCAACTCCTTAAAATTAAATGAAATCCACTCAAAAAAAATTAAATATATCTATTTAATCATATTTTTACACCAAAAAATAAAAATGACCTCTTCCACCTTGATGATGTCATGGTGGCATTTTTGAGACTATTTGGTGGATAAATGGAAATGAAAATCCTATCTAATAACATGAGAGTGTTTCAACAAAGTTGTAGACTGTGGATTTGGCTAAGCGCAAGGATAAAAATGAAGAAGTGAAATGATTTTTTTGGTTTTTAATCACACAAATAAATACATGATCATGTTATAACACAAATGTGAACATTATGGTTTGGAGTGAATGAGCCCGAGGATCAATCACTCCAAGACATAACACAAGCACATTATAATATACTCATGTTATGCTCTCTAGGGGGGAAAAATGTGGGGTGACCACTTTGTGGTCCCCATCTTTGTGCATGCACCCTTAAGTCTGAAATGCCACCAATAATTGCTTTTTTCTATTTCTATCATAAGCTAAATGTAGGAATCCAATGAAACAAGTGAATTTAATATTGTGGGGCTTATAATAAAATAGAGGCAATTGGAGAAATTCTTTAAATGTTGAAACATCATTCCTTACCATAATTTGTGAACAAATCCAAATTGAAAGCACCAACTAACCAACATTAGTAAAGGAATATGTAAAGAGTGAATAATATATGGCAATAACAATATTTAAGGGGTGCCTTGATAAGGTTGTCATTGCCAAGTTGAAAATGAAATTATTTAAATTAAAAATAATCTTAGAAGCATGCTTCATCACTATGAGTACAAATTAATTTCTCCTAAATGAAAGTAAATGATAGTTAATTTGTCGCATATATGGGGCAATGCCAAATGTTCATCGAAGAGTTGAAATAAGAGATCTCCAATAACAATATAGATATTATTTTTTGGATTGTTTAGGAATGAAGAACTTGTATTAATAGACACAAAATTGAATGCATAATAATTGTTAAAAAAATTAGTCAAATGACCAATGGGGTTTGTAATTCTATAATTTTGAAATTGAAGGGAAAAACCCCAACATTGACTATTCAGTGTTAAGTTAGCATTGCTAGAACTATTTCAAATAATATTAAAAGGTGTTATATATTGACATAAAAATGCTTTATGTCATGTATAAATATGTTTGAATATTTCTAAATATTTCTAAAAATAAATGACCAAAATATTATTAAAAACTAATACAACTAAAAATATATAGTCATTTTTATATTATATCTTAAATAAATAAAATAACTCTTAAATAAATTTAAAAACTTAAACTTTTATACATGTAATCCTATATAAATAGAGATATCTATTGTATGGAGTCTGAAAAATTATAGGTCACAAATTTGGAGCTAGATAAGAGTAGCAGAAGGGTTAAGATCATTTTTCCCAAGAGAAGTCAGTAAGAAAGTTGTTGGAAAGAACATTAATTGTAAGTTCCAAATATAAATTATAGAGGCGTCAAATTGAAGATTGGGTTGCGAAGACTTGGTCATCATGTTCGCCACCATGATTTATGTCGAAGGGTTTCTTTTGTGTAGAATTTGAAAATGAAAAAGATCAAGCATTAGTCCACACAAACAAAGAAAGTTCTACTATTTAGCATGAAAAAACATGAGATATTGGGAAGTGAATTGTCCAAAGGAGGAACAAGAATCGGCGAAGGAATGGAGGGAAAAGGCTAAGGAGGATTATGGCACAAAATATCATATGGATGAGCAGAAGCAAAAGATCCAAGAATGGAATCAAGAAAGGTGTCAAACAAAAGGTTAATGAAGTATGTTATGATCCTAATATGATATATTTTTAAGTGTATATTATTTTTTATTATAATAAAGATAAGTATTTGTGACATTCTTAATCATAACTTAAATATTAGTTAATACATTAATTCTTCTTAATTAGAATGAAGGTGTATGTCCCTACATAATTAAGTTTCTAAATAAGGAAGATAACTCTCTTCGATATCATCATATCATCAAATATTAAACTCATATAATATTATCTGATTATTGGAGGTAACCCTCTTGAAGTGGTCTGCTATATTTCTTATTTTTCCACTTATTTCCAAGAAATATCATAACAAGTAGTATCAAAGTTACAATTTGGACCAACTTTTTTGTTTCCACCATAACTTCCAAAGTAGTGTGAATTTTGATCTCATTTTATTTGGGTTTTGAGGTATCTATTAGATAAGCTCTAAAAAAAAAGACTTTGAAGCTATGTTTTATAAAAGTTATTTAGATTTAATGTTTTCTCATTAATTTGCTTTATAGGGCAATTTTTGGAATTTTTTAAACAAATTTACATTTTTGGAAAAATTGAAAAAAAATTTGTAGGGCTATTTCTTTGTAATTTGATATTGGAACTAAAATAAATTCTTTAATTTAGTGTTCAAAGTTTAGTCAAAACTTTCATTTGTTTTCTTTATAGGCAGCAATTTTTGGAATTTAAAAAAATTATAAAAATTTAGGTAGGGTTAGTTCTTTTAAATTTATTTTTATACATAAAATGTATTCCTTAATTTAGTGATCTAAGTTTGGTCCAAACTGAAATATCAAATTCTCTCACACACTAAATACTTTCCTACCTTAATAAATCTTAAAATAAAAGCATAATTAAAGCCATTTCATCTTTAGGATTAGAGGACCTTTCTACACATACCAAATATAAGGACCCATTTTATTTTCCAACACCTGAAATTGAGGAAATGATTTTGTAAGAATGTGAAACAAGAATACATTTCATTAAAGATAATTTTTTTGACTCATTTGTAAAATCCTTAAATGAGGGTGAGATAGGTTTACAAATGAATTATTATTAAAATTAAATTCCCCAAAAAACCACCAAGGTCGGTAGAACCCTAATAAACCAACTCAAGGGATAGGAGAACCTTTTCAAGGTTAACATTTAAACCTACCAAAAATAAACATTCATAAATTTAATGGTAGAAATGTATTTTCATGGATAAGCCTTATAGAACAAAAATATAAACTTGACAATATACCAAATTATGCTATGGTTGACATAGCTTCACTATACTTAGAATTAGGACCTTACCAATGGTAGCAATGGGATATGGGTGACAAAAAAAGATAAACTCTCAATTGGCAAGAATTTAGTAAAGAATTAGCAACCTTCTATGATAAACCATGCATTGAAAACTATTTTACCCAACTAAAAATTTAAAACAATTAAGGTCTTTAGCTGAATATAATGTTGAGAACTTGATATCAACACTTAGAGCTCCTTAGGTGACACCTTACCAAAGGATACAATTTTACATCAATGGACTTAAAGATCAAATTTAACATGATGTTCATTTGTTGGATCCTTGTATAGTTAGGAAAGTTATGGAACAAGCATCGTATATTGATAAGTAAAACAACACCAAAGGTGAAATCAAAAGAGTAACTGATAAAAGGTGATTAATCCTACAAGAAAAAACATGGAAACATTATTTAACCTAAGATAAATCAGCAATATCTCTCCTCAACAAGAGATAAAAGATAGGATAAAAAGGCCTATGTTAGAATTATGATAGAAAATGGTCAAGGAGTCATAAGTATTCTAGTAGTGAGAAAAATAATAATGTTGAAGAAAAGGGAGTACCTACAAAATAACTAAAAAATAAAACTTAATCTTGAATGAGGATTCTATGGAAAAATAAAGAACTACTATCTCCTTACACACATTGAATGGAATAAATGCACCACAAGCACTCAAAGTAATTGGTAATATAAAAATAAAATGTAAAAGTGTTAGTAGATTTTGGTAGTACACATAACTTTATTGTTAGAATACTAGCTAATGAACTCAATTTTTTTGTTTATCTATTCTCTAATTTTCATGTCTTGATAGTTGATGGAAAACAACTACCATGTGATGGTAAATTCTATCATATAATACTCTCAATGGGAAATTATCAACTAAATACAAAAATGTTTGTTATACCTACGAGTGGAGAATATTTAGTTTTGGGTGTGCAATGGCTTAAATAATTAGGAAAAATGTCTTTCAATTTTCAAGACTTATCCATGTGTCTTAGGGTACATGAGAAAATATGAACTTTTGGGAATTAAATCACCACCTTGTGAAATCATTAGCTCCCACAAGATTGAGAAATTAATTAAAAAAGGTTCTTATAATAAATGGGCACAATTACATTTTATAGAAGCACATGATATGATAACATAAGATCAACCCAAAATTTAAGAGATTATTCAACACCACCAACAAGTATTTCAAGAATCAAAGGTTGTACCTCTAATTAGATACCATAATCATGCCATTAATTTAATACTAAAAATTATTGTTCATCCCACAAAAAATTTCTTATTTATCCCCTATGATTATGCTTAACAAAATCGAAAATTTATGGAGAATGTTCTTGAATTACAAGAAGCTAAAATAGATCACTCATAAAGAAAAGTTTCATATTCCTATTGTTTTTTATGTTGTGGGAATCGAATAGCCCCCTATAAACTATAGTGTGTAATAAATTTTTTCACATGACCAATTATGCTGATGTGAAACACCCTCTAGTAGCATGAGGACAGGGGAGACTAGACCTCATGACTTCTTTCCTACAACAAGATGCTTAAGCCAATTGAATTAGACTCCCCGCCCTTCATATTCATATTGTTAATGAATTAGAAGATAATAAAATCTATGCAAAAAAATCAAATGTGTCTTTCTAAGATGAAAGAAGTAGAATACTCAAGGGATCTGATGTCACTCAAAGGTGTTAATATGGACCCTAATAAGAGGATTTTTGGGTCTAACAAGATAGTATAGAATATTTGTTCCTACCTATCATCTTATAAAGGAACATTTCTTTTGGAAAGGTATAAAGTGAATTTCCAAAAAAATGTGGTGGAACATTTGATATGCCAATAAAATAAAAGGGAAATAATAAATACTTCAATCCTCTTATAGATATTAGGCATTTCAATACAACAATGGGTAAAAATATTAATGGACTTCATTATGGGGTTACCAAAGTCAAATAATATTGATGTAATCTTGCTTGATATGGATAGACTCACTAATAATAAATATTTTTGTGGAATCTCTCATTTATTTCCTACTAATACTATGGAAAATGTATTCATACAAAATATACAAAAACTTCATGGGATTTCTAAAATTAGATTGCAAAATAGAGCCACTTCAAAGTTCCTAATCAAGTGGAAGAATTTTCCAATTGAAGATTCAACATGGAATGATGAACGATTCATACAAAAGATTTTATAGTTGATAAGCATTGAGGGCAATATTTTTCTAAAGGGGAAGGGAATGCTATGATCCTAATATGATATAAATTATTAATTATATATTATATATTTTTTAAATTATAATAAGGATAAGCACTTGTGGAATGCTTAACTCTAGCTTAAATATTTGTTAATACACAAATCCCTCTTAATTAGGATGTAGGGGTATTCCCTACATATATGAGTCTATAAAAAAGGAAGGTAACTATATCCCATATCATCATATCATCAAATATTAAATTCATATATATTATCTAATTATTGTAGGTAACCCCCTCAAAGTGGTTTTTTATATTTCTAGTTTTTACATGTAGTTCCAAGAAATTTCATAACAAGGAAAATCCAAACATGCTCACACTTTATCCCATGGAAAAGAAGAATGGGAAGTAAATTGATGAATCAAAAAGGAAAGAGGGTGAAAATATGTGGTTGGAAGAACGATCTAAATTCAATGAAATTGGAGTTATATATCCAAGGTGCATTAGCTAATTAGAATCTAAAGCTTTAGAGTGAGGACTCAAAATAGATAAGAAGAAGCAAAGGCAAAAAATATGAGGAAACTACAATTAAGAAAGCGTTGACCAACACCAAGGAATACATGTTGAGGTCCAAGGGAGGAAACTCCTCCCTTGGAGAGTAATGAAGATTGTCACATGGAATGTTATGGGCTTAAACACCCATAACAAGAAGCACATGCCCAAGTGTCATCTAGAAAAAATGTTGGTGGATGTCATCCTCCTTTAGGAGACAAAGCTAGGATTGAGGAAAATATATTCCTCAAGCATTGCAATATTTGGAGCAGAATATTCTTTGACACTATATTATTGGCTAGGGGAATAGGGATTTTGTGGAACCTCAAAAAAGTTGTTTGATCATGAATTAAGGGATATAACTAGATAATGTGTGAGGTAAGATATTTTATTCTAACTTGATCTTTTTTCTTTCTAATATTTATGACCTAATAAAAATAGAGGGAAAACATAGATTATAGAAAACCTTGTCTTCACACTTAATGATCCACAAAGATTAAAAATCATATTGGATAAAGATTTCAATGTGACACTCAAATTAGAGGAGAAGAGTGGAGACATATATATATATATATATATATATATATATATAAATGATTTCCATAATGGACTAAAAAAAATGAATTAGTTGGATTGGGGGAAATTCCTTCTAAAATGGTGTATTCACATGGACAAACAAGTGTCTAGGTTTCTCAAGTATCTTAGAAATAATAGATCATTTCTTCATTACACATACATGGTTGAACGAAATGGCTGTGTTTGAGTCCAAAATCCTACTCATTTCATCCTTAGATCATCTTTTGGTTGAATTGGAACTCAAAATGAACTCACCCCATCAAAAATCTATTTCAAGTTTGAACAAATATTGTTTAGAAGAGGTGAATTATTGGATCTAATGAAAGATTGGTGAGAATAGGCACTCAATAATTTAGGTATAAAGAGTCATATCTTCATTACAAAATTACAATACTTGAAAGGGAAACTCAAAGAGTGGAAACAATCATCTTTCAAGAATATCTTTGAGGAGAAAGGACATATAGAGTAGGAACTACCAAAAATGAATGAAAGTGATGTGGGAGTATCTAGGGTGTATGAGCAATCTTACATCGCTCAAAAAAATGTTGTTTCTTTTCGATAAGGGCTAAATTTGGCAGGGTTACTATTTTTAGTAAGTTTTTATTTATGCACAGTTGGATACAAAATCTTACACAAACCTCTAGAATGTTGAATTGAAGCTAATGGTAAATAAATCACTTCAATATCATTTTTCATTTGTGAAATTAAAATTTCAATTTCAAAAAATCCTATAAAAATATTTGAAGTCAAATTTGAGGCACTTAGAGGCTCCAGATGGGCCTAAAAAATGGTGAAAAACCAAAATAATCTATCTTTAGGTAAAGATCCTTCTCAAGAGCTTTCTGAAAAGGTATTATAATTCAAAATCCAATATTCGGATTCAAAGTTATGACCCTACGAAGTTGTACTACCAAATTTAATAAAAAATTGAAATATCTTCTTGTGGGGATTACACTATCTAGAAGATTCCAGGGTGATTATGCATTCCAAATAAATTATGTGAATGGGGTTATAGAGAGGAGGGTAGTGCATAGTATATTGTGGCTCTAATTTTTAGATTTGAAAATTTATTTAATCAGAACCTACCTATGTGATGTTGGTTGTAATGTTGTAATTTCATTTTTATTTAAGTGATAATAGAAAATATTTTCTTCCTTCTTGAATTTTGTTTGTGCAATTATTTGCTATTGTTGTGAGTTTCAGATTGTAAGGGGAGTACCCTTCATCAAAAAGATTCATCCAAAACAAGATATTCCAAGAAGATTGTATTGAAGAAAAACATATACTAGTAGAGCACTTATAAATAATTTCTAGGAAGGAACTATATAGAAGGTCAAAAGAAAGGGAGAGATGGCTCAAACAAGTTGATTTAAACATGAAATTCTTTCAAAAATCAGTGAAGGAAATAAGAATACAAAACAAAATAAATGAGATCCAAAACTCAGATGGAGCTACGATAGTAGGAAGGGAATACATTGAAATGGTTGTTGTTAGCTTTTTTCAAAATTTACTTGTGCCATATGGATTTGTAGATTGGTCAATAGTTGAGGAAATTATGAATTATATACCATCTCCGATTTGGGAGGATAACAACCGAATGCTCATAGAATCATTTAAGGAAACACAAATAAAAGATGTTTCATTCCAACTTCAATCGTATAAGGCCCCTAGGCCATATGGGTTTCTTGCACTCTTTTACCAAAAACACTAGCACTTTATAGAGAAAGAAGTATGGGAGTTAGTGAAGTATTTTAGGATAAAGAATAAATTTTTGAAATAATTAAATAATAGAATCATCGCATTCATTCCTAATAAAATGTATTGAACCTCATTTTTGTTGAGAAAAAGGGGCCTCAAACTTACAAGCTAAGGCTCTTTGAAATCGGGAAAACACTTAGAAGTTTTGCAGTTTGAAAGTTCAAAGTTTAGAGTTTGGTCTTGTCACTTACCAAATTCCATGATAAAATCCTTAGAAGTTTTGTAGGTATTAGGGCATCAATCTTCGGGCTTATTGCTTATTGGATGTAGCTGAAAATAACTCAAAAAATTTGAAGAATTTCGACAATTGGACTTTGGAGTTTTGTCGTATGCTTGACTTGTGAAGTCTACAGTATCAGGTATTAAGGAACCCCAAACCTTGACCCATGAAAGGAATTCGTTCTTCCATGTTCATGAAGTTGGTGTCCTCATATTGAAGAGACATATCACTATCCGTAGGGTGCAACTAAGAGGGGTGTGGGATGGTGGTGTTATCTTCCATCCCATGATGGTCTTCATCAGCCTATGTAGGTGTGTGGGGCCATACTGCCACCCAACAGTGGTCCATGAAATGGTTTTCAGTAAGGCAACGATTATCTTTCCACCCTATGACTATGATTAGAGAGGCTAACAGGTGTGCAGGCCATCCCACCACCCTACGACAATCTAAGAGACAACCTGTGGTAATGCAAGGAAAAGTTAGTAACTTGCAATCCCACAATGACTTGTAATGTAGCCTACGGTATAGCGGTGAACTCGTTATCCTGCAAAGGCCAGTCTAAGTGGTTACAGTGTTGCGATAGTTAGGAAGAATGGTAAAAGTGAATCACAGTCCCATGGCTAGTCAACAAAGGATTTATGGCATTGCGGTTAAGATCGGGAATGATAGGTAAAGATGGTTAAGTTTGTTTGTGATCATTCATTTGGTTTGGAAGTTGAACTGTCAGTTTTCTTGTAATTCTTGAGAAGTATGTATGTAATGTCATAACACATTGTTAGAGTAGAATAGATCTAAGTGAATGTAACAAAGTGCTATCGATTTCATTCTAGAAAATCACCTGAAAGAGCATAGCTCTAATTTTTTTTTTATTGTAATACAAGAGATCTCTGCTTTGGTGTGTAGGTTTTTTCTTGAAAGGGTTTTCTCACGTAAATTCTATGTTGATGTTTTATTGTATATTCATGTTTTCAATATGTGCATCTTAAATGAACTATAATTGCAAATTTTTGGGAAGATTTTGTGTATCTCTCTCCTAAAGATTAATATTTGGAAGGCATGTTCGCACTTTGCTTTCCTTTCAGTTGGTATCAAAGCTTGGACAACTTTGTTGTCCTTATGGGTAAGACAAGTTTTTTTTTGTTGATCTTGTTTAGTGGGAGTTTTGTAGAGAAATCTAGTTTATAAATTATTTCAGATTTAAGATGGTGAGCACATCTAAAAGAATAGAGATTGAGAAGCTCAACGGTGGCAATTTTGAGTTGTGGATACTCAAAATGGAAGACTTTCTTGTAGACTGAGAGTTATGGGATGCAGTGTCCTCTAAAAAACCATCAAAAACCTCACAGAATGATTGAGATGTAATGGACTGGAAAGCCAAGGTTCTGATCAAACTGTGCTTGGTCGATTTAGTTCTCTTGAATGTCCATGAAGAGAAGATAGTGAAACTTTTGTGGAAGATGCTTGGTGACATTTATCAGGGGAAATCTCTGATGAATAAGTTATTTTTGAGGAAGAAGTATTCTTTGAAGATGGAGGAAGGAGCATTTGTTGTCGATTATTTGAATGTGTTTAACATGACCATTGCTCAATTGGGGTTTGTTGGTGTGAAGATAGATGCATGCTCATGTTGGTGATTTTTTAAGAACCAAACTTATTCTCACCACAAACCTATGAACTTGCCAAGGAAAATTATTAGTAAGGGAAAGGATTGGCCAACACATAAGTAAAGTCTTTTGGGTATTCTTCTCTTTAGACTTTGTTAGACCAAGGAGGGTGATCCCAAAAAAATTGTGTTCCTAGATACTGGTGTGTCAAGTATTAAAACACAAAACAAACAAATGATTCTCCATATATGTTTAAAAGAACCATACCCTAAAAGTTTGGAAAACTTCCACAATAATGATTAACTTAAACAAGAGAAGATACGGTCCTTTAATCATTCCTACACACCTAGTAAAGCTATTAGAGAGTAATTTAATTATATTGTGTGATCATCAGTTAAGTCAGTTAACAAACTAAAGCATGAATACTAAACCAAACCAGTGCCATATTCTAGGAAACAAAGTCAAACCATAAACCTATATGATTGGATAACACTGTTACTATTTTAGAGAAAATACCTATGGCCTTAGAGATACTGCATTACAATATTCCCACCAATTATATCCGCAATTAACTTCTTACTAAAATCCTTGTACAAAGATTATATCAAACCTACTGTTAAAATTCAAGCATTTACATACATTCCTTGAATGAATAAGCAAGAATGAAACAACACATCCATTTGAACTTGAAAGAGATAAAAAAGATAACCATTGATTATCATATTTATAGCTTGTATAATTTGCATATAGGAGAGAAAATATACAGAAACTTTGTACTACTTTGTTGTCTATATTTCTTATCCAGAAGATATATTGGCTGACTAGTTTATAAAACATATTACTGTAGAACTTAGTATCCATTTTTCTTGTATCTATTTTCCTTGAAAATAAGTAACTATTAACCTCTTGAATTTTTGACCTCTTGACCTCTCTCTTTTATCCAGCCTTAGAATCCCTTTTTATAAGTCAAGGGAGCAACATACATTTGACATTTCATTTCATTTTCATTTCAAAATGAATTTCAACAAAAAATAAGAAAATATCTCCCAACTGATTTTGGGATCCATCATTTTAATTCAAATGAAAACAAAAATAGAGTCCAAGAAACTGTTAATCAAAACCATCCCGCCAATCATCAAAAATTGTCATCATGGCAACATCAAAACATGTAAATCCATATTGCCCCGAAAATCATCACCATCAATAGAAAAACATAAAAGGCCAAAGACCCACCTCATAACACACCATTGAAAGCAAGAAAATCATCACACAAGACCAAAAATCCTAGCACCTAATAAGGAAAGTAACAAGATATTACTTTGCCTTGTCACCTGGTGAATAGGTGTGCCCACTTGGTGTCCTTATCTTCAGAGGAGTAGCCATCATCACCTCATCCTCAGAATCAACCCAATCCTTCATGGCCATAAGATACCGGTGATAGCCAGAGTCAGTCTCATTCCCACTATCAGAAGAGTCATCAGAAACCTCAATATGAGATTGATGACGTCTCATATAAGTGTTGTAGACACTAAAAATTGTCTTAGGCTCGTGACTCTTAATTTCTTCATATTTTGTTCATCTTCATTTCTCATAATTAAATAATGTTAATTATTTAATCATTTTCTAAAGTCATATGTCTTTTATTAATTAAATAACTTAAATTATTTAATTAATTCATTCCCATCTTTATTTCCCTTTTATTAATTAATTAAATATTATTTATTTAATTATGTCACGATTTAAACCTATTTTCTTTCTAAAATTAAATAAATGTTTATTTATTTAATTTCCTATGTCACTTTCCACCATAATTAAATAATTACTTTAATTATTTAATTATTCTTTAGTCTTTTCCCCTTTAATTAAATAAATCTTTATTTATTTAATTTAATCCCAAAATCTTGAAAGTTGAATTAAATCATTATTTAATTCATAAAAGATTTATCCATATCACAATCTTCTATAATTAAATAACATCTTTATTATTTAATTAGTCATTAATCACTTAAGTCTAGATAAGATTTGATTTTCTCTAACAGACAATTTTTATCTATGTCAATCTTATCTTCTACATGCAATCCTCTATTAATTAAATAACTTTAATTATTTAATTAATTCATTTTTATCTTTATTCAATCCTCTATTAATTATTTAATTAAATTATTCTTATCTTTATTCAATCTTGATTAATTAAATAAATTATGATTTAATCATTTGTTTATTTAATTAAATAAATTATTATAAAATTATTATTTTATTTAATTACGTCGCTAATTAATTAATCCCTTTTCTAAAATTAAATAAATTATTATTTAATTTACTCGCATCACATCTCTGACTATAATTAAATATTCATTTTGAATTATTTAATTATTCTTTAACTTTTTCTCGAGTCAATTAAATAAATCTTTATTTATTTAGTTTAATCTCTGAATTTCGAATGTTGAATTAAATAATCATTTAATTCATAAAAAGAATTATTCCTGGCATATTCCTTTGTGATGAAATAATCACTTAGTTATCTAATTATTCATGTACCGCTTAAGTCAAGATTTAATTAAATGAGTGAGTTATCTCTTGATTTAATATATGCTTATTTCTAATGAACATACATTCTGCTTTGATCAGTCAGTCTTATTCTTCTGCGTGCAAACTATTATTAATTAGATAACTCTAATTAATTAATTCATTCATTCATGCATTCAAACACAATATTTCTTCTTTATCTTTCACATACACTCTTTATTCTTCTAAATTTTGGATAGTCTCAACACTAGATTAAATTATTATTTAATTTAATCTTTATCCTACAAAATTTTTCACTCGCGTTATTACTGACACTGAATCTTTATGGCATGGCATTCATTAATCTCAATCGTCGATCTATATTTTGAATTTGAGCTGATTGTTCGAAAACCAAATTTCTTTAAATTGACCTAACATTCGTCATTATTTGTCCTTCCAAAATCTTTATACTTTTAGGAAGCTTTTATTTAATCTTCGATATTTTTCTAAGTCAATAGTCAATAGGCCATATTTACATACTTAAGAAATCTGAGGGCAACTATATTACAACAACAAAATGGAGAAGTGCAATCAAGGTCATTCAAGGATTTATACAGATATTCGGTGAGACCATTCTTATTTATACATTTTTATGTTTCCTTGTTTTTTGTTTTTAAACGCGGGATTAGATTAGTATGATTTTATTAGATTAATCTTGTTTGCAAATTTATTCCAGCGTTACATTTGGTGAGCTCGACGTGAAGACAAATTGTCTTCAAATCTATAGAAGTTTTTATTTTTTCCTGGTACAGGTATGAAGTGACGCATGTGCAGTACGAAACAACGCAACTGAATTCTCGAGATGCATCTACTATTTTGCGACACATTTGATACTCTACGACGTATCTGCTTTGTTATGTGACACATTTTACTGGTAATAATTTTTTCGAAGTTTCATACTTTCATTTTTAGTTTTAAGAATTTTTGTAACTAATTTTACGTTTCAATGTGTGTTTTAGGGGAGTTAACGTAGTGTTGTGCAAGACGATTTATAGAAGACAACATTCAAACTCTTTTGCAGGACGATTGACAAAGATAAAACAAGAAAACTACTAATCAATTTGTCTTGGAGAACCATTATCGAAGACATTTGCAAAAACTACTAACAATTTGATTGCAGGACCAAAAGTCAAAGATGAATTTTCAAAAAAAATTGCTTAAGTAGATTAGATAATTATCATTTGGGCTTTAAAAAGAATCAGTGTTTTATGTGCTTGGTGCATTCACATAGTTGTGTTAGATTAGATCTCGATTGAATAATAAAAGTATCCTCTCCCCTTGCACATTCATGCGATCCTGGGTGTAAGATAAACTGTTACTGACTCTAGAATTTGGGCCTACTTGGTGGGAAAAATTAATCACCCCAAAGTGACTCATAACTAGAGATGAGATAAAGCCAAGCTACTCCCAATCGGTATAGAAATTTTAATGTTGCTTGAAAAACTTAGCATTATAGGAGCTCTTGCAGAACAACAATTGATTCCCCTAGTACCATCGTGGTGCATCAAAACTTGTAGAGTGTAACCTCTACAGATTGGGATAATATTACCTCTCGCGTGACCTTCTGAACAGGTGCCCATACTAAATCACCAAATTGTATTTAGATTAACCAAAAACCCCTATTCTCTATTGCAAGAGGTCAGACCTATGAAGTTGTCTCATGTTCTTATGGTTCATAGTAGAGATGAAAATTTTGCCACGGGAGAGTCATGGAAACTGAAGCTTGGTTGACTCGAGAAGTGTGTGTCGTGTAAGGGGGAGTCAGTGTGGTCAAGCTTCTAGTCATCTGCTTTGAATAAGTATAGCTGGGTAAACCCAAGTGAGAATTCAACAAGTATTGTCATTGTTAGCCTTAGGATTGTACATTTTTTTTTGAAATTATATATGTTCACGATTGTCAAACCAAAACACTTTGCTTTCAGATTGTTTACATTTTCCAAAATTTGATCATGAAATAGAGTCAGTCGAAAACCCAGTTCATCATAAAACCGCATATGTCAAACCGAGTCACATCTGGTAATTAGAAAACCACAACTGATAACCTGAGTCACATCTGTTAATTTGAAACTCACAACTGTCAAACCAGAGTCCACTGTCATTCACCAAAAAACTTTGAGTCACATATGTTATCTTGAGTTGCATATGTCATAGCAAGTCGTATTTGTTAAAAACTTAGTTGCATCTGTCATAGTGAGTCGCATTTACTTGTCATCAAATCAAGACCTAATTTAGCATAAAAGCACATCCGACCCTTTGAAGCACATCTACTAAATTTTGTGACACATTGTAAACCTTAACCGCATTTTCCTGTCAACAGAAAAACTAGAATTCACTATCATAGTCCGAAACTAAACAGTCATCTCAGTGTCTATTTTTCATAGTCACCCTTGGATAGATACCAAAAGTTACTCAAAATTTACATCTTTTAGACCTGTCATTTAGCTTTAGTGATAGGAATCTTAGTTACGAAAATTAGTTGCATATCAGGAAATTTGCATATCTCAGAAACACCACTTTCTGCACTTTGGACAAACCCATGCTTCAACGATCATTGTCATTGAACCTAGTCACTTTCCAACAATATATTTTTTCCTAATTGTGAATCCTTCCAGCTCATCAGTCTAGTTTGGGAGTTCACCTTATCTTTTGGTTCTAGTCCTACAATAGGTTCATTGACAAAGTTAAATTTCAGCCTTGGTTAAACTATAGGTGGTAGGTAACCTCCTCTTAGAATCATTTAGAATCAATCACCTTAGGAGTTTGCTTATATTTTTGAATTTTTTCATCCTAGTATATCATCATTTTAGACATCCTTTATATTCTAAAAAATACCAAAAAAATAGCAGCATTCATTCATTATATCGAGAAAATCCCAAAAACATAGAATATAACATATCATTCTTGGACATGGTTTTGTATTACCCCATTTTGAGCAACATTTTTCATGGTCGAAAGAATGTCTAAAAAGAAATGTAGAGAGATGGCCGATCCACAAGACTTCATCAATCCCTTTTTGAATATGAAATCGGGGACATAAAAACCTCACAAAGCCTTGCTTGATTTTTTTTATTAGAGACACACATGGGTAGATTTTGTAGAAGAGATAGATGTCGAAGACCAAGATCTTGAATTTGCATCTTTCGTAGACGAGTGTTTGGCACAAGATCCCTAGAGATATCTAGCTAAATTATTAGTAGAAGGTGCCACTTTACCTCCAGGATTTGACATCCACATCTTGACAGTGTCATCTACTCAATAAACATAGACCGTGACATCAAGTGTTTCTATTCCTCAAATTACCACGTCAATACCATCTGGCATACCAAATCAAACTGCCTCAATTGTAAATAGAACGCCATTTGGTATAACACAAGGCCTAAATTTTATTACAGGAGCATCCTCATCAAACCCCTTTGGCACAAACACCCAAAGTAAAAGACCCAAAATTGGCATAAACACAACATAGGCTATACCACATATCAACACCAATATAGCCAATCCACACATAGGGGTTACACAAAAAGGACATATACCCACACCAAATCAGAATCCGTCACAAAATATTGTATTTCAGAACACTTACATCGATCCTAATAATGCAACCAACATGTCTTTAACACAAGTAGATCTTCTATAAAATCAAATGCAAGCACTCCAACAACAAATGGTTAGTATGTCAATGTTAGGAAAACAAACCATTTCAGTGCAAGATTTATGTCCATGTCCTTTTGAAAAAGCACTATACATGACTCCCTTCCCACACAGATACGTTATACCGAATTTATCTAAGTATAATGAGAAGATAAATCCTCTAAAACACATAAAAGAATTTTCCACAACATGCATGGACATCTCATATGACTCCACATACCTTATGAGATTTTTTCCATGAACCCTAGTCAAGATAGCATTGGAATGGTTCTGTAAACTACCGTATGACATGAAATCATGGGGAAAATTAGCTAAAAATTTGTGGAACACTTCACTTTCAACATCGACAATGAAATCACAATAGCTACCTTATGTCACACCACACAAGAAGAGACAAAAAATTCACCACTTTTTTCTAGAGATGGAGGGAGTTTAGCTAGTCGATGTCTAGTTGAGATACCAGAGAAATAAAAAGTCACAATATTCCATGAAAATATTCATCCAAAATTGAGAAGTGACTTAAGAATACATTGTTGTACCTCTTTTCTAGACTTGGTGAAAAAAGGCATTATACTTGAGAAAGCCATCATTGAAAAAGGAGAAATTAAGATGCCTAGCAGAAATCCAGTTGTTCAACATCAAAACACCCCTAATGATAGAAACAAATTTTGGTCTAGAAATGAAAAATGTAACAAATGATGGTATTGTTGATGCTAAGACCTTACATGTAGAACCAATTATTACTTTTATATGATATAATCTACCTCAAGACATACCCAATAGTGCTGGTCAAACTGCCAAATTTGTCCAAGATTCACAACAACAACAACCACAAAGGAGATTTCCAAAATGTGAGTTTACTACCTTAGGGGAACCGATGGAGACTATTTTCAAAGAACTAATAAAACATAAACTCATACAACCTCTAGAGCCAAAGCAATATTATCCTAGATAGTTCACACCCTCATGGTGGGATGACAATGGTTTTTGTGATTACCATCAAACTAAGGGACATAACCTACAATAATTCTGGCAACTAAAGAACATCATACAAGATTTTGTTGAAGACAAAACCATAGAAGTTAGTGGGAAAAAGTGACCACAAGGTCTTCACAAATCCTTTACATGACCATGGGAAAGGAAAGGCCTTGAGTTTGAGAACTAAGAATAATACCTCAACCAATTATGCCAATACCAAATACGACCATAAACTAGGTACGATAATCAATCATATTCGTGTTGCTAATGAAAATATCCATACCATTACCATAAAGAAGCATCATGAATGAGTTGTCAATACACGTTGAACCAAGATAACCCTCCTAGGTCCTTCATCAGAGCCATAGCTACAGCCTTCCAAGCCTAAGTATAATTTTCTTGACCACTTGGGGAAAACATAAGCACAAATATCTATCTTGGAACTATTGACCATATCACCAGATCATCAAGCCATTCTCGACAAAGCTTTGCAAAGAAACAATTGTCCCCACAAACTTAGATGCTAATAGTTTTGAAGAGATGGTAGGATACTTAACCAATTGTCATCATGCCACCTTCTCTCAATAATATTATTCAACTGAGAAGACCAACCATAACGACCCACTACACCTTGAAGTTCTTGTCCATCAAACCAAAGTCAGATGAGTCTTGGTAGACGAAGGAGCAGGTTGAATCTTTGCACCTTGAAGTTGGTTAAGGAATTAGGTTTCTCAGAAGCATGTGTGGAAACCACTAAGAGTATATTCATTAAGGCATATGATGATGAGGAAAGATCATCTAAAGGAGTTGTAACACTCCCTATCAGGATTGGCCCTACAATTATGGACACTAGTTTCCAAATCTTGGATCTCACCCTTCTTTATAATATTTTATTAGGTAGACCCTAGATACATGCTATGAAAGTCATACCTTCCACTTACCATTAGTGTCTTAAATTCTTGTACAATAGCACCGAGATCACAATCGATGGTGATACAAACCCTTTCCAATATTGCACAAGCCTACACAAAATACCACAACAACAGGTGCTAGTTAATCAGGAGGCTTCATCCTCCACCTTATCCTTGTATGTTGATCCATCAACTCTGTCCAAGTCTATTGCATCACAACCACCATCATCCAATCCTAAGGTAGAGATCCAAGATAAGGGTTGTGGAGAATATTACATGAAAGCATCCTATTGTGTCAGCTAGCTGGTTCCTCCTAAGTCATATGGTTTACCCACAACAGATAAGAGATAGTAAATTGTCACAATAATGTCCCTCCTATAATGAATTTCACAAAATGGGGAGAGTTAAGTAAATAAGCTATGGATCAAGAAGATGTCACCTCCTGGTTATATAATGAAGACAATGAAAACCCTCCACCATCTATTCAAATATCTAAAGATCAATATGGAAAAGGCTTCATGATAATGAAAAGGAAAGGATATGACATGCATAGTGGGTTAGGACTACATCAGAATGGAAGGACTAAACCAATCATTATCTCACAATGACCAAAAGGCCTAGGTCTAGGGTTTCAATCGATTAGGATTGGCATTCCTAGTACCTCAATACCATCACAAGAGGAAGTAAGTGCTTTTGAAGACATTGAGATATCCCATGAACCATTCAACCCATTCTACTATGACTCCCCTGACTCAAAAAAACATGAATGGGACTCCCTTTCCTCCACCAACATAATGGATCTGGATAAGTTATTTGGCAAACTTGACCAAATGCTAAATACCTCACCAAAATCAATCGATTATCGTCCTAAAAATCCCTTGTCAAAAGAAGAATGGCTTAAGCTTTATTATTGGGAAACCCTTGATCTTGCCTCTTGGGCACCTAACGAAGCATATTCTGATGACCTAGCCCTTACAGTGGTCCCACCTCAACAAAAAACAAGAAAACATTTCCCAACTGATTTTGGGATCCATCATTTTAATTCAAATGAAAACAAAAATAGAGTCCAATAAACTGTTAATCAAAACCATCCCGCCTGTCATCAAAAAGTGTCATCATGGCACCACCAGAACATGTAAATCCATATTACACCAAAAAGAATCACCATCAGTAGAAAATCATAAAAGACTGGAGAACCACCTCATAACACACCATCGAAAGAAAACAAATCATCACACAAGACAAAAATTTTGAGCACCTAACAAGGAAAGTAACATGATATTACTTCGCCTTGTCACCTAGTGAATAGGTGTGCCCACTCAATGTCCTTATCTTTAGAGGAGTAGCCATCATCACCTCATCCTCAGAATCAACCCAATCCTTCATGGCCATAAGATACTGGCGATAGCCAGAGTCCGTCTCATTCCCAGTGTCAAAAGAATCTTCAAAAACCTCAATAGGAGATTGATGGCATCCCATATAAGTGCGATGATACCTACTCTTCCTGGAAGCTTCCCTTTTTGGCCTCTCAACCTTATTACCTTTTCCTTTGATCATTTCCTCTAAGATAGTTCGGCCCCTAAGGTGGAAGACATGCTTAAGGATACCTCGTGATGAATCTTTGGTAGTTTTTGTCTTCTTCACCGATGTTGTTGGTACCTCTAGTCCTCCCTCCTCACCTCAAGGAGGAGAATTCTGAAAATCAAGAGGATTGAGTCTCTTGGAAGGAAAAACCGGGCTGACATTCACACTTATCTTTCCCATTTTCCAACTCTACTAAAAAATGTTCTCCAAATAGAATTACCAACTTACTCAGAAATGACTACCTCAAAATCACTTCCTCACTTAGACCTTAGATTTTTTCACAATTGGATAGTGAAATTTCAAGTAAGTGAACCACATTAAATAGAGAAATTGGTGTGTGTCTATATTAATTTTCTAGGAGAGTTTGTGTGAGAGTATTATCAATCAACTAAACTTGTTTTATATCTCAACCGTTGGTCAAAACTTTGAACCAAATCAACGGTTAGAAATTCCAACTTCTTAATGATGACAAAATTAAGCGCATGCATTTGATACTCGTCCCAAATCAAGAGACTTGAGTGAGATAAGTTTTTCATTAAATTGCATGTCAATCACACGCTTAATTTTCCAACTAGACATGTCATGTCGCATTTACCTAGTTTCTCATAGAAAATAACTCACTTGCAATTCATCATAGCAGGACAATGGGGAATGATCATGATTTATCTTCAGAATATCTGCCCGTACGTTGCCTTACTTTAATTTCACTTTGCCATGTTTACTAGCCTCTGATAGATTTTATGGCTCTAAAATTGTTTATTAATCTCACAAGCGTGCTAAAGAAATAGCTCTAACTTTAGCACCATTTTTATCTTGGAATGATCTCAGCTAATATCTCCAACTACACCTACTCTTATCAAGAGCTTTCTAAATTTGGAGCAGCGTACGTGGTAGTTGGCCATGTACCCGTTGGGGAATGAGGTACATGGGAGAAGCCCTCGCTGGATAGTAGGGAGTGGTCAAGATTTGACCATGTCACAAACCATCAACCCCCAACTTCATCCCTTACGAAACAAACATTTGTCTTTGAAAACCCAATGGGTCCCACCATATGATAGGTGTCACACCACGCACAAGCCCATGTGACTATTACATCTTATCACTACAGAAGGATGAGAGCGCGAGAAAAAATCCTAGATAGGAACACATGTTGTACTGTACACCATTGATCAAACCTCAAACAACGCACACTACCCTGCAAAGGAACATATCTCAATTTTAAATAGTACCACGTGGCCATCGCCTGCTAGCCCGTATCCTTAAAATATTATGGAATAAAACTAGATGAGCTCGCAAGGAGCGGAGCAGATATGACCACGTTTTTAGTCCATCAACCATCGATCCTCCTTGAGAAATTCTAGTCATCATTACCAAGGAGACTAGGTCCACCATTATATGAGACACATGGTCAAAGCTCGCCAACCTGTGTGAATAAAATAAGAAGTAATGAACTAACACATGCATACAAGGAACAACTTGGATCGAATCCCATGATCAGATGACCAATATGATGCATAATTTCTAAGGTGAGGGGTTGGTATAACAACGACTATCATGGCACAAGTGACAACTTAAGTGATCGAGAATGGGAAAGACAGGTCAATGCAATTTTAAATGATCAAGTGTTTATGCCAAATTTTGGAGACTTTATGAAGATAAAAACCCTATCACAGTGATGAGAACATGACCTAAAATCAAGCTAGTTTTTTCACAATTCTTCAGGATGGAACCAAGATTTTTTTAAGGGGTTCCATCAGCTCCTATTGTGTTTCTTTCCTGACATATGGGATCACCTAGTAATTTTTAAGATGGAAGATGTGGTTTCATCGCTGCATTAAGAGGAAATGTGAAGGAAGTCTTCTGAGATGGCCAAGGAGGCCCTTGTTGTTTGAGGAAGATCAAAGGAGAAATGCAAGAAGAATGGAAAGAAGTCTAAATCCAAGTTAGAGGGGAGATTAAAGTCTCTTGGTAAAAAATCCAAGGTGAAATGTTGGAACTATGGGAAAACTAGATACATATGGAAATATTGTAAAGAGGAGAAGAAGAAGAAAAAGAAAAAAAGTTCTTCTGAAAATGAATCTTCTCAAAGCAATGCAGATGCCTTCATAGCAGCCTAGGTGACTCAGGCATCAGACGATGTTTGGGAAATTAACTCAAGTGCGTCCTTTCACATGACCTCTCATAGATGTTGGTTCTCAAAGTATGAAAAGTATGCTGGTGGAAGGGTGTATCTGGGTGATGATTCTCACTTAGAGATTATTGGTTGTGGAAGAGTTAGAATTTATTTTCATGATGGAGAAGTGAAGGGTATCGATGATGTGATGTATATACCAAGTCTGGCTCAAAAATTATTTTATGTAAGTAAGCTTAATGATGTTCGTGTGCAAGTCTCTTTCTTGAATGGTATTTGTAGAATGAATAGAGGCTCTATGGTGTTGCCTAAGGGTGTATGAATTGGCACTCTATATAATTTGGATGCATGTGTAGTATAGTGTAATAGCGCTTCTACAAATTCAAGTAAATTTGATCATGTAGAGAAAGGAGGTGTTGTTCTTGAGGGTGTAAACTCTTTGGAGATGAAGCTCCCAACAGAGAAAAAAATGTTGTGGCATCAAAGGCTTGGCCACATTGGTGAAAAATTCTTAAAAGACTTGAAAAATAAAACCCTGGTTGAAGGTGAACCACCAAAAATGATGCTCTTTAGGCAAAGAGGATTCCCCAATGAGCTCCTAGGGTTTTTCACCTAGAAGCTAACTTTGGAAGAATAGATCTCTTTCACCTAAAAGATTGTTGGTGAGTTCATTCAAAGGGGGAGTTAGGGGCTTAAAGTGATGTGTGTGTATTTCCCTAAATGTTGAAAATGGAAGTTGACTATGAATGCAGAACTATTGAAATGCAAAGTGCTAGAAAACACAATGTTGTATGCAAACATATACAAAATGACCTAAGAATGTAAACTAAACTATACATAAATGAAAGAGATAGAATGAGTGTACCTGGGGTTTGAAGGAGGACCCGCTAGAGGTCTGGAATGCTGCTAATTTTTTTCTAGAAGATGAGAGGGACACTTGTACCAATTTGGATGACCTACTCCCAACTTCTTGAAAACTAGTCTAGAGCCCGTTTATGCCAAAAGGGTGTCCAGAAATGTGAAGATCCCCAAAAGCATGCTTAGAGGGACAAGGTCACCATTATGAGAAACCTAGTCCTCTTCTAGGTTTTTGAGAATCTGAAAGTGGATTTTGGAGCCTTTTGTCTATATTTTCTGCTCTTCTAGGTGCTCAGTCCTGAAAATGCAAAATCTGATCTATGGAGGTCCTCCAAGCTTCAAATAGGGTTTCTCCAACCTTAGTGAGCTTGGATGAGTTGTTGAGTGATCTTCCATGTGCAAAAATACCTAAATCTGCAAATCACACATGCAAAGAGGAGACAAAGGTTAGGGTTAGAGATTAGGGGTTTGCCTTGGTCAAACCCCTTTTGAGTAATCAAACCAAATGATGAAAGATAAGGAAATGAAACATGAAACGAAGGGAGAGATAAAGTTTACCTTGCCATGATTTTTGATCTTGAGTTGGAGAAATGAAGGTTCAACCCTTGAATGCCTCTTGAGAGATTTCTTGGTGACCTAGAATACCTAAACCCTAGCTTTCTTGAGGAGAAGAGGAGATGAGAGATGAGAGGGGAAATGAGTGGTGCATAATGAGAAATTAGGGGTTTTAGGCTTATTTATACAAGTTAAGCCCTAATTTTCCCAAAATAACACCATACAGGTCGACCTTAGGGTTTTAGAGATAAAATCCTGAAAGAAACTTAAGTTAAAAGTGAAATTTATGCCACATGGGACTAGGTCACCCAAGGTGGTGACCTAGTCCACCAAGGAAATTTTCATTGGTTTTCGGTAATTAAAGTATTATTATTGTTGCTTGTCAGGATTGTCTTTTGAAAACACACTAAGATAAGGCTTATATGTGTATTAATGGGTCATTATAGGATAATAAGGGGTTGATTTGGTGATCACAAGCCTAAGAGAGTGTGAAAATGTTTTACAAAACCTTACAAAACTTTGGCACGAGGCTTGAAAATGGGTGAAAAGAGGCTAAAAAGGGTCAAAAATTCATAGGCAAAGGTCCAAATGAGTGAAAAGTGTCAAAGTACACTTTTTGGCGACACATTTAACCCCCACTTTAGTTAGAGGATAAACTTGCTTCAAACTCACACTAAAGTAGCCCCAATGGAGATGGTGAAGAATGACAAAGAAGAAGAACATGAAAGATGAAGGAGGTGGTCAAGAACCCAAGGATTTGAGATTCTAAGTCAACGAGACATCAACGCCAAAGAACACATTCAAGGGTGAATGCATTATAGTAAAACAAGATGC
Organism: Sequoiadendron giganteum; assembly: GCA_007115665.2. Lineage (NCBI taxonomy): Eukaryota > Viridiplantae > Streptophyta > Pinopsida > Cupressales > Cupressaceae > Sequoiadendron > Sequoiadendron giganteum. The sequence goes on from CM021107.1 coordinate 414,824,510, forward strand.
TTGATCATGCAATGACGAGGATTAGTTATGAACAGAATGGAAAGGGTGAAAAGGATGCACTCACTCTGGGGCCACAGAACATCAGGTCATCTGTGGGGTGAGAAGTACCAAAGAAAGTGAGAAACATACATGGTTGATATGTACTCACAAAGGTGGCTATGGGGAAATTCATGCCACTGGTTGGGCTTCCCACTTAAACCATACCAAAGTTATACCTCGTGATAACTTTGGTAAGGCGCCACAAAAGGAAGTGATTTTGTTCAAAGGGATTTTTCTTTGTTCATGCAATGTCTCAACCTAGGGAACATTATGTGCAATGTCACCAAGAGAGGCAAAGTGCAAATGTACTCATATAGTATGCAAGAGAGGAAAGGGCTCATCTTATATGCAAAAGAGGAAAAATGCAAATGTCTTAAACTGAGTAACATTGTGCGTAATTTTTTCAAGAGAAGGAATGAAAAGAAAAAGAAGATCACAAAATGAAATGTGAGTTGTGATGTATAAAATGAACCACCAAAAATGATGCTCTTTAGGGAAAGAGGATTCTCCAATGAGCTCCTAGGGTTTTTCACCTAAAAGCTAACTTTGGAAGAATAAGTCTCTTTCACCTAAAGGATTGTTGGTGAGTTCATTCAAAGGGGGAGTTAGGGGCTTAATTGATGTGTGTGAAATGCCCTAAATAATGAAATAGAATGAAACTATGAATGCAAAATCTAGGAAATGTAAAGTATGCTGGAAAACACAATGTTGTGTGCTAACATACACAAGATGACCTAATAGTGTACATTAAACTATACAGAAATGAAAGAGATAGAATGTGTGCACTTGGAATTTGAAGGAGGATATGTTGGAGGTTTGGAATTTTTTTGAAAATGTTGTAGAAGCTGAGAGGAACACTTGTGCTAATCTAGGTGACCTAGTCCCAAATTCCCAAAAACTGGCCTGGAGCCCGTTTCTACCAAAAGGGTGTCCAGAAATGTGGAGATCCCTAAAAAGCATGCTTAGAGGGACAAGTTCGCCATTATGGGCGACCTAGTCCTCTTTTGGGTTTTTGAGAATCTAAAAGTGGAATTTGGAGCCTTTTGTCTATATTTTTTGCTTCTCTAGGTGTCTGGTCCTGAAAATGCAAAATCTGATCTATAGAGGTCCTCGAAGCTTCAACTAGGGTTTCTCCAACCTTAGTGAGCTTGGATGAATTTTTGAATGATCTTCCACCTGCAAAATACCTAAATCTACAAATCACACATGCAAAGAGGAGACAAAGGTTAGGGTTAGAGATTAGGGGTTTGCCTTGGTCAAACCCCTTTTCAGTAATCAAACCAAATGATGAAAAGATAAGGAAATGAAGCATGAAACAAAGGGAGAGATAGAGTTTACCTTGCCATGATGTTTGATCTTGAGTTGCAGCAATGGAGGTTCAACCCTTGAATACCTCTTGAGAGAGATTCCCTAGTGACTTAGAATACTCAAACCCTAGCTTGCTTGAGGAGAAGAGGAGATGAGAGATGAGAGGAGAAATGAGTGGTGTATAATGAGAAATTAGGGTTTTTAGGCTTATTTATACAAGTTATGCACTAATTTTCCTGAAATAACACCACACAGGCTGACCTTAGAATTTTAGAGACAAAATCTTGAAAGAAACTTAAGTTAAAATTAAAATTTATGCCACATGGGACCAGGTGGCAACCTAGTCCACCTGGGAAATTTTCACTGGTTTTCGGTAATTAAAGTATTATTATTGTTGCTTGTTAGGATTGTCTTCTGAAAAAACAATAAGATAAGGTTTATATGTGTATTAAGGGGTCATTATAGCATAATAAGGGGTTGATTTGGTGATGACAAGCCTAGGAGAGTTTGAAAATGTTATACAACACCTTACAACACTCTGGCACAAGACTTGGAAATGGGTGAAAAGAGGCTAAAAAGGGTCCAAAATACAGAGGCAAAGGTCCAAATGAGAGAAAAGTGTCAAAGTCTACACTTTTTGGCGACACATAAGGGCTTGATGATTGTAACTTTTAGTTTGATTTTTGTGAACATTGTATATATGGAAAGTGTTTTGTTTTATTTTAGTCCTCGTAAATCTTATAGAATTCTGGATTATATTCATGTTGATGTGTTTGGTCCAGTTAATGTTCCTTCACTTTCAAAATCTATCTATTATGTCTTGTTCATAGATGATTATTCGAGGACATTTGTTTATTTTCTCAGAAGTAAAATTGAAGTTTTTAGTTGGTTTAAGGAATTTAAAACCTTGGTAGAAAATCAATCTGGTAGAAAGTTTAAGTGTTGGAGAATAGATATTGGTGGTGAGTTTTGTTCAAGATATTTTTATAAGTTTTGCAAGGACCACAAAATTAAAAGGCATAAAACAAATCTTTACACTCCAAAACAAAATGGAGTTGTAGAAAGGATGAATAGAACACTAATGGAAAGGGTGAGAAGTATGTTGAGTAGTGTTGGTCTGAAATAGAAGTTTTGGGTTGAGGCTATAGCTACAACATGTTATTTGATTAACAAATATCCCACTTTGGTGCTCATGGACAAGACACCTATGGAAGTTTGGTCTAGTAAGAATCCCTTGTTGAGACACACTAGAGTCTTTGGTTGTGAGGTGTATGCATATTTTCCCATTGAAAATAGATCTAAATTGGAGAACAAGGCAATAAAGTGTATTTTAATCGGTTATGGAATTGGTGTGAAAGGGTACAAGATTTGGAATCTAGTTACAAAGAAGGTGTTTTATAGCAGAAGTGTGATCTTTCATGAGTTGAAACCTTATATATTTGATCTAAAGCCAAAGGTGAAAGAAGCAGAAAAGGAGGTAGTTGAAGTTTCACTTACTCCCAATAAAGATGAACTACGTACTCCTTGTGGACCTATTAGTGAGGAGAGCTCAAGAAACTCTAAAAGTTCTGAACTAGATGAAGAACCTCAACCTTAGCTTATGAGGAGGTCTACACATGCTAAGTGGCAACCTAAAAGGTTTGGATATTCTATGTTAGATTCTAGTTTTACATATGCTTTAATTGCTAACAGTGATGAGTCTAATCCACTATTAGAGAGGCTATAGGTATGTTTGATGCATATTCCTGGTTGGGAGCCATGAATAAAGAAATGGCATCACTGAAGAAGAATGAAATGTGGGATCTAGTACCTTTGGCTGAAGGATGAATGCCTATTGGATGTAATGGATGTTCAAGAAAAAGATAGGTCTTGATGGCAGTGTTGAGAAGCATAAAGCAAGGTTGGTCACAAAAGGATATTCCCAGGTGGAGGGGATTGATTATGGATAAATATTTTCTCTTGTAGCTAAGTTGATGTCTAAAATATTTTTGTTGTCACTTTCAATTGCATATGACATAAAAATCGAGGAGATGGGTGTGAAGATAATGTTTCTTCATGCTAATTTGAAGGAAGAGATTTGCATGTCCTAGCCAAGAACTTCGTTGAAAAAGGTAAGGAAAAATTTGTTTGCATATTAAATAAACCTTTGTATGGTTTGAAGTAGTCATCTAGAATGTGGTAGTAGAACTTTGATACCTATGTGTTCTCTTTGGGGTTTGTGAGATCAAGATCTGCTCATTGTGTTTAATTTAAATTTGAGAATGGTTTTCTTCTTATTATTTCACTATATGTGGATAATATGTTGTTCATTGGGAATAGTAAGGGTATGATTTCCTAATTAAAATCTCAATTGTCAACATAGTTTCAGATGAAAGATCTAGGTTTAGCTAGGTATATTCTAGGAATGGAAATTAGAAGGGATAGGGGAAATAGAAAACTTTGGTTCAGCTAGAGAAAGTATATAAATTTTGTTGTAGAGAGGTTTAATATGGTGGATTGAAAGAAATTAATTAGTTTTTCCAATGTTGTAAGGAATGAAACTTTCTATTGAAGATTGTCCAATATCTTGTATTAATATGGAGGACATGACTAGGGTGCCTTTTGCAAGTGCAATTGGCAGTTTAATGTATGCAATGGTCTGTACTAGGCCAGACATTTCCCAAGCAATGGGAGTGCTTATTCGGTTTATGGATACTAAAAGAAGGATGCATTGGGATGTTATGAAGAGATTTTTTAGGTATTTGAAGGGTGATTCTAAGTACTACTTATGTTATCATGGTTACTCTACTGGAACTCAGAGTTCAATTAACATTCATGGATATGTGGATTCTAATTGGGAAGGGGACATTGAAAACCGAAGATCCACCAGTGGATATGTATTCACATTGTTTGGTGATGTAGTTTGCTGTTTGATCAAGAAGTAGATTGTAGTCACTTTATCCACTACTAAGGTTGAGTACATGACAATAACTCACACTTGCAAGGAAGCAATTTTTCTTAAGAGATTATGTTTTGATGTTGGTTTTGATGCAAGGTAGATTTTTATTTGCTGTGATAGTTAGAGTACCATTTTTTTGGCAAAAAATCCAACCTTCCATGTCAGGATGAAACATATTGATGTACAATACCACTTTGTTCATGATATGGTGGAGAATGGAAAGGTCAATCTAGAAAAATGTGATACTCTGGTGAATGTTGTTGATGCATTGACAAAGCCTGTGAGCACAAATATGTTCAAATGGTGTGTTAGTTCCATGGGCCTTGAGGCCTAGGGTGATATAGTGACTTTAAGTGTTGATTGGGAGCCAACAAGTTATTCGTCAAGTGGGAGAATGTTGAGAAAAAGGTGTACCAAACTTACTAGTTAAGGATCTCTGAAATCAAGAAAACCCTTAGACGTTTCAAGTAGTTTCGGAGTTCAGAGTTCAGGCTTGTCGCTTACCAAATTACATGGTAAAAGCCTTAGAAGTTTTGCAAGTAATCAGGAATCAATCTTCAAGCTTATCACTTACTTGATGTAATTGAAAATGAAGTAGAAAAGTTGAAGAATTTTGGTAATCGGCCTTTGGAGTTTTGTTGTATGCTTGACTTGTGAAGTTTACTGTATCGGGTATTGAGGAACCCTGAACCCCGACCCACAAAAGGAATTCATTCTTTGATGTTTGAGAAGTTGGTGTGCTCATATTAGAGAGAAATATCATTATCCACAAGATGTAGCTAAGAGGGGTGCAGGTTGGTGATGTTACTTGCCATCCCACAGTGGTCTTCATCAACCTATGCGGGTATGTGAGGCCATACCAACACCTTGTAGTGGTCCATGAAATGGCTGGCAATAAGGCATGGGTTCTCCCACCATCTTGCAATGGTGATTGGAGAGGATGGAAAGTGTGTGGGCCATATCACCACCCCACGATAATTTAAGAGAGAGCATGCGGTACTATAGGGAAAATTTAGTAACCCGCGATCTTGTAGTGACTTGTAATGTAGCCTGCGGTATAGCAGTGAACACGCTATCCCGTAAAGGTCGGTCTAAGTGGTTTTGGTGTCATGGTGGTTAGACAGAATGGTAGCAGTGAACCACAATCTTGACTAGTCAACAAAGGCTTTGCGGTATTGCGGTTAAGACTAGGAATGATTGGTAAAGACGGTTAAGTTTGTTTGTGACCGTTTGTTTAGTTTGGAAGTTGAAACATCGATTTTCCTGTAATGCTTGAGAAGTATGTATGCAATGTCGTAGCATATTGGAAAAGTGGAATAGATTAGAGTGAATGTAACAAAGTGTTTTTGATTTCATTCTAGAAGAGCACCTAAAAGAGCATAGCTCTGAACTTGTATGTAATATTAATTTTATTGCAATACAAGAGATCTCTACTTTGGTGTGAGGGTTTTTTCTCGAAAGGGTTTTCCCATGTAAATCCTGTGTTGAAATTTTATTATCTATTCATTTTTTTAATATGTGCATCTTAAATGAGCTATAATTGCAATGTTTTGGAAAGATTTTATGCATCTCTCTCCTAAAGATTATTATTTGGAAGACATTTCTGCACTTTGCTTTCCTTTCAATTTTCATTCTTTAGACAAATATCTCTATGCAATACAGTTTACAAGATAATATTAAAGCTACAAGGCAATAGGATAAAAAAAAATGGAACATGTTATCTCAAAAGAGCATAATGGATTCGCCTCAAGGAGAGAAATAATTGATAGTTTCATTTTGGAAAACAAAATCATTCACTCAATTGAAAGAACTAAATAAAAAATATGATGATAAAAGTAGATATAAGTAAGAAATACAACAAGGTATGCTGGATATTTTTTATGTTGATCCTGAAAAAAGTTCATTTTTTTCTAGAAAATGGTTTGAATGGATGTATCATTATATTTATACAACTCAATTCTCCATTTCAGTGAATGGATCACTATGTGTATTTTTTGAAGCTTTGAACATAATTTTTAGGGGGATCGCTATCTCCCTTCTTATTTTTTTTAATGGTGGAAGCCCTTGCCTACTTAATAAGATAAAGAAAAAAATTGGGTTGATGGAAAGGAATCTAGGTGGTAAGAAATATGAGTAGGATAACTCATATCCAATTCATAGATGAAATGAAATTATTCAGGAAATCAAACATTCAAGAGGTCAAAAAAATCAAATAAACTTTGGACCTATATACATTTCTACTATACATAACTATAGGAGTACCAAGTTCCCTGAAAATCACATTTCTACTATGCAAAATTTTTTTGGCCACAGGATCCCAAAGCTTGTATCCTTTCACACCATTTCCATAACCATTGAAGATACATTTTACAACCTTTTTATCCAACTTAAACTTCTTCTCCTTAGGCACATGAGCATATTCCTCATGAACAAATACTCAAATGTGTCTCAATGAGGGATTTTTACTAGACCATACCTCCATGGATATCTTATCCACAAGTGCTGAAGAAGGAGACCTATTAATTAGGTAGCAGGTAGTGGTAATAGCTTTAGCCCAAAATTTTTATTCGAGGCTAGCTCCACTAAGCATACTCCTAGCTCTCTCCATCAACATCATGTTCATTCTTTCTGCAACTCCATTTTGTTGAGGGATGTAGATAGTTTTCTTATGCCTTTCAATCCCATGTTCTTTATAGAACTTATTGAAATATGTTGAATAAAACTCACTGCCATTGTCAGTCCTAAAAAATCTAATATTTCTATCCTTATGATTCTCTACAAGAGATTTAAAATCTTTGAATCTACTAAAGACATTAGGTTTTCTTCTAATGAAATAAATCCATGTCCTTCTATTGTAATCATCAATGAATTAAATGAAATAAATAGATTTTGCAATCAAAGTAACATTAACAAGACTAATCCCATGGTTAAAAGGAGCTTAGGTTACATGTATATTAATGATGATGTATCTTGGTGGAGATATGATTTCTCTTCTCAAGTATCCTGTAATGTGAGCCTAACAGGGTAATAATTCCTCCATTTCACAAATCCCATAATTTCTTTCAAGCCACCTCAAGCGGATGAATGAATATCATGCATGTGCCTAAACAACAATAATTGTAATGATTAGTTATATGGCCAAATTGGAGTATGTCTCAAACTGAAAGGATGTCTTCCATCCACTTGCTGATGCTAACATTCATGTGAAGAATCCAAGTTGATCATCTCATGCTAATATTTTATTTTGCCTAATGTTTTATCTGTGTTGCAGGTACACATTATTTAAAGGATTAAATTCTTTGTTCTGCAGCAAATTTTTAACCATCTACTCACACAAGCCGACATTCATGGAGAGATTGTGCTGACGATTTTCCTTATTCCTTTTCTCATCATGATAAAACATGAGGTCACTTTAGTATGTGGGCTTTAAAAGAGATTATCTAATGAATTTCCCTCATTCATTTTTACACACTCAAGGAAATTGTTAGGCTTTTCCAGTGCAGTCATTCAAGCTAGGGTATTATCAAGTTGAGAGATATGGAATTCCACCCATGGAATCTCAGAGTATTCTTTCCTTTCAAACCATGGGGGTGACCCTTCGAAAGCTATCTGTCTCAAGAATCTATGAAGGATATGTTTAACATTGATGGAGCTAGAGTTGAGGATTCTATTCGCATGGTATTGGGGGTGGATGTTACTTGCCTAAGGGCTCATTGTTTGCTCTTTCCATCCTAGGTGATTTAAATTTTCCTATCTAATGCAATGGATTTGGTTCAATCTCTGACAAAAAATGAGGAATTGGAAAGAAAATATGTGAATTTATAGTATATCATGGACAACTTTGTTCTTAAGGCAGTGTAAGGTTATAATATTTTTAGTGGAGATGGATACATTGGTGGTTTGTTTCCTACAGATTTTGTGCAGCAACGACAAGGATTTGAGGAACTGTATGAAGCTATAAAATTGGCCTTGCAATTTTAAAATGATAACATTCTCCTATGGGCTCTATGGAAGTATCGTCGTTGCATATGCTCCGTTATGGAGGAAGACATAAGGGAAAAATTCTATGCTTTAAAATTTTTAAGGGTGCATAATCCTCTAGTACCAACTTCTAGTATATGCTTGGACTTGCAGCTAAGGGTTCCCTCATCAGTTTAGGATTGTCATCAAGTTCACCACACTCGCCATGTTCGTGTTCCAAACAATGTTCATCTTCGTTCACCAAGCAGTGGTCCAGACTAGTTTTCCTCTGTCAATGTGTGAATGCCTCATCCAATGAAGCTTCTGACCTTCTCTGCGGTTCATTGAAACTTGTTTGAAAGAGGTCTTCAGCTGACTAAGAGGCTGGAAATTGAAGATGAAAATTCAGCTCAAGGAGATTTTATGGACGAATAGTGTGTTTTTTTGCAATTTTTTGGTCTTGCTCCTTGAAATTTTATGTATTAGTTGGTTAGATGTTATAAGGGTGTTGTTTAGTTAGTGTTTTTTGCATATTTGAAGTTGAATTTTGATATATTATTAGCTTCTAGGGGTGTTATAAGGGTGTTGTAAAGGTGTTTTAAGTAGTAGTTTTCTACATACTTGAAGCTGAATTTTGATATATTATCAACTTCTTCTCATATACTTTCAGAGCTTGAACTTTCTTCATTCATGTAAAAAACATAATTTATAATATATATATAGGATTTCATGTATTTTTCTTAAAAAAAAACATTCACAAGACTAAATACATCAGAATGAATCAAATCCAACACCTTAGAAGATTTGTGAGAACTAGAGTAAAACTGAACCTTTTTTTTTTACGTAGATGCAATTTTCATAAAAATCAAACTCAAGTTTACAATCATTCATCCTCTCAACAATATTTTTATTTTTAGGGTTCTAAGACCCTTATCACCAATGTGGCCAAACCTTTTGTGTCATAACATATTTTTCTCCACTGTAAGTTTCATCTCCATAGAATGAGCACCCATGGGTACCCAAAAAGCACATCCATCAAAATTAGACGTAACAATCTTGTTCTCTATTGGTTCTGATGGTGAGGATAGTGACTTTGAAGATCTCTTCTTCATAACAAAATAACTATTGCACTCCAAAGTGCATGCATCAAGCTGAAATAGAGTGCCAATCCGAACACCCTTAGAAAACACCATAGCTGGGTGATCCCACAAAGCTGGTTTACAATTTCTGAGAGGAACAATTTTTTGCTGAAATCACATATTTTTAGAAAATATAATGATTTAAGCCTTAAAAAGTTCCATTTTAAGTATTCCAATTGAAGAGTATTTGATCAAACCACCTTAGATCAAACCTCCTTGGATAGAACCTTGCTAGTTTTAAACCATACCTATAAATGAGTCTCCTTTACACCTATCAAAATGCTGATAAAAAATCACTTTTGATTTACCTTTTGGGGGATCAAATGAATTCATTTAAAATTTATTTCTAATGATTACATTAGTCCTCAGAATGAGCTATCCAATGAATATAATTTTAATATGTTTTGGATTTATAATGTATATATTTTTTTAGTTTTATTAAACATAGGTTTTTAACCAAAAATCAAGCTCTATGTTCTGTACATGTGGAAAAATAGTAGATTATGAAAATAAAATTTTGAAAAATATGTTCAGGCTGGGTATTGATGTCCTTGATCCTTTAAAAAAATAAAATTTAATTTTGATACATACAAAAAAAGTTATGTTGTCTACAATCTTCCTATGTCTGAATTGTAATTGGTTTGACTTCCAAACTTGATTCCGGAAAAAAATATTCAATAAAACACTATAAAACCAAATGAAAGTGGTAGATATCGTAGTTACAAATCTAAATTTTAAAAAATAGAATTTTATCCATCATACAAAAAAAAATATGTTGTATACGGTGAACGCCACTCCTTGAAAATGTTGTTTTTTTTTTAAAACTAGTTTTTGAAGGAGATGGAAAAATAAGTGCAATCTAATTCCAAAAAAAATGGAAAAAATATATTTAGAATCTATAGACAAAATTTCACAAATCTCTAGTTTTCATCATCTTCAAATTCCTCACGGTTTAACTGCTATAGGAGCCCGAAAGTGAAGATTGAGTTAAAAAAACTTAGTTTGGTGTCCAGTTTGCCCAAAAATTATAAATTAGTATTGTGGGATCACCCAACTCCTTTCATCATCTTGCATCCTCCATTGAATAATATTTCCTACACACCCACATCATTCAATTTACATACAAATAATAGGTTTTGCACCAAACTAGGGATATGTAGTACACCATTAATCCCCTTCACTCTACAATCAGGGGATCGAATAAGAACTCTTCCACAACCAACAATATTCAAGTGAGAGTCGTCACCCAAGTACACATTCCCATCATCCAACACCTATGGGAGGTCATGCGGAATGATGCATCAAAGTCAATCAACCACACATCTTCTGATGCATTTGGTTCCAAGGCAAAGACAAATGCTTCACCATCATCCTGGGAAGAATTGTCTAATTCAAAATAATTATCCCTCTTCCTCTTCTTCTTCTTCTTCTTATTTTTCTCCTCTTTGCACTCCTTGTGGAAGTGACCATGTTTGTCTCAAATTCCAACATAGAGCCTTGGAATTCTTAACAAGACACTTAGATCTCTCCAGAGACTTGGACTTAGACTTCTTATCTTTCTTCTTACCTTTCTCACTCGATCTACCATAAACAATATGAGCCTCCTTGGTCATCTAAAAAGGGTTTATTTGCATATCTTCAAATAATAGTGAAGACACCACCTCATCCATTTTGAATCTAGTGGCTTTGCTTCCAATAGCCATTACTAGGTGGTCTTGCTAGCCTAGAAATGAACACAATAGGAGCATGCAACAATCCCATTCATCAATCTTATCTCCAATAGAACTCAATTGAGCTATTATAATGAATGAATTCAAGTGATCTACCATGGATCCTCCATCTTCCATCTTCAAAGAGTATAGTTTCTTCCTTAGGAACAATTTTTTACTAGGTATTTAGCCTGACAAACATCTCCAAGTTTCTTCCAAAGGTCTTATGTAGTTTTCTCTTTGTGTGCATTCAAAAGGACAAAATCAACCAAATGAAGTCTTATCAAACCCTTGGCTTTCCTATCCATAAGATCCCACTCTTCCTAGGTTTTGTATTTGGTTTGGTTCCAAATATCATAACCCATAGATCTTTATTGTCTACAATTATATCCTCCATTTTCATCTTTCAAAGTTCAAAGTTTATGTCAGTAAAATTCTCCATCTTGATTCTTCCAAATGTGCTAGCCATCTCTTCTGTAATAATATTTCAGAATCACTACACAAGAACCCACTCAAATGAAGATTAGTATAAAAAACCCTCTACCCAACAACTACAATCAAAGGTGATCAAGCTCATATAAAAATTGAAAGGAAGAAAGGTATGCAAAAACGCTTCCTAACATTGATCTAAGAGGAGAGAACAATTTTAATTATTTTATAGTTACTATGAGATCTATGCACAATAGGAAGATTTAAAATAACAAAACATGCAAGTATCAAAATCTCACAACACAAGACATATGTGGGAAAAACCCTTTCGGGTAAATCCCCACACTCCAAAACCTACACAATGTATTATCTAATCAATACAAATTACAACACACTTGCAATGCAAGTTATTCCAAGAGTATACAAATGTTGATTTCCAAAGCTATTTTGATAGCATAATGATACATACAAATACATAATAAACCCACTCTAAGACATCCAATATATAGAGAAATACAAGCATAGCTTCTAGAGCAAGCTGCAAGAGATGAGCATACAAATCCATGTGGCACATTTTTCCAGCACATAGTTGACTCCTATGACACTTTTCAAATGATTCCTTAGCCTCCTTACATGCTCCATACTTGGGCACCCCAAATTTTCCCCTAATATGTATGATAGATTCCTTACAATGTCATAGAATCCATCATATATGACAACTCTTACAGCTGTAAGAGAATCTATCATAACTAACTAAAAATAGAAGATGGCTCTTACATTCTCTTACAACCTGTCATAGTCAAACTTTGGTATCCACTTTCCCCATGCAAAGATACTGTCCAACCTATTATAGATTTTGGCTCTTACACATCATAAGATCATCAGAGAATTCCATCATAAGATCTCTATGAGAATTTGCCATAAGATCATCATAGAATCCCTCAAAAATATCGATACATGTCAATGAATATCTTCCCAAAGTGGGACACCTACATTGCCTTGTGGGGACCACAACATCCATGTCACCTCCCAATATACCAAAAACTCACTGTGCCAAGTCATATTAGATGACAAATTAATATGAGAAAGAAATTACAAAATAAGAATTAGTAAATTAATATTTTAATGCTAAAAATTTGCAAAGGTTGAGACACCTTAACTCCCAACATTCTCCCACTCATTGAAAACCTTTCAAGAGCCAATCTAATTAGGCAAGCAAATCCTAGGGGTTGAAAGGCCTATAGACTCTTAACACCATTTGAACTTCTTCATGCTCACTAGCTTTGTCAAGGAATCTACAACATTCATCAAAGTATCAACTTTTTGAATTTGCACCTTACCATCTTCCACAATGTCACAAACAAAATTGAATTGAACATTAATATATTTTGTTTTAGCATGGAAGATAGGATTCTTTGCTAGGGAAATAACACTCTAACTGTCACTACAAATAGTAATCATCCTTGCATCAAGCCCAACATCTGAACACAATCTTTGAAGCCAAATGGATTCCTTACAAGCATGAGTAGCTGAAATTTACTCTACTTTTGTAGTAGATAAAGTGATTATAGCTTGCCACTTACTCATCCAACTGATAGCACCACTGAACATAGTAAACACATAGGCACTAGTGGATCTTTTTCTATCAATATCACATGCCGAATTTGAATCTATGAATCCATGAATACAAATTGAATGCAAATATCTTGTAGGATTTCCATGATAACATAAGGAATACTCAAAAGTACTCCACAAATACCTAAATACTCTCTTTACTGCATCCCAATGCACTCATCCAAGATTAGCCATGAATCAGCTAAGGAATCCCATTGCTTGGGCAATGTCTAGTCTTGTATAGACCATGACATACATAAAACTACCAACAACACTAGCATAAGGTACTCTCATCATATCCTCCACTTCACTATAATATTTTGGACAATCTAAAACTGATAACTTTTTCCCCATCGCAACATGAACACACAATGGTATACAATCTGCCATGTTGAATCTCTCCAACACATAATTCACATAATTAATCTGTCCAAACCAAAATTTTATGTTTTCCCTATCTCTTATGATTTCCATACTCAGAATGTACTTAGTTGCACCTAAATCCTTCATTTCAAACTCCACTAAAAGATGAGACTTCAAATTAGAAATCAATGATTTATTATTCCCAATGAAAAACATATAATCAACATACAATGCAATAATGAGAATGTGATAATCAACAGTTTCAAAATAGACACAATGATCTAATTTTGATCTCAGGAATCCCAAAATGAACACAAAGAAATTGAACTTCTAGTACCACATCCTAGGTGACTATTTCAAACCATACAAATAATTCTTCAATTTGCAAACCAAATGTTTTGTACCTTTCTCAATGTAATGCTCTGCTATGACATATAGATTTCTTCCTCCAAATCACCATGAAGGAAATCTCTCTTAACTATGAATCATATCAATAGGTGTGTAATTTAAGAATAAGGTAAACTCACATCCTTATCTCCTCTTATTATATCTAGTTAGTTTCAAGGTTTATGGTTTATGGTTTAGGGTTTAGGATTTACGACTTAGGGTTTTAGGGTTTTAATTTCTATATCTATTTAGGCTTTGGTTTCTATATCTTTTAGGAGATATTATTCTTTATAAGTTAATTGTATCCATTATTTTGATGTCTTATATTTATAAATGGGTTTTATGAGCTATAAAAGTTTTCCTAATTATGGAAATTAATATAACCTAAAATATAAACCATAATTTTAAACTATAAATGCCAAATATATAACCAAAATGTAAATCCTAATTACAAACTATAAATTTTAAATATATAGCAAAATAACTTCAAAAACGGGTACTCGTTTCACCCTGGTCACTCTCAATTCACACAAGTCTAGGGAAAAATGACTTGATAGTCATTTAAAAAAATAAAAAATAAATAACTTTACGAAATGGGTACCCAAAGCATAACAAGTACTCATTCCAATTTAGGCTTGGGATCTCATTCCTATTAGCATTTTTTGCCTAAAAATTTTCCTCTTTGTGGACCCATCTTCTTGCACATGCCCATATAAATATCTCTATTCACAAGGCAATTAAGGTTAATATTTTAACTCTAGGATAGACACAATGTGAGTCTCTTCGGATGAGGGATGACATAAAATCAACTTAAATAGTGTGAAAAAAGGCAATCCAATACCATTCATGGTTGGTTGCATAATAAGATATTATGAAGGGGTCCTAGTTGGTGCAGTAGACAAAAAATGATAGAAGGAACAAACAATGAAGTAGAATTTTAATATGTATTATTGAGGCTTCTCATTTATAAAAATATAAATATTAAAAAATATAAATTGAATGGGACTCTTTAATCACCATTAATTCCTTTCATAAATAAACTATTTTCATCCCATAAACTATTTTCATCGATAAAATAAATAAATATAAACATACAAATAATAATATTAGTATATATAAAACATTATTACATGTATATATAATATATAGATTAAATAAATATATTATATACATTTACTTATATATATATGTGTTTCAATAATATTATTTTTGTATTTAAATATATGAGAATAATATTATTTTTTATAAGAAAAAAATATCTTCAAAATAACTTAAATAAAATAGAATAATTTTTAAATAAATATATATCCATACATTACTTACATAATTTATGGATATTTAAGTAATATTATTTAAACATAAAATCAATTAGAAAATGTAATAAATGTTTGAAGTTATTTTCATAATAGGTTCCTTAACATCTTTTACATATATTTACTTATGTATATATGTACATTAAAAAAATATTTTGAAATTAGTTTTCAATGATTATAGATCACTAAAGGAGTTATTTTTCCACTCATATCCATTAAAATAATGACCATTTAAAATGTCTTAAAATTGGTAATAAAAAATATTGGTTGATAGTTATGCTAAATGTTTTTAGCAAGGTTGCATTATTCATGATGCTATTCATTTTATTTCCTCCTTTATATTATAATCAATTAGGAGGTTAACATTAAATTTTAATTTTTTTAATAAAATTTTGAACATTTTTTTCAATTAAATTCATTGTTCAATTATATTTAATAAATTTGTTACATTATTATTAAAAATTATTTCCTCATTAAAATAATGTTGTTTACATGTTGTAGTTCTATTGATGTTACTAGCATATCCATTTTAGACAAATTTGTATAAAATACATCGAGAGTTATCCTTCTTGAGACACCCATTTTTTAATCAATTTACCATATACAAGTGGAATAGACACCTCAAGAAGGATATCTCTCAATGTCTAAATTACGTAGATTAATCTAAGATAGGCATGCTAGTTTGTTTACACTATTGTAAATGGTTCTTAGTCTCTCAACATAATTAATTCATGTAAACCACTAAACATGAAATTTTTTTATAGTAGACTGTAGCACCCCTCTGATTTGCTTATATTTTCAGACATTTCTTTTATTTTGATAGACTATGATAGTATGATGTTGTTATTTGATCGTTGACATTGAAGCGATGATGGTTTTTATTTTGAGATGTGATGGTACACTATATTGATGTTTATTGATTATGACATGCTCTCTAGTTAGCATAGTTGATTATTTGAGATGATATTGATATATGTTCATCTGTAGTTATTTGATGTTTTAGTTTCTTTAGTTTTGATGTGACATTGTATTGGTGAAGGGGACGGGATTTCATCACTCGCTTGTGAGCATCCTGCAATTCCTCTATTTTTCCTTCATGGTGTGATTGTTCATGATCTTTATACATGTACGACATATGTTTTGATTGCAAGATTGAAGATATAGGACATCGACTCCACCTGGATTCACAGGTTTGAGCATGTCAATTGCCCAACAAAATAGTTGATTCAAAGATAGTAACAAGATTTCCTTGTCAAACCACAACCCTAGTCACAATGTGTCGTCAGTCCTTGTTTTGGTCATGCTTTGTTGTCATTTTGTTCCTATTTTCCTTGTCATTTAATTATTTTGAAAGGTATGCTCTATGGGAAATTAATGTATATAATATTTTGAATTGATTATTTAGTTAATCGTGATTAATGTTGTTAGAAGCTTTAAATTTTATTTTTTAACTAAATTTAATTTATTGCGCAAAGTAATTTAATTATTTAGATTAGATTTATTTTACATAGTGATTAAAATTAATTAGATTAAATGAATGGATAATTAAGATTAATATTTTATTTTAAATTATTAAATAAACAAATATCTTAGAGGAAATATCTATGATTTGATTTGGGAAAGATATTTTGGGATTGTGACATGAGTTAGAATTTAATATTTGGTGTTGGGAAATAATTCACGAAGAGAATTATTGCATTCATCGAAAGAGGGAAAAAGGTTATTTCACGGGAATGAAAATTGTATTTTGTGGGTTGTTGAGAATTTGTTGAAAATTGGGCAAGAAGCTCTCGAGAAATTGGCTTTGGTTTTATTTTCAACTTTCTGGAAAAAAAAATTATTTGGAAGAAGCTTTGATAATTTTGGAATATGAAGGCGAGGCTCTACTTCAAACTTCAAATCTTCAAGCATTTGAAACAGGTTTTTATTGTTTTTATTTAAATAAAAATTGGAAAAGGTTATTAGAATTAGTTACTGTCTGGGACAAGATTGCATGTACAATGAAGAGAAGTTTATTTGGTTTACAGCTTCAGTTTGTTTTGAAATAGAAAATATTGTCGTGAAAGCTTTAGAGCCTTAGATTAAAACCTTACATTCTTTTGAAAAGATGAATTGTTTTAAAACAATAGAATTCCTAGAAGGAAAACAATAGAAAATTTGGAAAACCTCTGTAGGAATGGATTTAAATCTTCATATCAAATTTTGTAGAAAACCTTTGATTGTATTGGAAAAGATCTTCCTATAGAAGATTATTGTTTTTCTTCCAATTGGATTTATTTGGCTTGGGAAATTGAAAACCTCTAGAAAATTTTGTAAATATTTCCTATAGAATTTTTTTGTGAAAATAAATTGCTCATCTGGAGCAATCATGTGATATATATATATATATATATATATATATGCAATTTTTAGTAAGTTCCTGTAGAAATTTATTCTGAAAAAAAACCCAAATTGAAAAAAACCATGTTGAGAAATCCGTACGACGATTTTTTTATTAAATCACATGTTTTAATTTTTTTTAAAAAAAATATTGTTTTAAATGTATATGGGTTTGGGGCTACCCCCATAGTCGTCGCCCCATAGGGGAGGCAGGCTATGAAGGTAGTGCCAAGCGCTGCCTTCACAAGCTGCAGGCTCCCCATTTGGAGAGTCGACTGTGGAAACAACCCGGGGTAAATGGCAGCCAAACATGGTTTCATCCGCTTCTTTTAAATTCAATTTTTTTTAATATATGGTTTTTAATTTATATTAAATACAATATATGTATATATGCATAAGTATGTATATATAAATATATATTTTTATATATATTTATGTATATATATTTAAGTATGTATATGTATATGTATATTTTAATATATATATATATATATATATATATATATTTAATAAATGCTTTGGGAAATTATATTATATTTCTAAATATTTAAATTATATATTTTTATATGTATAATTATATATAAATACATATATAATTATATATATATTTAAATAAATTGTTATTTTAGGTGCATGTATATGCACAAATTAGATGTTTGTAAAATGAAAAGTTTTAAAAAAGGGAAATTGATTTTTATATATTTGAAATGGGAAATTGAATTAAATAATTAGATTAATTTATTTATTGTTTGTAAATGAAATTGTATTAAGCTAGATTATTTTGAGCAATGTATTATTGTTTTTCTTGAAATGGAAATTAGATAAGGGAAATCCTAATGATAGTTTTTATTACTTGCTTGAATTGCTTAAATTTAATTTTATGATGTATTTTGTTCATGTAAGTTGGGGAATCTATTAGTTGTGAATGTGTAAGCCTTCCATATGTTGTAATATTATGTGGGGGTTGATGTGATATTTTGTTCAACCCTTTGTTTTCCTTGGGTAGTGCACCTGGTTGTGATTCAGTTTAAACACTCGGTTACCACGAATGAGATATGTTGCCTCTTGCATTATGGTTGGGATTTAATATCCATTTGTATGCACTTTGTCTACCCTTGGTTTATGGATTAGATCATTGTGTTGTTAGTAGGGGAGTGGCTCTCAATGGGGACCGATGCAAAAAGTGGTGCCAGGGTAACTCATGTGAGAGTTAGATAATTCAGTGGAAATTAAATAAATGTATTAAGGGAAAGGGTAGCTTTAAACACATAACTTTTTAATTGTGTGTCACTCATTAGCTCAAAGGCTCATTTAGAATTGAGATGAGACGAGAAGGCCTGGAATGGAAAGATCATTAACTTGTCCCTTTGAAAGATATTTGGTTCCACATCGGTTTGCATGTGGGGTTGGGGATTGTGAGAGGCTATCAAGGTAACCCAAGATGGGGGTCGAGGCCTAAGAAGATCTGCCAAGGTAACCCTTGCAACTTTGTGATGACACTCCTATGATAACAATTTGTATTGTTTAGTTGATGTACTTGATCCTTTTACTCTGGAAGTAATGTAACCTTGATATATTGTACTCATTTAGTTTACTCTTGTGGTTTCCTGTGTCTTGAGGTTGTTGGTTATGCCTAGGAAGCTTTTTTACTATCTCCTAGCAGGGGGTGCACCTTCGGGTACCACTTGGTTGGGTGGAACGTGCACCTTACATTGTTGGGTTTCCACTTCATGCTCATGCTGGTGGGATCTTCTAGATTAGAGAGCTCACATGTTATAGTTGCTTTATACCATCTCTTGTGTTCTATTGGATCAGTTGGATGTTATTGTATATGTACTACTCCTCATTTGTATTCGAGGAGAATCCTTGTATCATTGTAATTGTAATTGTAATATTGTTTGTATGATCTACCTCATTTTTAAAATGAGCTTTGTAACTGCTATATTGAATGGGTTTATTATGTACTTTGTTATCTTATGAAAAGAGTTTAATGTTATTGGATCTATGTTCTTTATTTCATGAGTAAAATATATATGCTATGGATTAGTTTACTTTTGTATGTTATGGGTTTCAAATGTAAGTGTTTTCGTGTACCTTAGAGGATGTATGCGTTAAGTGTAGTTCACTTTACTTATTGTTAATTGTACTTTTAAAAAAAAATTGTTACGCTTTCGTTGTATTTGTGTCATCCTCTAGGGTTACGTGGTGGGGCGTTACACATGGTATCGGAGCCCAAGTTTGAACACTGGGTGCTTTGGGATAATGTTGAACCCATTTAGTTGTTATTTGTATAGGATTTAAGTTTGTGTTACCTTGTCTTATACCTTGGTATGTCTATAGAGGATCATGCCACCTAGGTGAGGTCGTGGTAGAGGTCGTGGTCATGGCTGAGGAGGCAGCCGCAAAGGTGTTCAGTAGGGTTCACCTCCCCATGTTCCCCATGACTCAGATTGTGAGGAACACCTGGCTTTGCATAATCCTTTGGGATGCGGTGACCAAAATTAGGATCAACTAGAGATCGAGGGTGCTCAGTTGCATTGATTGTTAGAGGAGACTCTTCCTTGCCTTGTACTAAGGTATGATAGAGATCAGATAAATATTGGTGAGGGAGAGAGATCCCCTAGATAGATAGAGGTTCTAGCACAATAGGAGGCAGTCACAACTGCTCATATGAGCGACCTACTTAGAGCCTGTTCGCCCACTTTCGATGATTCTAGTAGCAGACTAGAGGTCAAGACATTGTTGATAGACTTGAACCCGTGTTTTTCTATGTACCCTTACGATAGCTCAACACCACAACCAAATGTGTTATCATGGGGCGGGTGCATGGAAATGGGTAGCAATTTCGTGGACACCCTAAGAAAAAAAAGTTAAAAAACCATAACGTGAGTGCATTGTAATGCGCTTGCGTTATGTCTTTCATTAAACCTAGGTAAGGTCTCAGCGGCTACAACTACAAACAAATAACACGCTCGCGTTATCAAATGTTAAAAGCAAAAAAACAAATGCAAATCTCTCATTTGCATTTTGACTGGTTTTTTTGTTACACCCGTGGCCAAAAACCCCAGAATATCGCATTCGTGTTCTAGGAGGATAATTTCTTCACAACAATGGCGCCATAATGATGAGGAGCTATAAGAGGTAAGGATTCTATGGTTTTTGTTTTGAATTTGTTAGTTTTTGGTTGAATTTGATATCTATTTGTTTGAATTTTTAGGAGATGCAAATTAACCTGCAAACCCTCAAAATCCTCAACAGGAAGACCAACCAAATCCTCAAGATCAAAATCAACCACAAAATCAACCTCCTCCACCAATCACTCAACCCCCTCTTGGCACTCAACAAAATTTAATGAGTGAAATTGAGAACAAAAAAAAACAAATTGAGGATTTGATCAATAGGTTGAGTGATCTAAATGGTTCAACCATAGAAAGAATGATCCTAGAAAATTCATTTAAAGATATGTTAACAAACGTAGATTAGATTAGCAAACAAATAACTGGATGGGAAGATAGGAGGCAGGCAGCTAGGGACTATTATGCAAATAAACTATCATACAAGGATGTGAAAGATTTAAAAATTACAAAAGGTGATTTGTGCTCATTATTCACCGACCCATGCACAAATCAAAATCTTACCCTCAATGCGAAGAGGTTTCCTATCCATTGGTCCCACCACCAATAGATGAAGGACCAGTTTTATGGTAGGTGGTACATGGTCTTCGATTACCCACCGTGCAACAATTGCGAGGTCTCGCAATATTTCCTTAGGAAACTATACAATGAGTTCATATTGAACAAAATCCCAAATTATTTTGATATGAAGGATTTCCAAGGGAGAGGTGGGGGGTTAGCTTAGGATAGACCTGGTGCACAGTCGAATCCTATGCAGTAAGGTAGACGAGCTCCTGCTAGGCCACCTCATGAGCACGTTGTTATGCCTTCCATCGTGAAGGAAAGTGCTGACGTAGAGACATTGCAGACAATCAACACTTTGAACCAAAGTGTCATCCATCATACTAGCCCTATTCTACAATGCCATCTAGGGGAGTCTTCTAGTGGTGGTCTTCGAACACATGTGTGTCAATCTTGCAGGGCTACTTGTTCACATGACCCCACCGACCCTCAAGAGACTGGTACATAGGATCCATCTACAGTTATGGAGATGGAGAGGGCAACTGAAATTTTGCATGAGGCATATGACATTGATAGTTAGGTAAAAGTTAGTGCATGTGTTGATTGAATTTAATTTATTAAATTTCAATTTTGAAATGCAAGATTAACTAGAAATGTTTTATGATTTTAATAAAATTGCAGGGTCACAATTTTGAGACTGGATACACTGGCCCCCCACCAACCTATTTTTGCAATACACCTATTGCTAGGGTATGTAACTAGTAAACAATTATAAGTTTATTGCATATTAATGGCATTGTTTTACGAATGGTAATTTAATATGAAATTTTGGATGTTGAACAGACTAATATTGGAGGTTTTAATGGAACACTTCCTAGTGGTGGTGGATTCACTCAAACCTTCATGCAGGTAATATAATAAAGATTTGAACTAATGAATCAAGTACTTAATAGATTTGTGTAGTTTATACATGCACATCGTTGATTACGTTGAATAATTTGTTGTTTTATTTTTAGTTGTTGGAGATGATACACCTCCGAATGTGACGAGGGCAATGGATATTGGCGTGACATCTACTATACAATCCTCGATGGCTCTGACATAAGAGGTATGAGGAAAATTAGTAAATTCTAATTTACATTTGTTGTTATAGATGTTAGTTAGTGAAAAATCAAACCATTATTGATTCACATAGTTTTTGTCTATTTGTATGGTTTATACAGGGCTTGAGCACGCTTGAGCATGGGTGTGAGGATATTTCCCTCATGGAGAGAGATCGTAAGATGGTTGTAAGTGACTATTTTGTCAAATATATCATTTTTTATAATGTAATTTCTATATATTCATGTCTTTACTTCTTAGTGTAACAGTTAAAACTTCAACATCAACTAAACCCTAGGAGGAGTAGCAGGAGGACTCCATGAGTGCAACAAAAATGAGTGACAGACCTATCGCCATCCGAGCAAAAAGGAAAGGGAAAGATTTTATTTCCTGCGCATGGAGAGCAATGACTTTTGATTCCAGAGTCCTTTGTTGTATGCTTGCATGGCAGTTTTGTAGATTCTTTTTATTGGACATATTTGACATTGTATGCCTAGATGGCATTCTCATAAGCCTATATGCCTATTTGGTTAATACAAATATCTTTTATCAATGCATGTCCATATTTGCATTCTAAATTGATGGTTCAATAGATATGAGTTACGTGTATTCAAGTGTATACTTTACAACTTACATGCATTCGAGTGTATACTTTGTGGCTTACATTTTTTCATGCATATACCTTGTATTCGTGCATATACTTTGTTTTAATTTGTGTATACTATGTATTCATGTGTATACTTTTTGAGGCTTACGTGTTTTTGAGTACTTGTACTTCCCTTATTGACATGTACGTGTTTGAGTTATTCACGTGTATAATTATTAATTGGTTAGACCTAGCATTGATCTATGTCATCCTCAATGCATGATCCTTGAGATGCAGTAAGTACACCCTCAAGGTCAAAAGGAGTTTCACATGCATTCTTCATAGGCTCATTTTGGTAGTGAAACCAAAAACCTCTTGCATCATTGAAACGATTTTTTTTTTCCTTTATAGCAAGTCTAAAGCCATTATCATTCTCCATCAGTTCTTCATGTATCCACTCCCCATTAATGGTTGTCTCATGACCTTCATGAAACCAAGCACTTCTCTCATTTGTGATAGAAGAAATGTATGAAGATTTATCTTCCTCCTTATGAACCATTCATTATCATGAGAGATGGGTTCTTGTGAACCACTATTGATGAATCATGGGTCAATGAGTTTGACTTGTAAAACTACACGATTGAATCCTGATAGAAATATCACAATATTTATATATCTAAATTTGTTATTTCCTTCAGCTAAAATTTGTTCTTATACTTATGTGATTGATGTATGTTTGTGTATGGGATCATAGTAATTTCTATTTGATGATGCTATTGTGTCTTTAAGGTTTATTTATTGAAGGGTACATGAAACAAGTTTTAAATCCTTACAAATCTTTGAATTTCTTAGGTTTTTCTATTTGTCGAGTCTGGGCTCTGAGCCCGAGTCCAAAACAAAAAATGGCTTGTCAAGTTTGAGGCGAGTCCTAGTCTTGTAACACTAGTGTGAACACATCAAGGAATAATGTATATGTCGATGAAGAGAGAACCCATACTTGTTTCCAAACAAACCATGGTATAGATATGGTTGGTCAAGATAAAACATCACTCTCCTGGATAGTTCGAACCATAATATTTCATGGCTACAAACACACCTTCATTATGTGTGTTCTTGATCCTACTGAAGAAATGGTGGAACATGTTGTAGATCAAATATTGGAACCCTAAGTCCACAAGAAGGGTACTTGTCCTGATTTTTGCAAATGTCTTTAAGATGTTCATCCTTCTTGAGTAATGTGAACTATTGATGTTATCTAAATTTTTGAAACTATCTGCAATCATGTGCAATACTGTAGAAGCTAGAGCTATATCTAATACTACAAATGACTGCTCAATGGAATCCTGGTAGTAATATCACAATTTGACACACTGTAGAAAATACCTCCTAATTATCAATTGATGAGCTAAAGGGGCTCTATAATGAATGATTCATAAGGCACAACACTTGTTGAAGGTTTTGCAAATAGGGTTGCAAGCTAAGTGGGCTTAACCTTGGGGAAAAAACTTCATGGTTAAGCACTTGAGCTGGAGTATACTGGAATGGTTGACCTCTCGGGAAGGCCTAGTGCCTCACATCTATGAGCATCACTTAGATGCAATGAGTGCTAAGTGGGCCATTCAATATCATTTCAAATTTGTTGCTTTAAGCAACTTACAAATTTGCAACATAAGACTCCTCCAACCTAAGGGATCAATCCGGTGGAACATAGCTTAGAGAGATTCCACATATTTTGGTGCAAAAGAGGACCATGCCTAGTGTAAAAATACCTATTTGGACGTGTTGGAATAATTTGCTTGGTCACACAAGTTGCAAAATGAAAGTTGCACCTCTTTGCAACTTTGCACTGCTTGCATTTGATGCTTTTTCCATCAAGTGAAAATCTGCCACCACTGGAAAACCACTCCAAGATAGCAAAAACTGAGAGAGGTTTTTGTAAACAGGCTCAACGCGATCCTATCGAATTAGACGAGAAGTTTCTAATCATTATGACATCTGAATAATAGCATGCTGAAGTTTGCAGCCATTTTGCACTTTGGACCCTTAAGGGATCGATCTGGTTGAACGTAGCTCATAGCGATTCCACGTGTTTCAGTGCAAAAAAAGACCATGCCTAGCGTAAAAATACCTATTCAGACACATTGGAGCAGTTAGTTTGGTCAGACGAGTTGCAGAGCGAAAGTTGCACCACTTTGCAACTTAGAACTGCTTGAATTTGACACTTTTTCCATCAAATGAAAATCCGCCGCCATGAGAAAACCACTCCAAGATAGTTAAAACTGAGAGAGGTTTTTCCAGAGGGGCCCAACACATTTTTTTAGGATTAGACGAGAAGTTTTTAAGTGTCACGGTATCTGAGTAATAGCATGTTGAAGTTTGCAGCCATTTTGCAGTTTGGACCCTTAAGGGATCGTTCCGGTTGAACGTAGCTCAAAGTGATTCCAAGTGTTTCAGTGCAAAAAAAGACCATTCCTAGTGTAAAAATACCTATTTGGACATGTTGAAGCAGTTAGTTTGGTCACAAGAGTTGCAGAGCGAAAGTTGCACCATTTTGCGACTTTGCATTGCTTGAATTTGACACTTTTTCCATCAAGTGAAAATCCACCGCCACAAGAAAACCACTCCAAGATAGCCAAAACCAAGAGAGGTTTTTTTAGAGGGGCCCAATTCCTTTCTTTAGGATTAGACGAAAAGTTTCTAAGTGTCATGGTATCCGAGTACTAGCATGCTGAAGTTTGCAGCCATTTTGCACTTTGGACCCTTAAGGGATCGATCCGGTTGAACATAGCTCAGAGCGATTCTACTTGTTTCGGTGCGAAAAAAGACAATTTCTAGCGTAAACATACCTATTTGGATGTGTTGGAGCAATTATTTTGGTCACATGAGTTGCAAAGCGAAAGTTACACCACTTTGCATCTTTGCACTGCTTGAATTTGACACTTTTTCCATCAAGTGAAAATCCACCGCCATGAGAAAAATCACTCCAAAATAGCCAAAACCGAGAGAGGTTTTTGTAGAGGGGCCCAATTTCTTTCTGGAGGATTAGACAAGAAGTTTCTAAGTGTCATGGTATCTGAGTACTAGCATGTTGAAGTTTGTAGCCATTTTGCACTTTGGACCCTTAAGGGATCGATCTGGTGGAACATAGCTCAGAGCGATTCCACATGTTTTGGTGCGAAAGAGGACCATGCCTAGCATAAAAATACATATTCAGATGTGTTGGAATAGTTCACCTGGTCACACAAGTTGCAGAGCGAAAGTTGCACCACTTTGCAACTTTGCACAACTTGAATTTGACACTTTTTCCATCAAGTGAAAATCCGCCACCACGAGAAAACCACTCCAAGATACCCAAAAACAAGAGAGGTTTTTCTAGAGGGGTCCAACATCTTTATGTAGGATCAGACGAGAAGTTTCTAAGTGTCATGGTATCCACGTAATAGCATGTTGAAGTTTGCAGCTATTTTGCACTTTGGACCCTTAAGGGATCGATCTGATGGAACATAGCTCAAAGTGATTCCATGTGTTTCGGTGCGAAAGATGACCATGCCTAGAGTAAAAATACATATTTGGATGTGTTGAAATAGTCCGCTTAGTCACACAAGTTGCAAAATGAGAGTTGCACCACTTTGCAACTTTGCATTACTTGCATTTGATACTTTTTCCATCAAGTGAAAATCCGCTGCCACAAGAAAACCACTCCAAGATAGCCAAAACTGAAAGAATTTTTTCTAGAGGGGCCCAACAACATTTTGTAGGATCAGACGAGAAGTTTCTAAGTGTCACGGTATCCGAGTAATAGCATGTTGAAGTTTGTAGCCATTTTGCACTTTGGACCCTTAAGGGATCGATCCAGTTGAACGTAGCTCAAAGCGATCCCACATGTTTCAGTGTGAAAAAAGACCATGCCTAGCGTAAAAATACCTATTCAAACGCGTTGGAGCAGTTAGTTTGGCCACACGAGTTGCAGAGCGAAAATTGCACCAATTTGTAACTTTGCACTGCTTGAATTTGACACTTTTTCCATCAAGTGAAAATCTGCCGCCACGAGAAAACCACTCCAAGATAGCCAAAACTGAGAGAGATTTTTCTAGAGGGGCCCAACAAATTTCTATAGGATCAGATGAGAAGTTTCTAAGTTTCACGGTATCCAAGTACTAGCATGTTGAAGTTTGCAGCCATTTTGCACTTTGGACCCTTAAGGGATCGATCTAGTGGAACATAGCTCAGAGCGATTCTACGTGTTTTGGTGCAAAAGAGGAGCATGCCTAGCGTAAACATACCTATTCTGATGTCTTGGAATAGTCATCTTGGTCACACAAGTTGCAGAAAAATGGGTACAAATTGTTTACATGACCTTTATATGACCTTTTTCACATTGTTTACATTTCAAAATTCAAAGCTTGCAAATTTTCCTACTCAAGGCATTCACAGAACAAGGTTCTACTACACCAAACATGAAATCTAACCTTACAATATTTGAGTATATCTCATTATATAATTAAATCTTATTACAATGCCTCTGGCACTTCGTTCTCTCAGATCTTTTACAATGTCACTCATACATTCAAGATTCTCTTTAAATGTCTACATCATAGGTGCTCATTATGAGGTTAACTTCAAATAAGTAACTTTAGATTCCCTCGCTAAGCTTCACATGCTCTCTTATAATGGCTAGAAATCAAAATTGAGATTTGTCAAAATCATCAAAATAAGTATGTTGCATTGCTTTTTTGGTTGAGGTTCTCTTTGATGGCTCTTAAATCAGCATTTTCTGCAATGAAAGATCAATCAACCCTTAGTAGTTTACTTACAAATACGCAAAGTAAAAGAGAAAAAGAAAGAGCATCCAAAATGGAAATGAAATAAAAATAGATGAAAGACACTTACAAATGTTGCATGCAAGCATCAAAATAAGGATGTTGCATTGCTTTTCTGGTTGACATTCTCTTAGATGGCTCATATATCTACATTTTTTGCAAGGGGACACCAATCACTATAAAAGAAGATGACCGCATTGGAATCAAACAAATTAATGTGCATACAAGTATAAATTAATAAGAACCAATGTGCATATACTTACAAATTAATCCAATGAACCATTCGGGTTTTCTCTACTCTTTATTGTGTCAAGTATTGCCTCATGGTCAGACTCACGGACCTTCCATAACGTCTTGTTCAAAGGTATACCCCCATATTTGGTCAAATGAACATTGGATGCCATGACAAGGTTCGAGTAATGAAGAATCTTACGATGCATGTCAAAGTCCTCAAATAGCCAATGTTTAACACTTGAATGTGGGTACCTTCTAAGCCATGTTTCAGTAACCACAACTGAGCCTGTAGGGTATTCGATGTTTTCTCCATCTATAACTGGGGCCTCCAATTTCTTTTTGGTCTCAACAAAACAACACAAGTAATAGTCTATTCCCTCTTCATTGTCTTCATCTGCAATAATTGCATAAACATGCCCTGCATTGATATATGCAAAAAATATCTTGAAATTTGTCAACATTACAAATACAGTACAAAGTAAGATCTAACAAGATGGAATTTCAACAACTAAGAAAGTAGATATATCACCTCATTGAACTAGATCTGATATGTGGTCAAAGTCAACCGATGATTCTATTTGTGTCAGTTCCAATGCTGTCAGAGGGTGATACGTGTGAAGTGGGCTAAGATAACTTGTGAACCATTTGTCAACCCACTCCCCTGATGCACAATCATTCTAGTCTTGCATTGTACATGAAGAACAAAAGCATGCCATCTTTAATGTATTGATACTCCATGAACTTGTATTTGAGCTAAGGAAAGAGTGTACCTCACTCGATCCAATTAGTGTACAACAGTCTTCATATGGTGCAATGTTAGTATCATCCATCAACCAAAAAAATCTACAAACTGAAGACATACCTTCATTACTTGGACCCATCAAAGAATTGCACCACTCGACAATTGATTTTGCATCTGTCAACTTTGCACTGTCTTTATACTTTAACTCTTCTCATGCTAATGCTCTTTTCACGCATGCTCCTACACCATCATGCTCCCCCTTTCCATGTTTGGCCTCACAATAGTTCCACATATGTTGAACACTTGTGATGACATGCATCCTACACAACTAGTAGAACATGCCTAAGTTCTTGAACTGTGTTGCACAGTTATCATACCATATTATATGTTGATCGTATTTTATGCCCCTCTAAGCCAAACCACTATAGAACATCTGGAAGCAACCTTGCACAAACTCTGGAGAATGTATGCGATCATCAATAATGTAAAAATGGTACTCCCTCAATACCTTCCTTTGCTCATCTGTACTATCAGATGCATGAATGAATGCTATGTGCACAAATATCAAAACCTGTGTGGAATTGTAATACTATGACTGCACCTCATGTTGTGGTTGCAGAATGTAGTTCTCTGCAAAGTCAACCATGGATACTATGCTTCCAACTGGAAAGGTGTCCTTGCATAGCTTGAATTGCGTGTCCAACCATTAGGCTCTATGGATATTCATTGCATACTCAAACAGTATACTATGACGAAATGTGGTCATAAATTGGTACACTAGAATCTTCTCAATAACCAAATCACACCTTTTTGCTTGAGACTGATCTTTTGTAGCATATGCCACTATTTTCTACTTCCCGAACTCTACTAGTTTTTTTCCCACCTCATCTATGCTTTCCATATGTTGACATACTGGCATATGTTGGAAGCCACCGCAACGCTCACATGAACCATCCAAGTATGTTGTCCTATAGAATATCTGGCCATCCTCTATTTCACATAATTTTTTTTATAAGAACTCTCTTGAAGAATTTGGTGGGGTTTCTATGCCACAATCTTGCAAAACATCGTTAGTATGCAAATCTAAACATATAGAACAATAAACATCATAATGGTTAGAAAACTCAATATGTAGTCTACAACAACAAGTAGTGCATGTGTGATTTATATTGACATAAAAAGGTTTAAGAATTTCAAAACATCTTTGAGAAATACTAATTTGAGGATAATCATTTTCAAATTTCCGAAAAAATTGGGTTTGAGTCATATCCAAAAAATGCTTTGGATGTGGCTCACGATTCCGACTACTGATTCTCCTACTTACCACATCCCTTTGATTCAGAGACAGCCTTGTGTTATTCTTCCAATACTCTTCAATTAGTGTTCTCAAGGCTTGGACAACTTCTTTATCTTTTCATGATAGTCTCCCCAAGAATGCCCATAATTCATTTGTATCATTGCCCTCAATTCTTTGTCGCCTTTGAATGGCTCTTGATAAAGTTTTTCTACTAATTCTCGTTTGTTCACTAGTATTTTTAATTAGACGAGCTCTATTTGTTTGATAGCTTATGAAAGTCGATGTAATGACACGTCAGGTGACATTACTATCCTTTGAGCGTGAGGTCTTACCCACACTCTCATAAGCATACCTTGAAGTTCACATGGGGATGATGGCATACCTTCTTCATCAATTCTGAGTGATGATGTACTCTCAACTTGAGATGTGTTGGATGGTGTCCAACAATATTCACTTGCGGTACATGATGTCCCTTCATATTCACTTGTAGTAGATGGTGTATGTCCATATTCACTTGTGCTAGATGATGTCCCTCCATATTCGCTTGTGCTTAATGGTGTCCCTTCATATTCACTTGTCGTAGAGGGTGTGTCTCCAACTACGATATTTGAATCTGTCTTACGATGATGCTTTCGCATTCATGCCTGTTGTGTTGCCAATTCCCATTCTCTTTTTGATGGTTGAGGTTCCTCTACAATCGGGTTGTTTTCATCAATCGTTTCCAATTTCTTCTTTTCACAATATTCTGCCACCCAAACTCTCTCCTTTTCTTTCAAGGTTTCGTTCTCTTTGTCTGTTAGTTTCCTCTTTGTGTTTTTTTTTCGGCATGGCGGATAATTTTATCTATACCATGGTAATGAGACGAATATTAGTTCCTAAAAAATGTATCCACTCAAGTTAATTGAAAAATATATTTCATTGAAGGGTTCATTTTAATAATACTTACAATCATCATGTACAAAAGTTAACAATAGGATGGGGTTCTTAGCTCAAACAAGCACTTTTCCATGAGAATTTGAGGAACCAAGCAGTGATTTTGAAAAAGTGAAGAAGGAGTGGTCTATGTAATGAACTTTTGACCTTGTGCAGGGTATTTTGAAGATGTTTGATGCTTTGGAATGGTTTGGGAATGCTCGGGTATAGGAGTTTCTATAAACCCTCCCTCTTTGCATTGAAAAATGGGGGTTTTTGTGTTGGAAGCCTAGTTGAGTGGATAAGGTCCTAAGACCTAGAAATTATCTTGTTTTGAGACCTAATTAAAGACTATTTTTGGGTTTGGAAGTCTGGTGTGAAGATATAAGGGTAGTTCCTTTGTAAAATTGGCCTACTTGGAGGCCTAAAATAGTGAAAAGGTCAGTTTTCTTAAAGTTTTCCCAAAGGAGTCATGTGATGGGTTAAGGTATGTCTTGCAACTCTAAAATTGGTGCTAGAATCATTTCTTTTATTTTCTTGGTGTTTTGGAAAGTTTTGGAGTTAAGGGCCCAAAACTGGTTTTGCACAGTAACTAGATTCCAAGGGTGAAATGTGGGAAATAATGTTTTTGTTTGTTGTCCATCTTGGAGGAGTGTTGGGATTGGTCCATTATGCCTTTTTAATCTTCTTAGATGCCTCTTGAAGGAAAGTTGACATCTTCAATGGTTTTGGGTCCTCTAAATCTGCATAAAAAATGAGTATCACAGTTTGAAGTGTGTGCATGGTTTGGGAGATACATGTGACAGTTTGTAGATGCTTGGCTACTAGTAATGTGGATAGTGAACAAGGAACTAAGTTTGTGTGTAAGGGCAGACTTCTGAAAGGTTTCATTTTTGTTGTACTAACTCAAACAAAGATTTATTAAGCAAATAATGGTTTGGTTGTGCCTTAAGAATTATATTTTGTGTTTGTAAACAATGGTGCCATTATGGAAGATTTAAGACAACTTGTAAATGAAATAATCATTGGTTGATGTTTTGAGGAACCTAGTTGATCGTAATCAATTATTTTCAAGATTTTCAAGGTGTTTTGAAGGTCCTTAAGGAATTGGGAACTCTTAATGCTAATTTGAGTATACAAATCAAATGTTTTGTGAAGGGAAATATAGTTGAATAAGTGTGTCAAGAAAGGTGTTGATTTCTTCCTTTGTACTACATCAGTTTGTGTAGAGTTATTGGAAGGTATTTGGACCCTTCGAAGGAATGGGAGAGGCTTGGAGTTGTCTTAAAGGATGAATTTTTCGTGAATGGTTCTGAGTTTCTAATCAACTTTATGCTATGTTACAATCAATTTTTTGATGGTTAATCTATTTTCTTGAGTCTGAAAAAGAGTTGAAACCAAGTACTAATGTTTTGATGAAAAGATGATTGAGTTTTTTTGTTGATCTTCTTCAATTTAAGTTAGGGTCAGAAGTACCCTTGATGATTTGTGGATCCTGGTAGATGCTCTGCATCAAGATTAAAATGGTAATTGGCAAGTGTATATAATTGTGTATATAATGGTAATTTAAAATGTGCATTGACAACCTAAGGTTATAATGACAAAAAAAAATGGAATCAATCCATAATAGAATGAAAGAAAATGTGTAAAGACTTCACATAACTTAAAAACCAGACTTTCAAATGGAGGAGTTCAACCCAATTATGTAGCCTTAGATTCTTCTTTCTTCAAACTCCACAACAATTTGACTTGTTCAAAAGATTGTAACCTTCCACACTTCAATTGATATTATATGTCTTTCAACGTGGAAACTCTGCTATTTCAAGCAAAGGTGGTAAAATGATCATGGAAAAGGTGATGGAATGTGAAAAAGATGCTTGCACCCTTCACAACATAATTAAAAAGCTATTTTTTGTCAGAGCATGCACAAAACCAGGGGAATATGCAGACTATGGGCCTTCAAATCACGGGTATATAGAGTTTTTTACCATTTTAGTAGAGTAAATAACACGCTCGCATTATAATGCAAGCGCGTTATGTGAAATTTGGTTTTCTTAGTATATAAAGAGGGAGAGAGGGGGAGAGTGGGAGAGAGGGAGATAGAGAGGGAGGGAGAGAAGGGGAGAGTGGGAGAAGGGGAGAAGAAGAGGGTGGGAGACCAAGAGAGTGGGAGATAGAGAGGGAGGGAGCGATGGTGAGAGGGAGAAATATAGAG